>JXTB01000016.1:291355-406529 GCA_002914805.1 Parasponia andersonii
AAAAAGAACTGAATATGAGACAAAGAAGATGGCTTGAACTGGTGAAAGATTATGACTGTGAGATTAATTATCATCCAGGAAAAGTCAATGTGGTTGCTGATGCTCTAAGTAGGAAATCATTGGCTACTATGATTGTTAAGCATATTGATAGGAAAAATCTTTTAATGGATTTATATAAGTTAGAGTTAGAGATTGTGCCTACAGGTTTAACAGAAATATTGGCAGCTCTTACTCTTCAACCAACAATTTTAGAGAAAATCAAACAAGGCCAGAATACGGATCCCTATATGATGAATTTAAAGAGTAAGATAGAATCCGGAAAGGAGATGGCCTTCCAAATTTCTAGTGATGGTATAATCAGATATGGAAATAGATTATGTGTGCCTAGTGGAATTGTTAGAAGGACATATTGACAGAAGCTTATATCACTCCCTACTCTGTGCATTCTGGCACTACAAAGATGCATAGAGACTTAAAGATGTATTACTGGTGGCCTAGTATGAAGAAAGATGTGGTTGAGTTTGTAGAGTAGTGTCTCACATGCTAGCAAGTCAAAGCTGAACATTAAAGACCTGTTGGGAAATTAAAGCCTTTGAACATACCTGAATGGAAATGGGAATAGATTGCTATGGATATTGTTGTTAGACTTCCTAAGACAACTAAGGGACATGATGTTATTTGGGTGATTGTGGATAGATATACCAAATCAGCTCATTTTCTTCCTGTTAGAATAACTTATAACTTGGACCAGTTTGCTCGGTTATATGTTCAGGAGATTGTGAGACTACATGGTGTTCCAAAAGTTATCATTTCTGATCGAGATTCTAGATTTACTTCAAAATTTTGGAAGAGTGTTCAAGAGGCAACGGGACAAAATTGGCATTTAGTACAGCTTTTCATCCTCAAACTGATGGGCAATCAGAGAAGACTATACAGACCCTTGAAGACATGCTCAGAGCTTGTGTGTTGGATTTCCATGGATCTTGGAGCAAATACTTGCCACTTATAGAATTTGCTTACAATAACAGTTACGAAGCTTCCATTGAAATGCCCCCATATGAAGCATTGTACGGAAGAAAGTGCAAATCTCCTATTCATTGGGATGAGATGGGGGAGAGAAAATTTCTGGGTCCAGAATTAATAAGAGAGACAAATGAGGCAGCAGAAAAGATTCGAAAAAGAATACTAGCTGCTCAAAGTAGACAGAAACATTATTTAGATTCTCAAAGAAGAAAACTAGAATTTAACGTTAGAGATAAAGTGTTCTTGAAGGTTGCTCCTATGAAAGGAATCATGAGGTTTGGGAAGAAAGGAAAGCTAAGTCCCAGATATGTAGGTCCTTTTGAGATACTCGACAAAGTTGGAGATGTTGCCTATAGATTTGCTTTGCCGCTATCATTGTCGAATGTACACAATGTAATTCATGCCTCTATATTAAGAAGGTACATTTCAAATCCTTCACATGTTCTGAATTTTGAGCAATTGGAGCATGTGAGCTATGAGGAACATCCAGTGAAGATTTTGGATACAAAAGAAAAAGAACTTAGAAACAAGAAAATCTCTTTGGTCAAAGTATTGTGGAAGAACCATGAAATGGAAGAGGCCACATAGGAAAGAGAGAAAGAGACGAAAATTAAGTATCCACACCTATTTGGGTAAGCAAATTTCGAGAATGAAATTTTATAAGGAGGGGAGAATTGTGGTGCCTAAGATTCTCACATGCATATTAAGCCAATAATAAATATGTTCTAATTGCATATTAGGCATCTAAAAGTCGTTAATACTAGTTTTGTATTAACATACTCATTCATTATGTTATGTGCATTTACATACATGTTATTACACTAATGATTACCGAAGTGTCCCAATGCAGTGTAAAAGTTCAATATCCTCAGAGAGAGAGAGTTTGGTGTACTAAAAAAACAAAGAATATAATTATGAAAGCAATACTATGTGCACATGCATTAAGATCGTACTTATTGATAACTTAGTCAAATAGTAATTTTTCGGTAAAATGTATCTTTCATGCTTTTCAGAACCATATTCACTGTGTATTTAGCCCATCAAATAGCTTTAATTTAATGTTTAGGACTTATTTCTAGCATTTTCAAAAATATTCGTTCCAGGTAAGCACGAGATGACAGTCATTATACTGAACTGTGTTTAATTACACTAAGCAACCTTAGATTCAGCTTATTTGTAATGTCATCTTTGTGTATTATATGAATTGGGCAATTATACTTTATTTGCATTATCAATTAGAGTCTAATGGACTTTCTTTTTATGTTTAATGATTGGTTATGTGGCTAGGTTCCACCAAATTAGAATAAGATTGGCTATATAGGATCATAAGTCAAAGAATGACTAGATTTCATTTTCTAAGCTAGGTTTCACCATTTTGGTCTACACTTGGGTGTATAGAATTGACCAGCAACGTGGTGAGTATGTTAAGAATGTTTTAGAGCCGAACACATGGAAAGTAGTGTGTGAAATACCCAAAATACCCCTTAGAATTTAAGTTATACCTTTTCTTAGCCATTAAGTGTTGATTTTGGGACAAATATGGTCATTTGCTTTCCCTTTCTCTCCAGCCATGACCTAAAACTCTCCAATACTTTTTCTGACTTCTCTCAACTTCCCTCAAATATTTCCAAGAGTTTCCAATTGGTAGAACTCAAATTGGAGCCCTAGAAAATAAGATACACCAAAACTAGTTAAGGTAATTCTAGTAAGTTCTTCTTTTTAAGTCTTGTCTTTTAATTTCAATTCTCTGCTTGTTCCCACTTAAATAATGGTTTTTTCAAGTCTTCTTAAGTCCAAAAATCTAATTCTAAGCTTAAAGAATCAGTTTGGTAGAGGTAGAAGGCAAGAAATCCAACAAAAACTCAAACTAGTCAAAGTGAGCATTATGTATGATTTTGAACTTATAGTTAATTTCTTTTGTGTTAGCCCTTAAACCAAAGTAATTATTTGGTGAATAATGATCTTAGGAACCTTATATATCATTGGAAACATAAAATTTAGGTGGAGGATTAAAGTTAAACCTAAAGTCCCAAAGATTGCTATNGTTTAAAACCATGATTTTAATCATGTGGGAATATCCCTAAAATAGGGTAGGTGCTATCCAAATATTTTAAAAATGAAATGGCACCATTTATGAGCAAATGGACTTGTTTTTACAAAATTATGTGTCATTTTGGATCATTTTGTGCTAATGAACTAGCATTCATATTTTAAACACTTTTGAACAGTTTTTCAATACTAGTTATTGACTACCAAGTACCTTAAGTGATTTATATGCTTCCGAGTCATTTTAAGATCAAGTTTCCTAATTTGGCGAAAGTTGTTATTTCGATCTTGTTCAAGTATCTTAATACATTCTTTTTTTTTTTTTGTAAAATGTGCATCTTGAATAATAGTAATTTATGACAGATGATTAGCACACCAATCTCTAGAGAATATTGACTCTTTTTACTATCAATTCCTATTCAGGATATGAGGTAAGTAAAGACTTACAACTGCGTCACAAGAATTACATGGAAGATGTCATTATGTGAAATTTACTTATTTTTGAAAGTTACAAAATAGCATATGCATGGCAAGTCTTGCATGCAAATTGAGAATTTCATTACAGAATATTTAAAAGTGAGTACTGTTGTACCAATTTTATAAGATAAGTTTTAATGGCAATTGCTAGTCTGTCGGAGCTAGGTAGGTAAGTCTGTTGATGCAGACTCTCCCGTTGAAGCGGGACTTGCGGATCTTATGATGTGTCTCATTGAAGCAGGAGAATATTAGCGCGGTGTGGGATGCTCCTTTGATGAGGGAAGGAGTTTTCAAAAACCTCACACAACGGTCGCACCTTATTTTTACTCTTGGCCAGAGTTTCTGCCCAATGTTATCACGGCCTATCGACTTACAGAACTAGCAATGCACTAAGAGGCCCAACTATGAATAAGTTTTAAGGAAAATATATGGACTAAAATTTTTAAGAAAGAAAATGGTACAATGGGAACTTTACGAGATTTTAAAGTATACATAAGCATGCATAGTTTTTACTTACTGAGTTTTAGCTCATTTTAGTCTTACGATACAGATGAAAAGGCACATTTTGGTGTTGACTAGCTAGTTGCCTAGCTTGCCTTTTGTCGCCGTGATCATACAAATGTAGATGAGCTTAACTTGTGGGCGAAGTTTTTGAATTACAATATTTTGGGTGTGATGTAAATACTACTACTGATGACAAAATAGACTGTTGAAAACTTCTTTTGGTTGTACATTTTGTAAAGACACTTTTAATAAGAAATGACATACAGTTGCTTTGTTTAAAGGTTTTAGAAAGTTCAAATTTGCCCACATTTTTGTAATCATAAAGATATATTTAAGAAAGAGTAATACTTCATAGTTTGACTGTATATGACAATATGGTTAAACAAGGGGGTATTACACTAGTCAGGTAGAGTCTTCTGCGATTTGTGAAAGGAATCCAGCGAAATAGTACAACGGGATCGGCTTTGGTCGTTACGATGCGATATGGATCATTCATGACTACGTCGCCGCTCCAAGTATTGTCTTAGGTCTGTAGGATCTTGTCTCGATTCTCTGCTTATTCTTTTGAAGATGCTTCTTGATTGTCGTTTTTGTTCGCTGTTTAAGCGATCTTGAATACCAGTGAATTTGCGAGAAGGTTGTCCACGATCACGGTTAGTACTTAAACTCTCTGTACCAGATTCTAGAGGCAAGTTTGTGACTTTGCCTTTTCCTTTGGAGATGTGATCTTCATGACGCTCTAGCTGGGTTATTGGCTGGTCGTGTTTCCTTGTCTCTAGGATCTGTATTCTTTTCTCAGGTAGCTGAGCAGGACATTCTCTGGGACGTTCGTGCTGTGGTGGGGTCACCATCTGTCCTTCAACAAGTCGTCGTAGGGAGTCATTGATCTGGTTAGTGATTTGCTGAAGGTTCACCAATGTCTCCTCCATGCGATCCTGACTCTGAGCAAGGTTTTCTGATGCGGTCATGGTAGGCTGATCCTGAGCAGAGTCTGCCTGTGTAGCAGCAGTACTTTGGGGTTGGTTTTGGCTAGTTCCGGTGACTCTGGTAGTATTTCTAGTGTTTGCCATTATTAAAAAAGAGAAATTTGACAAACTGTTTTTTGCCGGAATAGCCCTCCTTCTAGCGCCAATTGTTGATGGAGATTTTGTCAACAATAAATTTAGAAAAAATTGTGAGATGTGACTTGTGTAAAAAAGGTTATTAATCAAAGCAAATAAAAAGGCAAAGATTTTATAGTGGTTCAGCCCCGAAAAAGATGAGCTTATGTCCACTGTTTTTCACTATTTTTTCTGGAGAATTACAAGAACTCAGAATTACAATATATTGTCTGGAAAGAAAAAGAAAAGTAAGAAAAGTTTTCAAGAATTACTTAGCCTCCCTAGATCAGAAAAAATTCTAGCCCCCTCATCGAAACATTGAACTCCCTTTATGTAGATGAGGGTAGCTCAATGTTCCCAATTGTGAGAATGGATAACTGTACAATCGGGCAATATAATTTGAGTAACAATATAATTGGATAATCACTTAAATAAGGTAACTGGTCGATTTTTAAAGAGAAACTTTTATTTCCCTTTCTTTATAGGTTACCCGTTTGACGAAGCGTAGACTAGTCTCTTTTTCATTCTGGTCGCACTTAATCTTACTCATGTGACCTGACATAAGATTTTGGACTGCACAATAGAGACCAAGAGCTTGTGTAGTAAAGAGTAGGGGGGGTTAGTAACTGGATTTTTAATTATAAATCCTTCTTTTCACATTTAAAAAAAAAAACAAAATTCCTATTCAAGTTTTTGAAATGAACTAAATTCCTTTCTTTATCTTATCTTTATCCCTTTTCCCCTTTTTTCTACGATTAGTATTTTCCTTTTTTTTTTAATTTCTTATTTTGAGAATATAATTTTCTATTTTTAGGAAAACACATTTTATCTACCATCGTCAATACAACAATGAACCAATATTTTATTTTTTTTGAAAAAATGTACTTCTTACAAAAAATTTAAAAAAAAAAAAAAGCATTTTAGAACCTACTCGAAAAAAATACTTTTAAGGAGAAATTTTAAACTTTAAGTAGTGCTTCACGTTAAAAGGGGATGTAGTTATAATCAAACTATATGTGCGACCAGTTTTGCAACTTCAACTTCTTTTAACTTCTACGTGCCAATTTACCAATTTATCTTGAAATAAAAACTTACAAGTGCCAAAATATTTTTTAACATATCGAACACTAGTGTGGTGCCGTTCCTAGATCATGTACCACGTGGACGATTAAGTGGTCATAAGGGGCACATTGTTCGACATATGTTCAGAGGGACCGCTTAAAAACTACGCGAGTCGCACGTGATACCACATGGGCCTATGTACTGTCCGAGGCCAGAACCGAATCCATCCCAGACCCTGGACGGGTTCGGCCCAGTCCAATTCTTACCTCGACAGATGGGGGTCAGGAGCCTCGAGGGTATTCTGCCAGAAGACCATGGGAGGCAGCGCACTGCTACAGACCCAGACATGGTATTTAATGCGATCTTGGGTAGGTGTACGTATTGGGCAAACCGCCCTGACAGAACAACGGTTTGTCAAAGTCTCGCCCCTGGCAGGCTCGACCCAAAGGAGACGGCGGAAAGCAGGTCCCAACGATGTAAGGAAAGTCACAGTAACCATGACCCGTGATTTCTGGAATAAGTCATGATAGGAAAAGGTACTCGATCCTGGGATTGAGAACTATGAAGCTCCGAGTTCCAAGACTATATATATATAAGCCTTGACTCTCCCTGAGAAGAGCACAGATAGACATATACAGAGAAAAACTTAATTTTTGCTACTCATCCTCAGGGATAAACAATTGATTTAAGCATCAGAGAGTCTTTGCAGGTGGCTACTCCCGCATCTCCAATCCGACCTAAAGTTAAAAATATTCTGAGA
The DNA here is from genome assembly GCA_002914805.1 of Parasponia andersonii. Classification (NCBI taxonomy): domain Eukaryota; kingdom Viridiplantae; phylum Streptophyta; class Magnoliopsida; order Rosales; family Cannabaceae; genus Trema; species Trema andersonii. The sequence continues at coordinate 298,328 of JXTB01000016.1, forward strand.
TAGCAAAGATACGTGGACAATTGGTAGATACAACATCAACAGTTCAGAAACACGTGTATAACTGGTAAGAATAGCTCTAACAACTAGTAATTACATTTGACCTTAAAAAAAAATTAAAAAGAAAATTTAAAGTAACCATTCGTATTATTTGTCTTTTACATCGTTTGCATTTCTCAGTGTCACTATTCTGAATCACGTAATTGGCCTTCAGATATTTACAGTACCAAAAAAGGACCGCTTCGTTAGCACCGTCGATTTCAATCAAGGGCCTCGAATGGGCGTAAACTCTCGTACTCCACTCCACGGATCAACACCACGTGGCTTGGCTGGTTGAAAGTGGCGTTTCGCTACGCGACAAAAGAGGGGGCAGTTTGGGGAAGAGGGAATTAATCTGGTGATGAGAAAGGTTTTGGAGTTACTCACCTGACCCTGGTTTGGTTCTAGAAAAGAGGACAAAATGGTCCTGTTTAGACTATCGAGGAATTTCGACACGTGCACCAGTCCACCTGCCTTGGACACGTGGCCTCCAAATGTGACTCGTACAGGAGAGGGGGTATGCTGGCACGTGAAGTAGGCCCCGCCCGCTCGGATCTAGAGCGACCCTCTTTGCCAGCTGCTCATGCCCCTCCTTTTGTCCTCTCCTACGCGACACAACCCCCCCAATAGCTCTCCTGCTCCTTCAATTTCTCGCGCGCAAAATATTCTGCTTACGTTGATTTTTTGGTTTTGAAATTTTTTATCTTTTTATCTTTTGTAGTTGAATTACAGCACCCCATCCCCACGTAATAATTTCTAGAAAAATATGAATTTTTATTTACTAAGCATAATTTTATTTTATTTATTAAAAGTTAATAACGAAAGTAGTTGAATATTAAAAAATATATTGATTCCGCATTGAGAATTGTTGAGTATAGATTTTAATATTTAAAAATTTAATTGATACTATGTTTGATACCAAATTAAAAAATTTATGAAAGTGTTTTCTATAACTTATATTTTGATTATTTATTCAATTTTATACATTACATTTTAGTTATTATTACATTAATTTTCAAATTTAGAACTTGTAATAAATTTATATATTTTTTTGCCAAACATGTTTATCAGGATGCCATCTAAAATTTGAATATATATATATTTAAAAGAAGTTCAAATTAAAACTTATCTAAAATAGACAAATTTATTTATAAATAATATTTAATAATAAAGGTTTTTATATATTTTAAATTAGTTTCTTAATATTTATTCCTTTCGGTATTAATTTGAATTAGGTTTAATTTTAACTCAAGTACTAAAATGTATATACCTAGTTTAAAAGATATTGTAATAAGCCCATTGATCAAACTTAATAATGTTCGACCAGAAAACAATTAACCATTTATTAAATTTGCTACAACAAAAAGCATTGCAATAAATGATTTTTTTTAATGTTAAATTATAGTATTTGGCGCAATAAAATAACAACGCGTTGAAGACACTCTAGAAATAAGTATATTTACCAACGAGCTATGTTATTAATTTAAATTAGGATAGATACATTACATGAGTGTCAAGCATTTATTGTTGTTAGTTTGTCAAAATTGTCAACCCATCTAGTAAAACTTATAAATGAAACTGGTTTATCTATTCAAACTAATAGATTTTACTAGCTCATGTTGCACAATATTTTGGTTAGCAATATATTATGCCCCAACCGCTCCAATCATTTTTTTTTCCTTTCTTTGGTAAGGAGAAAAATAAAACAAATCAATTTTGCCATATACGAAATTATTTTCTTTCTAATATATATATATATATATTGCTTCTTATTATTGTTGTTAAACGATTCAACGTGATAAATGTTGTTGGTTGATCTAGATAAGTCATTCAATGTATGAAAAAGAAGAAATAGAAGTGATGCAAAAGTTTGATTCGTGACACGTGAAAATGAGTTGTTGATTATAATATTATGGTTCTTTCGCTGGCTCCGAAGGGAATAAAATTTTGTGGCTATTATAGTACAATTATCAATTTAACAAGGGTATTTCTTAGACATTTTCCATTTAATAATTAACGTGTTCAGTATTATTCTTGGTTTTTATGGCATAATATTCCTATGTTCTATGTGGGATCACAAAAAAGCTGTATGATCAGAGGAAAAAAGAAACATCAAGTACATAAGTTTAGTGGATTTTGCCCTTGGGTTCACACCAACAAAAATAATAATAATAATAATTAATAAACAAATAAAATAAATAAAGAATTTATTTATGGGTCTTTGTTACAGTAATATACATTTTGAATTATTATAATTTGAACTTTGCACCTTAAATAATTAAAATCAATATTTTTGGCGAACGACTAGATAGAAAATGACATCGTCATAATTTTAGAGTGTCTTTCAAAAACCCATAATATGAGTAGTTAAGACTGAAATGAATAAAATGACAAACACTACTTCTCGTTCGTATGCCTAATGGAATGGCAGTAGTGTGGTTCAATGATAAAGATGAGATTTTTAATAAATCGGATATATATATTGAGATACTTTATGTAGTTTTGAAGGAAATGATAAAAAGAAAATAACACACAAAAATTGGTGAATATTTTTCTACGATCAGAAAGGGGAAAGAATTGCTTTATTCTGATTTTTTTTTGGTCATCTGAAAAGTTAGAACTGTTTAAAAATATTAGGAACATATTAGGATAAAACGGCATGTCATGTCATATGTAGTACCCTATATCCAATCTTAATTATTGAATAATAAATACTACAGTTAATATCTTATAACATATATAACATAATGCAACTTAATATATCGTATCAAAGTAATCAATTAACAGGTTCAATAAATTCCTTTNATTTTTACAAATTAATATTTTGAAATTCATATAAATTTATAATTTTAATACTTAATTAATTGATTTTAATAATAAAAAGATGGTAGTAATCATCGTCAACTTAATTACAACTTAGTAAATAATAATAAATTGTATGAAAAAAATATTTATAGTTAACTTATTTTATTTTTCATTTAAAAAAAAATAAAAAATTAGAACGAAAGGTAAAATAATTACTTGTAAAAGAAAAAAAACATGATGGGTATACTAAAATTTGTGTTTTTTAGCAATTAATTAAATAAAAGTAGCTATAAAATAATATTTGATAATATACTAATATTTATACATTTTTAATAAGTTAGCGAGAAATGTTCGCATCTTTTAATTTACTCGTTATATAAATATACAAAGAAAACAAAAATTAAAAGTATTAATGTGTAAAAATCGCAAATATCAAAATATTAATTTACAGAATCTAAAATTCAGGATATTATTTTACGAAAATTTTTAAAAAAATTATTATTTTACGGATATTCAAAAATCAAAATTTGTTTTACTAAAAGTTAAAACTCGGCCTATTTTTCTTGATTAACCCTTAAAGGAGACACCTATTATGATTTACAACTTTACATACTACAAACACAAAAACCAATGAATGCTACAGTGGTTGTCTTGGAAGAATGTGAAATTTGTGATTAGATTAACCTCTAATCATGTTTCCTTTACGACTGACATTTTATTTTTCATTTAAAGAAAAAAGTCGTAGTTACATCTTGCTTTAACGCTTTCCCAGATTTTTTAATTTTAACCAGTGATTTAAATAATTATTAATCTCCAATAATGATGATCCTATTTGGACTTTTTAATTGGCTACAACTATAGATAGTGTACGCCTAACGGAGAACCAGATAACTTTGATTTAACTGGTTCTTTAACTAGGAAAATATTTAACATATCAAGGCATCTTCGGCCACTTGAGGGAACTTTAAATAAAAAAGTATATGCACTTTTTTTTTTGGTTGAAAAGAGATTTTCAAAAAAACTCATTTATTACATTTTAGTCGGTGGAATAAAACTCTCATTACCAAGAAGAAACTAACAATAAAAAACAAAAATAAAGGCCCACAAGTAATCCTGTTCTTTTTTTTTTCCTTTTTTTTTTTAAAAAAAAGAAGAGATAAAGAAGAAAAAAAATTAATTATATAAAAATTCAGTTCATATGAAAGCACTTTTCATTTGTGTTTGTCATGAAAATGATTGTTAATTGTAACTAGTGAACTACTTAAGTGGAGGTTTATTCCTTTTTTAGTGCATTAGTGACTGGCAAGTACTTTTTTCCCCTAAAGACAGTGGCGAGTATAACTTTTTTTCAAGTAAATAAGAAAATGATTTATTAATAATATTTCCTACAATACGATCACCGCAATTAGGAATTTCCCTCAAAAAAATAAAATATAAATTGTCATTATAGAAAAATTATGCTTAGCAAGAGTGGATGGGCCTTTATTTTCAAGAAACGATGAATAAAACGACAAACGATAACAGCTATCACAACTATCTCTCAACATAGTCTGTAATACTGGCAATAAGATCATTGCTACATACAATCAACCGAGTTCGTTATACTCACATGTCACAATAACTATACAATCATTTTATACGAAATGGACAATGAAACTTGAGGTAACATAATATCTAACTTTTTACGAAGTAGTAAGAGTTCTATATTTATCATCTAGAAGTACTTATATCATCAACTCTAATAAAGTCCATATTTGTCAACAATACATCTATCTACATTAAAATTATTTTATATATAAGTTTATAACCAAATCTAGAAGAAAACCAAATAATAATAATAATAATAAAATAACAAAAGTCAAACAAATCTAAAATATGATAAGACGCTCTCATAAAAATAAATCTATGAATACAAAGTTCTTGATACAAATGAATCGATTATTTAAAAAAAAAAAAAAACAAGGAAAATTAAAAATTAAGGAAATCCTATTGGGGATGGATAACAACAAAGGATCTCCTATCTAGAGACTTAGAAATCAAGAGAGTGGAAAAAAAAAATGGAGAGGAAGAAGACAAAGTTTATTTAAAAGAATATTTTTTTTCCCTTACTTTTATAATCCGTGGCAAGTATGATTGAATTCTTATTTAGGATGTATTTATTCTAGTTTTAGCAATTTCAGGATTATCTTTTTAGTTTCTGAACCATTTTCTATGAATAGTAGTTTTGGAGTAGAAGTGAAAGTGCCTTCGTGATTATCAAATATTAATAATTTGATTTCATACTAAATTAATTACCCAAAGTTGTAATCCTGTTCAATTAACTAACGAGCACTTGATAAAATAAAATTCCAAGAATCAAATCATTAACAGAATTTTCGATAATGTGGTAAGTTTCTGTTTTGCACATCTAGTTTTAAAAAAATGCCCATTTCTTTTTTCTTTTTTTCCTTCTTGTTAATCAGTTAATATATCCGGTACATTAACTGATATACGAACAATAAAAAGGGACCATTTTTATAATGGCAACAAAAATGCGATGTCCTAAAAACCCTTAATTGACCCTATGCATATATTTTTCATGGTTTGTTTTTATTTTAATTTTGGCTTTGGAAGGAATTGAATGCCACCAACCGAATATACAAATCCTCGAGTACCGAATACCAAATAACCAATACAGCTTTTATGGATAGTAGTGGGTATTGGATATTTAGACGTTATCTAAGACCGAAATGGGCATCAAAATTGGATCTTGGAAAATAAAAATTCCAAAGACCACTCACTTGAAAAAACTTTGTTTGAGGTCGAATCTCATGATCAATAATTGAGAAGGGCATTAGTTCAAATCTTGTGACTCTTAAGAAAGTTTCATCTGTCCTTGGTCATACTCACTAGGCCCAACTCCAATTCCGTTGCTTGCAAGCTAGTAGTTTTGGCGAAAACGACTCCACCAATTCCAAATTCAACCATAAAAGACCAGAAAAGTCCTTGTCTAAGAAAGGAAAGGATATGTAGAATGGGGGGAGGTGGCTCCTTTTGTAGGTCTCCCTTTTAAAGATAGGCCCATTGTATTAGCAGTGGACCCTCTCTGATGTAGAATACTAGTGCTGCTATTTCTATAAGGTACGTAGGGCCTTTTAAAAGACTAGTACATAAATGTAATACAATGACTTGGTAAAACTAGTACAGTCTCTTGATAAGTTCATGGATTTTTTTCAATTGTATTTTTTTAAAAAAAAAAAATAGAAAGGGCGATTAGTGTAGGTACCCTTTTTCAGCGTTACCAAAAGAGGTCCAAACCCATCCAAAAATATTTTGCTAAAGTCCCTAAGCGGCGGGTACAAAGAAAGATATCATCATGAAGACATATATTTCATTATATTTTTTTAAAGTTCTCATTTTTTAAAAAGAAATTGCATTAATTAATTGGATTCGTGCAATAATATAAGTTACTCCGTTCGGTTGACTATATTGTTGTAACCGGAATCTCTCGTGTTAATGAATAAATGTAAGTATATTTCTACTTAACTATTCAAACCAAACCAATTTACACAATGCAGTGTAATTATTCTCCTGGTGCGGTTTGGGTGCTATTTTTTTTTTACCACGACAGTATGGTTTGGATGCAAAATAATATGTTTATTTTCCTAATTACCCATACATCACCATATTAAATGTATACTAATTTTAAAAATGTTCTTATATATAAATTTACATCTGTACATAAATGTACTTATAAGTAGAAATTAAAGTCTAATATATTTAAATATTTGAATTTTAGACATTTGTATTTTAATCGCTTAGTCTATGTCGTATCTTATTAAGATCTTACTCGTACGATTATGAATTTATGATTTTCTTAAATATTTTAAACGATATTTATTCTTAAATTATTTTTAGTAGTTGAAGATTATTTTTTTAATTCAGTCCAAATTTATTAAGGCTTATATCTATGGATCAGATCGCATAAAATGCACCAAGTGATTTAATTTATAAGTTTATTTTAACCGTATGTTAATGATTTTTTTTCTTCGCTATTTTAGAGTCTGGTTAAAATTTTTTATAAATAGCATCCTCTGATCCACGTCGTGCTCACTTCTACTGGAGAGCTAGAGAACACAAAGTCTTATCAATTCACATAATTATGTTGGTGATTTCAGATATTTTGATTTACATAAGAATTATTGGATTACGACGTAATAATGATATACACACTAAAATAGTTATTCCTGGCCAAATAAGAGGCCGGATTTTTTTGTCTCATAGTATTATTATTAAAAATAAAGAACAGATTAAGTGGTGTCGTAATTGCTTGCAATTTTGAATGAGCTCCTCTAGTATCACAAAAATGTTGCTTTCATGAAAGACTCAGGTTTTGGAACTTGAAATGACTGAACCCCAGATATGCTCTATTTTCTTCTCTCTATCCATTAATTAATCTGCAAGCCTTGTCGTTTGTGGAGAGCCAAAGTGAGATAGCATTTGTTTACTGTGCCTTCTGCCTTACTCAATAGTCTGAGCTGTGATATTCTTAAGCAAACACCATATACATTGATATACCTAAGTTTTTTGGTAAAAATTGATATGCCTAAGTTATTTATAAACATATGTCACCGGTATTATTGTTACTTTAGAAGTCATTAATATAAGACGAAAAATAACATTTTGCAATATATATTTACAAAGATGAAATCCAAATATATCGGTACTGTTTATTTTCTTTTTTGTGGTTAGTTTTGCTTTTTATAATTAAAAAAAAAAAAAACTCCTTTTCTAAAAAACTTTTGATGGTGATATCAACATGTGACATTTATGTGAAAAATCCTCGGTTGTTGGAACTGATTTTTTTTCATTTTCTTTGTTGGTACAGTTGTATACTAGTCGTCAATAATGTTGAAGAGTATTAGCATCAGCATCAGTACTGCTTCTATGTATTTTGATTGTAACGGGAATATTTATAGTTTATCTTTAAGTTTTAAATAAAATCAAAGTTCTACTTTTTACTTTTGAATTTAATGTTTGTCAATTATATATTTATACAATATAAAGTATCCAACTTTAAATCTAAACATTCAAGACGTTTGCTGTTACCAATCAAACTGAACAACGACTAAATTCGATTTTTTATGGTAATTTTTTGGGAAAAAAATTAAAAATCCTGAACTCAAAATTGTTTTAAAAAATCACATATTTTAATTAAAAAAATATCATTTTTAAAGTATTTATAAAAATATTTTTTTTATTAATTGATGGGATAGTTGAGTTAATCGGTTAAGTTATCTGAGGTAATTAGATTGGTTACTTCAAGTAACTAAATAACTGAATACTTTAAGTAACTGAATTAATTATCCTAAGTGATCTAACTAATTACCCTCAAGTATCATTAAAAGATATCAATATTAAAAAAATAATATTCTTCTAAATATTAATTAAAAATATTAATTTTATAAAAAAAAATTAAAATATGATATTTTCTAAATTAATCAGAATTTTTCAAAAAATTTAGATCATCCAAAATTTTTCAATTTATGGTATTTTAAGTCTAGAATTTTGTAAGAAGTCCTATTTATTTCAATGCATAAAAACTCACCATTGTAATTTTTGTTAACAAACATAAATAAAACTGACAACTAGATCAAGACTTTATCACCATTCAACCATGGACCTCTAGGATATGCAAGAAAAAAACAATACTTTTAAGGGAATAATTCTAAAAATACCCTCTATGTTTTAACTAAATATCTCGATTAATCCCTTGTTTTCATTAAAATCCAAAAGTATCCCTTCAATTTTTTGAAACTTGAAAAAAGTATACCATATCTATACTTTTGGTCAAATTTGAAATACAAAATATCTAAAATATCTTTACATATATTTTTAAAATCTATTATTAAACACTCTCATATCTATTTTTTCAGAAAAAAATAAAGAAAATAACTCTTTTTCAGATTATAGAAAAATGTTGATTATTATTTTTTAGGCAATAATTTTTGAGATATATTTTGTAATGAAAAATATTAAAAAATATAATTTGTTTAGATATCAATATTCTAAGCATATTATTGTCATTCAAGAAAAAAAAAAATTAGTAAAAAATTTGACCAAAAAGAGGAGGAGAGTTACTTTTTTCCTGTTTTAGAAAAATAGAATGGATATTTTTATGCTTTATGTAAACAAATAGTTAACCGTGGCATTTAACTAAAATAAATGCGGTATTTTTTGGATTATCCCTACTTTTAAGTAGTACTTTTATTGTTCACCAACTTCTGTTTAGCTTCCCATTTCCCCCTAATGCAATAAGTTTTTGGTAAGTGGCAACACAATTAATATCAACATATGCCAATGTGTGTGTATATATATATATCATACACCCATGTAATTTTTTCAAAAGCTGAAAATTGATACTCAATAAAATTAAGTGGACTACAAAATTGAGTAACAAATAAAAGTTGATGAACAGACATGGCGCTTGAAAGCATCACATGATAGGCATGATTGGTCAAAAACAATGAACATGGCCTTGATTATTACGAGGAGGTGAACTACTAGAGTTTTTATTATGTATAATAATAATAATAAAGATTTGTTAGTAATTTCGCGTCAAATCTTAGCTTTTTTTTACGAGCACAAAAATAAGACACAAATGAGATCCATATAAATAGCGACTGAGATTTACCTATTTAACAGAATAATCGTTAGATAATAAATACGATTAGAGAGTATTACAGTTTGCGTATTTCAATAGCATAACCAAATTATATATTTTCAATTGAATTGTATTGTATCACCAAAAGAAAACTACGGTGTTGAAACTATATTTTAGTACGTTTAACTTGCATATTCCATTTAATTGCTAGTTAACTGAGAGCGAGGCATGGTAGGAGAGAGACATTGAAATAGTGGACGGGGGAGACGAGGGAGTAAGTAAGAGTAGGATATATAGTCATAATTATTGTTCATTTTCGTGTTGTATTGGTTAATATATAGTATTGATTGTTTAATTTAGGAAGTCGAATTAAGTTTCGCAATACAAAATTAAACCAAATGTACTATCGTATGGAAATATGCAACCAAACCTCTACAGTGCTACTAATATGATGTACCGAACATACGGAAGAAAAATCATTGACAAATAGGACTGACTACTCCCAACTAATTATTTATAATAGTCATTTTTCTTTTTATGGTTCTTACATAAATACAAGTTTATAATGCAAAAAATTGAAAATTCTTATATGACATAATTTATTAGAATAATCTTGAATTGATTACCTAGAGTGGTACTTCTCAAGTAGAAAAAGTGGTATTTTTATAAATAAATCAAAGACTTTTCAAAACTAACCTAAAAATTTTCCCAAAAAAAAAAGGAAGGGGTAGGGTAGGGACAAAATTTTTATTTTGCAATTTTTGAAAAAAAAGATAGGGACAGAATTTTTTATTTTTTATTTTTGAAATTTTACTGCATAAAGTCTTTTTTTTTTTTTTTTGGGTGGTGATGGAATTTACAATAGTCATTTGATTTATTCTAATTTATGCCACTTTTTTTTTCCTCTCAAAAAAGTTGTCTTATTTGTTGGTTGTCTCAGCCAAATCAATTTAAAGGAGAAGTTTACAAGGCGAAAGTGGTAGTAAACAAAGTATTAAAAAATAATTGTAAATTTTGATTCATTGTATTATCAGACGGTTGTATTCGGCTTTTTAACCCATATGTGCTTACTGCTTGTTTTGAGAATAAACACGTTAACGAGGATGAAAGGTAGTTGCAGAGGATGATATTAGATTCGCAGCAATTGTTGGCAGTATTTTCTGAAATAACTGTTATAAAACTCTTAGTGTTTTTAAAAACTATTAATACATGTGTTGTGTAGTCTAAAATTCTATGCCATGTCGCATGTGTAAAAATATGTACGACCTCCACCACATAAGAGTTGCGTGCGACCTCATCCGAATAGATTATGTGCGACTCGAAAGAAAAAGAAATTAGTCTATGCTTTGACAAACGGGTAACCTACAAGGAAAGGGAAACAAAAGTCTCTCTTTCAAGTTCTACCAGTTACCCGATTTAAGTGATTACCCAATTATGTTGTTACTCGAATCATATTACTCGATTGTATAGTTACCTATTTTCACAATTAGGAACATTGAGTTACCCTCATCTATATAAAGGGAGCTCAAGGTTTCGGGAAAAGAGGGGATCATTTTGGGACTTATCTTGAACTTTTGAGAACATAGGGATTTTCTTCTTCCGAATCTAGAGAAGCAAAGTAATTCTTAACTGTTTTCTTCTTCTTCTCAGACAACACATTGTAACTCTGAGTTCTTGTAATTCTCTAGATATAGTGTAAAACAGTGGACGTAAGCTTATCTTTTTCAGGATTGGACCACTATAAAATCCTTGGTCTCTTTATTTGCTTTGATTAATAACCCTATTCACACAAGTCACATTTCGTAATTTTTTATAAAATTTATTGTTGACAAAATCTCTATCAACAATTGGTGCTAGAAGAAGGGCTATTCCAGCAAAATAGTGTCAAATTTCACTTTTTTAATAATGGTAAATACTAGAAACACTACCAGAGTCACCAGAACTAACCAAAACCAACCTCAAAGCACCGCTGCTACATAGGCAGACCCTGCTCAGGATCAGCCTACTATGACCGCAACAGAACACCTTTCCCAGAGATAGGATCGCATGGAGAAGACACTGGTGAACCTTCAGCAAGTCACCAACCAGATCAATGACACCCTACGACGACTTACTGAAGGGCAGATGGTGACCCCACCACAGCATGAACGTCCCAAAGAACGTCCTGCTCAGTTACCTGAGAAAGGAATACAGATCCTAGAGACAAGAAGACGCGGCCAACCAAGAACCCAGCAAGAGCGTCATGAAGATTGCGTCTCTAAATAAAAAGGCAAAGTCGCAAACTTGCCTCCCAAATCTGGTACGGAGAGTTCAAGTACTAACCGTGATCGTGGACAATCTTCTCGCAAGTCCACTGATAGTCAAGATCGCTTGAGCAGCGAACGAAGACGACCATCGAGAAGCGTCTTCGAAAAAATCAGCAGAGAGTCGAGACAAGATCCAGTAGACGTAAGACAATATTTAGAGCGACGACGTAGCCATGATCGATCCGTATCACATCATAACGACCAAAGCCAGTCTCGTCGTACTATTTCACTTGATTCCTCTCACAGATCGCAGAATACTCTTCCTGACCAGCCCACCATGCATCAGGATAACGATCAAAGGCCACCCTTGCTGCCAGCGAGAGATAATGCTTTCCCTCTGAACGTCGATGTTCACCATTTAAGGATCGTATTAGACGCACTTGCTGGTTGAGACGATGAGCTCGCTGATGGGTATCGTCAATCGCCATTCAGCGAGGAAGTTCAAGCTACAGCCCCACCTACTGGATTCAGACTTCCCACCATCAATACTTTTGATGGGAAAACTGATCCATAGGACCATATGGATCACTTCAGCGACTTGATGGAACTCCATCATGTCAATGATCATGCACGTTGCAGATGTTTCGCTGTAACTCTCTAGGGAGCAGCAAAGAAGTGGTTCCAATGACTCAAATCTGGCTCGATATCGTCCTGGCAACAACTTCAGACGGCGTACTTGAGACAGTTTCAAGCTGTAAAGAATTTCACTATTCCACTTGTTAGCTTGTCCGTAATCCGACAAGGTACAGAGGAGACTCTACGATCTTATCTCAATCGATTCACCTCAGAGTTAGCAAAGGTTAATAACCCACCTGAGGGAGGAGTTCTAACTCTCATGATGGCCGGGTGTGACCAGAAACTAAACTCTGGGAGGAATTACTTAAGCGAGAATGTAGAACTCTTGAAGACTTCTATCGAAGGGTTGGTCGGCATTTGAGGCTAGAATCTTCGCGCGAGAATCTTCAAAAGACAAAAGAAAAGAAAGATGCAACTAAAGAGGCGATCACGACCAACAATAACGGTAATAAGAAAAATAAAAGGAGTAATGAACAGTTGACGGAGAATCAGCCTAGGCATAAAAAGCAGGAGATTTCAAGAGCTCCCATGCAGTTCAATAATTATACCGAATTGAACGCACCCATAGATCATATCTATGCGGTCACAAACCAACAGGAGCACTATCGTCAACCGGAGCCCATGAAAAGAGAGAGAGCGAGGTGTGACCACAATAAGTTTTGTCAGCATCATAATGACATTAGATATGATACCAATAACTGCTTTGTCCTGAAAGATAAGATCGAAAGATTGATTAAAGAAGGACGGTTGCAGCAGTACTCTAAACAGAATAATGAAAGGCAGGAAGAAAACCGATAGCGACCTCCAGAAATTTGGCGCGAGGTGCGAACCATTTTCAGAGGACCGCACGTTAGGGGAGATTCCAAGAGAGCACAGGATAGGTATGTGCGAGAAGCTCGACAGCAGCCGTTGACCAATGTCATGTACCTCGAACAGCGACCACGAAAGCTTCAGCGAGTACCGGATATGGATATAACCTTCATAGAACAGGACGCAAGGGAAGTCCATTATCCGCATAATGATGCGTTGGTCATTAAAATTAATTGTGGAAGCACACAGTTGTGGCGAGTATTGGTTAATAATGGGAGTGATGTGGACATCCTGTACTTCAACGCCTTTAAGAAAATGGGGTTGAATGAAAGCAATTTGAAGCCTACCGTCATTCCACTCTATGGTTTCACTGGTGACAGCCTGATGTCTATGGGCATGATTGAATTGATGGTCAGCGTTGGAACCTATCCTAGGGTTTCAACGTCAGTCGAAGTAGCAGGCAAAGCGTTAGACGAAGCTCCAGTCGAGTCGAAGTAGTAGGCAAAACATCAGTCGAAGCTCCAGTCGAGTCAGCCGGGTCATCAGATAAAGCGTCAGTTAAACCATCAGTGAAAGTGTCAATCGAAATGACCAGCGAAGACTTCGATCCTTGAGAGATAGAAGAAGAGGTCAGAACTAGACCCATTAAAGATCTGGAGGACTTATCATTCGACATCTTCTAGGACTTTAAAGATTGGAATGGAGGTTTAAGGACCTGTGCGAGCTTCAATGGTCACTTTTCTGAAATCTAACTTGGATGTCTTGAGCAAGATCAAAATAGTGCGCTGATAAGGATTGAGCTCGATCTCTTAAAATAAATGCACGAGCAGTCTCAGCTTTATATCGCATCATATCAACAGTACACTGCTCGATATTCTAACCATAAAGTCGGACGAAGAAGATTTGAAGTTGGGAAACTTGTTATTCGGCAAGACCTCGTTCTTCAGAATCCTCTTGGGAATGACCATATGTTATTATTGCATCATTTGACCTGGGACATAAAAGTTAGCTTGAACTGGCAGACAAAAGATCATTCCTGGAATGTAGGACAGCTTCGTCGTTTTTTATCAGTTAAACTTTCCTGTATATCTTCATGTTTTCGTAATCAATAAAGACGTCTACTTGTTCGACATTCGACATTCATTGATCGTCATTCGTTGTTCGTCATTCGTTGTTCGTTATTCGTCCATTGTCATTCGTTGATTGTCATTCGTCGATCGTCATTCGTTATTTCGTCATTCGACGTTGTTCGTCAATAATATTTCTTCGGCTATTACTTCAACTTCGTTTGATTCATATTTATGGCAGTTTTCGGATACCATGAAATTCGAGGGGCAGTAGGATCAGAATTTTATCTCCTACTTGTTTCTGTTCATCTTTTTATAGTTTTATGGCAGTTTTCGGACACCATAAATTTCGGGGGGCAGTAGGATCAGAATGTTATCTCCTACTTGTTTCCTAAGGGACTATGTAAATGTCCACTTAGAGGAGACAGGGTTTTAGATCGTCGAAGTATCTGAAACTCAAAATCCTAAGATTTTCTCTTCGCTTCATGCCTTAGCATGTCGTATTACGCAATTTCCCACCTCGAACAATAAAATAACTAAGCAAAACGTTCATTGTTCGATGTGAAATATTGCTATATCATATTTTGCCATAGAACTTTTGAAACACAGTTGAGTTTGCATCACTCGTATTGACTGTTTTCTTAAGCGACCTAACCTATCCTAACACTTAAAACTCGTTTTAAGTTAGTCGGATTCAAATCGTTAAAAGCGTACTGATCTGTCACTTAGTGATTGACTACTTAGATAAAATTATTGTTGTATTTTCATTATTTTGCAGCAGCATCTGACAGGAAAAATTAATAATATTTATTAAAAGAAATCACCCGTACATACGCAGAAAGGAAGGGGGACCAAGCTCGCATCGCTCTAAAAATAAAAAAAACAAGTGTTATGCAAAAGGGCTCGCGCCGCCATCTCCAGCTTTGGCAGTATCCTCCCTCTAGCTTTGGACGAGCTCGACCACGTCCTCGCCAAGAATGGAGAAGTCAAAGTCCAGATGCTCGCAAAAAATATTAAAAATGATGGTCGACGAGGCGATATCACTAGCTTTATCTTCGAGCTCTTTGACTTCAGTCGCCTTGAATTCTTTGATAGCTTTGTGAACCGCCTCAGTGGTCGCTTCCCTTATGTGATCCGGATGCTCAGAGATGGTTTTCTCGAGCTCTTTGACTTTCTCTTCAAGGTTCTCCTTCTCGAGCTTCTCTTTGGCTAGTTCTTCAAGCAGTCGCTGCGTCTCCAAGTCGAAAGCTCCTTTCTCCTCCTCCCGAGCTTTCTCTTAATTCTCGAATGCTTGGGATATCTCTTCAACTTTTTCAGCTTTCTCCAAGCATCGAGAACCAGGTCATGCATCAAGACAGCAGCAGCTGCAGTCTGAAAAATCTAATCATTAATACCAAGAGAATACATTCGAGGAGAGAATAGAAAAGTACTTACATTGGCCAGAATCCTCATTGCGGGACCAAAAGCTGCCTTGGCAGATCGTCGCTTCATCCCCTCCCAGCCTTCCTCAGATATGAAGCGATTAATAAAGGCTGTGCTTATACCAGCCTTCTTTGGTAATTGGTTGAGGAGCGCGAAGAGCTCTTCATCCTTATCTGCCAGGATCGGTTCCGAAACGGCAGCTTCTTTAGGTGGTTCAAGATGACTCGTTGGCTGAGGCTGTGGTGGAGGCGAGCTTGCTGGGATGTCCTCGAAGACAACTTTTCTTTTCTTGGAGTAGTCAACCTTCTCTTTCCCTTTTGATAACGGAGTGCTCTCGGGTGTCTTGGTTTTTGCCATAGACCCGAGAGTTGAGGGTGGTGCTCGCAAGCCGCTACCGATGACTATTTCTACACAGATATATAAGTGAGCGAGGAGGATATAATACAGGTAATTAGAAAATGTATATATGATTACCTTCTTCTTGTTAAGGAGCTAGTTGAGGAGCTGGTGGTGACGCTGTTTCTGGAGAGGAAGGTTCCGAGGCTGAAGGGGTGGCAGGTGCTTTTCGTTTCCTAAGTCTGGAAGACGAGGCACCGGTATCCGTCTTTTTTCTTGGCTTCTTTTTCTTTAAGCTCGAAGGTCTGGACAAACGTACAGGGGGATCAGGGAATGTGGCTCCCTTTGGAAGCAGACCGCAAGCGACCAGGCTCTTGGAAGTTCCAAGTAACTTCCAATCAAATTTCTCGATTGGAAAGTTGTTGATTTTGTACACCCTTGCGAGCTGCTCCCTAGAAAGTCCAGGCCGTTCCCTGTTATCTGTGATGAAATGCGAGTGCTATCAGGATAAAAATAACAAAATTGAAAAAGGTGATAAATTGGAAAACTACCTACCGGGGTTTTAAAAGAAGCCTTTATCCGTATAGTCAAAGCAGAAAAATAGATTTTTCCATTTTTCCATGTTGTTGCGAACCCCGTAGATCGTTTTTATTACCTGTTTCGATCATTTGCTTGCATAAAATAAGCCAAGATCTGACGGGTTTGATTTCACTTGGTAAAACCAAGCGAAATCTTCAGGAGTAGGGGTCTCTAAACCTAGCTTGTGGTAAAGTATATACAAACCTACCATGTATCTATATGTATTAGGGGTCAATTGAAAAGGGACGACCCCGTAATTATCAATAATTGATTTTATATACGGATGAAGTAGGAGATGTACACCGCACTTAAGAACTGCTTCAGAAAAAAGAAGCAATCCCGCGTGGTGGTGTGTGTGGTCGGTTGAATTCCATAGGCAGGCGAAGAGGGATGGCGATCTTATAGTTGTACACGATTTTGCTGAGCTTGTTCGATGTGCAGCTCGTCCTTATATTGGTACATGATCAATTACCCTCTACGTATTGATATCCTGAGGAGAAGGCAGGGGCATCCTTGATATGTCGAGGCCACTAGTCTCGAGGGAGGTCGCCTATGTGAGGACTATTCTACCTAACCCTTGTTATCTTTACCTCAGGTTCTGGTTCGAGGTAGTCTTCGAGGTTAGTAAAGTTGATACTGGAGTCAGATTCTCCAGAAAATGCATTCCCTTCCCTAAAATCCTCACTACTAGACATCTGAAAAGAAATACGGATGGATTTAGTCCTATGCGAGCATCAAGGATTTTCACTGAGTAAATTTTGGGGGTTAATCCTAGGATTGCACTAACAGGCAAGTTCATCGAATTTTTTCTGATTGGTCTATGGATTCGAAAAAAATTGCTCGAGCAGTTCATCAAAAAGATAGGTAAATAGGGTATCAGACCCTAGAAACTCTTTTCATGGGTTTTTCCTTACCATTATCTAGTAAGAGTCTATTCTATAAACCAAAAAAGGGAGATCTGGAAAATTTCCTATTCTAGTTCGTTCGAATATGGGGTGTGTTTCTATTCCTATAAATTGAAACTAAGTTTTTTCAAGAACAGATAAAGAACAATAGGAGAGAAAAAATAAACTAACCTTTCTTCGGAAGCAGAGGGATTGAGATACGGTCTGAATTCCGTCGGAGAAGGTATCAGAATTGTGCGAGCTGAAGGACGAAACGGCGCTGTAGGGTTCTCTGAAAAACTTCGAGATTTTTTAGAAAGATGGAGTCTGTAATAAAGAAGCAGAAACAGATTAATTTCCGATATTTATACATCGAACATCGCTAAATCACAGCCGCAGATCAAGATCTTTGATTTTCAAATCTAAAGGCCGAAGTTTACGCGGGATTTGATTTTTTCCGAAATTAAATCAGTATCTTTCGAAATTTGAAAAGATTCAGTTTGAAAACGACGGTTGGCATCATCAATATCCTTGAGTCTCCTCGAATTATGCTATTTTCTTAGAAAAGGTGACACGTATTTTCGTCTGTTAGAAAAAGATGCGCGTGATCTTGATAAAGATGAGGTTTGAGATCTGGTGACTCTTCGACTCTTCAAGGATCTCAAGTCTAGGTCGTGACATCGCATTTTTTAAGTTCGCACTCACCTACATTTAAAGGAAGCTCCATTTTTATCTAAAGAACTAATGGAGCTGGGGGGCAATTGTTGTGCGGTCTAAAATCCTATGCCAGGTCACATGTGTAAAAATATGTGCGACCTCCACCGCATAGGAGTTGCGTGCGACCTCCTCCGAATAGGTTATGTGCGACCCGAAAGAAAAAGAAACTAGTCTCTGCTTTGACAAACGGATAACCTACAAGGAAAGGGAAAAAAAAGTCTCTCTTTCAAGTTCGACCAGTTACCCGATTTAAGTGATTACCCAATTATATTGTTACTCGAATTGTATTACTCGATTGTATAGTTACCCATTTTCACAATTAGGAACATTGAGTTACCCTCATCTATATAAATGGAGCTCAAGGTTTCGGGAAAAGGGGGGATCTTTTTGGGACTTATCTTGAACTTTTGAGAATATAGGGATTTTCTTCTTCCGAATCTAGAGAAGTAAAAGAATTCTTAACTGTTTTCTTCTTCTTCCCGGACAACACATTGTAACTTTGAGTTCTTGTAATTCTCCAGAAAATAGTGTAAAACAGTAGACGTAAGTTCATCTTTTTCGGGACTGAACCACTATAAAATCCTTAGTCTCTTGATTTGCTTTGATTAATAACCCTATTCACACAAGCCACATCTCATAATTTTTTCTAAAATTTATTGTTAACAAAACCTCTATCAACAACATGAAAAAACTCGTAGTGCCAAAATGGTAAGCAATTCTTACAAAATTTTTAAGCCTAAAGTACCAAAAATTAAAAAAAAATAAGTTTCTAATGCTTGTATATACACAAAAAAAAAGAATTACAAAAATACAGTGTGTTAGATTTTTTTTCCCATTTCTTGTACCACTTTATTTAAAAAATATCACTTTTATAAAAAAGTTTAGAAAACTACTGCTTTTAAATTAGTTACTGGTTACTTGTGACTAATTATCGATTACCAGTTACTTGTTATAAATACTCTTAGTTACTATTTACCAGTACTTGTAAATTGGTTTCCGCAAACTAGTTACTATTTTTTAAAATAATATTTTTCTAAATTTTTTAAATATTGTATTTTTCTAAAAAAATATAGTACCGAATCTAAAAAAAATTGGGTTTGCAGTATTTTTTAAATTCTTTTTTTTAAAAATGCCGTAGAAGGCCTAATTTTCACATAGAAAAATAATTTGCGATTCTTTAGGCATCATAAATTCTAATTCAAACTTTGTAAAAGCTCACATTTCAATAAAATTGATTATAGTGGACATAGAATAAAAGAGATTGCAGTTGAACCATTATAAATTTAGTATTATTATACCAATTTTTGGTTAGGAAATATCAAAGAGAAAGGAGGATTGAACATGCTGAGGATTTGGAGTGTATTCAAATTGATGACCAACATCTCGAGTGATCAGTCTTACGGCATCTAGATTGCTGAATGGGTTGAATGTTTTGAAAAATCTTGAAATGATTTAGAAAAATATCATTTTAAAAAATAGTAATATTTAAAATATATATTTGGAAAATACCTCTTTTTCTTTAAAATTTGTATTTTTTAATTGTACTTGAGGTAATTAGTTGCATTATTTGGGACAACTAATCTAGTTACTTAACTAATTACTACAAGTATCTTATTAATTAATAAAAGTGATATTTTTCTGAATAATTTTAAAAGTGCTATTTTTCCAATTAAATATCAGATTTTTCAAATAATTTCAAAATCTGGGATTTTTTTATAAATAACCATAAAAATCAAATTTCCTGAAATGGTTTGGACTGCTTATAAGGCTCGTTGGCCCAACTCGCTCAAGTGTTGGCAAGATAGGTCCGTTGCCATATACATAAGGGATGATAAATGACTTCTACCCACTGGCCCTACCCAACTCAACACGTTGTTGGCCCAGTTCATTTACATGCAAAGGAAATTTAAAAAAAAAAACAAAGAAAGATGGACAGATAGGTGAATGCCCATCTAAACAAAAATTTAACTATAACACCTTAAATAAACACTACTAAGCATAATGGTAACTACTCTTCTTTTAATGTAAAAATGCCGAGCTCAAATCCTATAAACTAGGATGAGAATAAATGGGAATATAAGGCCTATTAATCATGGATAATCAACTCTCCTTTTGGGAAGATCTATATATATTTCGAAGAATTCTTTTTTTCTTTTAGGAAGGATTTTACCAGGGGGTGAGCAAATAATTTCTCAACTCGACTAATACACCCATTGTATCGAATAAATTAGGTGAATACCACTTTTTTTTCCTCATTAATTAAATCTATTATCATACCACTTTTTAAAATGAATTCTTGATAATCTGGACAAATTCTTGACGTCAGTGGTAATCCTTACAGATTCTTGATAAATTATTGACAGATTCTTAATGGATTCTTGACGAATTCTTAATAAATAATTGACAAATCCTTGACTAATTTCCTCCTAAAAGTGGTAGAATCTAATAGTGGTGACAAATTTAGTTAAACATTTGAAAAAAATAATAATTGTGTACTTAACCACATTTTATTCCGTCTAACTCAAAAGATAATTCGTCACTTATAGGACCATTTTAGGCCCATATGATATTTTAGAGTCACGTGATCATCTTTTTGGGTTTAGTAATTTTATTATGATCGACTATTAATCGTAATTAAAATTAATAGTTCTAATAAAGTCATTCTAAATAACTAGTCATAAAACAATGTCATTTTGTGTGGAATCGTTATATTCACGTACAGCTCCTTCAAATTAAGTCCATTGGCTCGACAATATTGTTTTGAGAAATTTCAGGGCATGTATGTTTTGGACACAGTTTTTGAGTTTGTCTTTCTTAAATCTTTTAGCTAATGTTCGGTACATTAGTAAATATAGTAGTTAGTCAATTGATTTACTAAATTTTTGATAGTGAATATATTAACGAAGTTCAAACATAAACAAAATATGCTATTGGGAAAAGCCTTTTCCTATTTAAAACTTAAGATTAATTTTATAGATAACAAGTTTATTTTTATAGATAACACTTGTTAAGAAAAACAAAGATACATGGTATTTCATTTAAAGAAAGAGATTTGTTAAAAATAAATATAATGACAGCCCAAAATTCCACCTAGCCTATTTTCCCCTAAAAGCGACTACTCTTTTGGACATGGGTACGAGTAATTCGGGCCATAATGATTTTTTATGACTACTTTTTGCACCCTTTTTTGAAAGGAAAAAAAAAAGAAAGAAAGAGAATCGGTGGTCATATTTTCTACCTAATTTTCACCACAGTAATTATTTAGTTCGACGATTTCTGCTTTCATCTGCTAGTAGAACATATATGCCTATTCATAAGATCCACGTACTAAGGAATATGTTCATGGAGTGACTCTAAAATCTACTCATTGGTTGCCACCAATAGTTTTAATAAATCAATATTAATATTGATGAGAATAATCAACCCAATACACCAATTGTAGTTCATCCACTAAGCCCAAATAATTATTATTGAAAATTGAGTATGTCAAATGTATTAGAGTGAGTAAAAATTACGTCATTAGCTTTTCAAATTCTTCGAGTTGTTATCTTCTTTTATACCGAGCCTACAAGATCAAGAAACTCAGGGAGGAGGCTTACGAGCTCCTCCCATTCTTTTTCTCCCTTATATTCTCTCAAATGGTGCCATATCATCTAGTAAACACAAAATGCGTCTATATATAGGCAATTGTGATGGGAGGTGTCATGGCCCAATAGGCTGGTCATGACATAAAGAATGAGGGAGCCTATAGACTTTTTGCTAGTTAGTGATCAAGTACCCATCTTATTATGGCCATATGCAATATTATACAAAATCAGTTACACATACAAATATAGTTGTCTTTAATATATTTTAATTAACATATAGTGAATTACTAATGATTATACGGTAGTCTATACAAAATATTCCAACAACTACTCCTAAAGTACCAAGCTTGATCTCACACGCCTTTGTAGAGATTTGAACCCTTAACTTAATAGAAGTGAATACTCTAGGTACGTACCTTAGAATTTTTATGACCATAATCATCACTATTATAATTTTAAGGACCACGAAAATATCGCGACATTGCGATCATATAAATTAAGGTTAATGACACAAATAGTCCCTAAAGTATCTATTTTGTGCCAATCTGATTCTCAAAGTTTTAATTGTAGTAATTAAACTCATGAATATTTCGATTTGTAGTAATTTAGTTTATGGACTGTTTAAATTATAATTTGTTATTAAAATTTTGACAAGAAATACACATGGACGCGATGACATCTGAAAGTGTATTTGAAAAATAATTTGAGAATTTCAAGCATAAAAAAAAAATTATAGAAAAAATTTCTCTAAATTTGTAACTCTATTCCCAAAAAATATAAAGAATATATTTTTTATTCTCTTGAATCATTTTGTTTGATTTATCTTTCTTTAAATACTATTTCGGATGCTACAACGTACTCTTTATGTGCATTTTTGGTCAGAAATGTAACATGTTGCAATTTAAATAATTCAGTGACCACATTACTATCAATCGGAAAGTTTAGGGGCTTAGTTATTACAATTAAAACTTTGAGGATTAAATTACCACAAATTAGATAGTTTATGAACCATTGGTGCCATAAACCCCAAAAATTATTCTTTCTGGCCCTAAATGACATTCAAAAATGTTATTTTACAAAGACGTGGTAAAGAACCGAAATCTGCTTTATTGGGCTTTAATCCATTAACAGAACAACGGGCTTCCAAGATCAAAAGACGTTTCTGTCCCAGCCCCAAAAGCCCAAACACCCATCATTTCCTGCACAATTCCTTAATCAAATCGTCCATTTGCGTCCTTTGACAGTTAAACCCAAAACTAACCCCCTTTCACTCCAAAACAGCATTACATCTCCCCCCAAACCCTTCCACAATCACGGGGTCAAACTCGTCATTTCACACCCTCGCACCCTGCAAAACCCTACCATAAAACAATCATTTCCCTTCTCTATACTGCTTCTTCGAAACCCTAGCACCACCCCTCTCTCTCTCTCTCTCTCTCTCTCTCTCTCTCCAAACCGCAAAATGCCGCCGAAGTTCGATCCCTCTCAGGTGGTGGACGTTTACGTCCGAGTCACCGGCGGCGAGGTCGGCGCGGCGAGTTCACTGGCTCCGAAGATCGGTCCCCTGGGTCTGTCCCCGAAGAAGATCGGAGAAGACATAGCCAAGGAGACTGCCAAGGACTGGAAGGGCCTACGCGTCACGGTCAAGCTCACCGTCCAGAACCGTCAGGCCAAGGTCTCGGTGGTGCCGTCTGCGGCGGCTCTGGTCATCAAGGCCCTGAAGGAGCCCGAGCGTGACCGGAAGAAGACCAAAAACATCAAGCACAACGGCAACATTTCGCTCGATGACGTCATCGAGATCGCGAAGGTGATGAAGCCGAGGTCCATGGCCAAGGACCTCTCTGGTACGGTCAAGGAGATCCTCGGCACGTGCGTGTCCGTGGGCTGCTCGGTCGATGGGAAGGACCCCAAGGATTTACAGCAGGAGATTACGGATGGAGATGTTGAAATTCCCCAGGACTGAGAGCTTAGTCGTCTTATTCTTCTCTGGTTTAAGTGAACCCATTTGTTTTTTTTCGGTTAGATACATGGGGTTTTGTTTAAATTTTATAATGCGGTTTTTAGATTATGATTTGGGATTCTCAGAACTTTGTTACCTTAAAGATTAAGATGCTTTTAATCACTATTTTGAAGGTAATTAGATAAATTTCGAGTTACTCTCTATGTCAATTAGTTTAATTAACGATGCTGGTATGGAACTTTTGTGTTTGTTCGTATTGGGTTTTGTTTTTTCTGATTAATTGTTTGATATTTTTCTGTTACGTTTTTGCTATTGTGTGGCATTGTTTTGGATTTATGTCTTAAAATTGTGGTAGTTTGATGCTTGAATTTCTGGGTTTGATGATTTACAGTCAAACTTTGATGCCGTTACCCATTTCGAATGCAGGTCAGTCTGCAGTTTCTGTTTCAATGCTTTATTTCTATCTGTCGACAATCACTCTGTAATCCATCTTTTTATCCCGTTTAAACTTCTCTTTGATACTCATATCCTTGGGCGCCTGTTTTATTAAATCTTCTTTTAAACTAGAAATAGGACCAAAGGGAGATGGTTGATTCAACCTTTCCATCAGATTCAGGTGAATAAAATCATTGATTATCTAAGGTGGATGCCCCATTTTATTTACAATGGTGTATTTGTAGTGGTTTCCGTATGGAAATGGACGACCATCGTGGTATGTTGAAACAGACTGTTGGATACTTTTTTCAAGTTCCCATATCCCAAAATTGGAATGGTTTCGTTGGTTTTAAGTTTAGCATGCTATATGGTATCATTTCTCTCTTCTAATTGTATATACATATAATTACGTTTTTATATATATGTATTCTCTTTGTAAAATTTGGCTGAGTGTTCATTTGCATTCATTGCCGACATTTCCTATTCCAAGAGTTTTTTGACATGATCTTTTTCCTATGAGGAATTTGGAATTAGTTTTTGAGGAGGTCTACATTTTTCTTCACTGGCGATTTGTTTTCAAGTTCTTTTATCTGCACATGCCATACTAATGGAACTATACTTTTGGTTATTTGGAGTCGCTAATCCAACATGTGTCTACCTTACTATAATTCCTCTCGGTTCCAAAATATTTCTGGACTTTTCTAGTTTTAAAATTTTTTCTGTTGTTCCCTTCTTTCCTGGAAGAGTATTATAAAACAATGCGCATTCCATGATTTCTTATATCTATGTACTGTCGATGGTTTTGCTTATCCATTCCCCTTATTGCAGAAGTCTGGAAACGGGTTTCTCTGTTACTGGGGTTAAGTCCTTTTCAATTACAATGCTGTCTCTTCTCCATGTTAGTTGCAATAAGCCGTGCTTTGTGGTTGGTCACGCTCGTGTGCATGACTTTGGAAAATGAAGTGAATGTTTTTGTGGCAGAATTATTAAGTAGCTCAAGGATCGATCATATTCAGTGTATATGGCAAAAAAATGCGACGTTCATTATGCTGCAGTTTTAAGATATAGACCGCATAATACGCATTGCATCAGTTTTTGTGGTTGGCGTCCCCATATTATGCCAATTCAATTTATTATGAGTTTTAGGCCCTGTTTGGAAATAGGCCAATCGTTGGGAGAAGAAATTCAAGAAAACGAAGAGAAATAAGCAGCCGTGGGTGTTAATTGGAGTTAGTTCAGTTGGACTAAGGTTTAAAGGATGGGTGTGTGAGTTTGGAGGTCAGGATCAATCTTGGTAGATTGTTATTTTTTTTTAAATTTATAATAAATGGTGATCATTAATTAAATTTTATTTTTTATTTTTTTTAAAAAAAATCTAAGGAGTAAAATAGGAAAGAAAAGGAGGTACATTATCTAAGAAAGGAAAGAGAGAAATAGGAGGAAAGAGAGAAATAGGAGAGGATCGAGAAAGAAGACAAAAGGAAAAATGGAAGGAAGAGTAGGTTTTATTTGTGTACAATTACTATTCTGTTTTTAGTTGTAATTTTTAGCTACAAATGTAAAGTCCATTTGAGTGACACTTACTTTCCTAAAATCTCCCTAGTTAGGAATTATTAAATATTTGGTGTGATTGACGATTTAAAATCTATCCGCTTATCTCTTCCCCCAGCTAAAATTTGCCCTATACAAATAATCCTCCTCTCATATTCCGCTACTGCAATTACCCTCACAAATTCAGCTAGTTATCTCTCTAACCCTCTTAAGGCATAAAGAAATACGACTGTTAACTATATACGTAGGAAAGAGTGGTTTACGAAGAGAGGGAGGTCGAAAGACGAGGAGGGAGACTCAGAGAGAGGAGGCAAGAGGGAGAGTTTCAGGAGAAGAGAAGAGAGAACTGAGTGAAGACAGAGAAGAAAGATGGGAGAGAATTGAGAGAGGGTGATGAGATGAAGGGAGAATGATTAGATAATGGAAAAAGGTAGGATGAAAAGGGAGAGTAAATTCTTATTCGGGAAATTTACACCATATGGGACATGGTGATATAGTCCATGATTCTACAGTAGGCATGAAATTCAGTTCGTGCATGTACGTTGCCTCTACCTATCAGGCTATCCTTTACTGTGCATAATTGGCCAACAATCGACCCATTTTCTTAGGGTATCCACTTTCAAATCTCAGTTAAGTGAACGAGCTTCAGGTTATAGGGAGAAGCTCCATTATGAGACATGCCAACATGTGGCTTTAACAAGTGCAAAATATGCATTTTGTTTCTAAAACAAGCATTCTGTTTAGGGGAGGAAGTCACTCATGTTAAGGCCAATTAAACCATGATTAATAAGAAATTGCTCAGATAGAGTGACTACTTTAATTGGGTGAACTTTGTATTTAATCTATTTGTCCAAAAAACGTACAAGTTCAACATCGATCTAAATGAAACAAAAATAATGGAGGAAGGAATGCTTTAAATGATCACGTTTCAATTTAAAGAGCCTCTTTGAGCTATGTTGTGTGATCTTCTCGTTTATCTAGTGAAATCAAATTTTATTGGCATAAGCAGAGCACCAGAGTTCCGTTTCAGTGCATTTCTTTGGTGGTAAGAATTTGATAGACTAAAGGGTAGGAGACTTAAAAACTGACTGTGGACGCTTCACTCTCCTCAAGTGCAAAGTTCCAAGGTCCCATTGATGCTTTCATGGCAGAACGCTATATTGTTCATGTCCCTCTGGTTTTAAACATTCATGTCAAATGGGTAGAGAGACTCTCTCAACCACCTATCTCCCATGAAAGTTCTGTTGTCTCAGATACTATCTGTTATCCGAGTTCATCGCTTGGTAATTTCAGTTAAAGTTAAGTTCGTCGTCAAGAAAATTATGTGACTCATAATCTAGCTTGTCTTAATTTTTACTTTAGTTGTTGATGAATAGCCTGGCGTGATTGTATCCCGAACGGCCGGACAGTATTTATAATATATGCTCCCTTATTTTAATTAAAGGATTCCCTTTCCTTGAAAAAAAAAAAAGAAAAAAAGAAAAACGTCCACTCTAATTCATTCTCTCTTTTATTTCTTTTAAATTTAACTTCTCTTCTTGTATGTTCTCTTGAGAATTGAGCAATTTATTAGTTCAAGTTACAAGTCAAAGGGGATGCCACCTACAGATCCTCAAGTTACAAGTTAAGAAGGATGGCATCTACTATAGGACTTGTCTTGTAAAGCATCTCACTAAATTACAACTATGGCGTTTACAAAATTTAGTCCACAACATACGTGAATTTACAGGGAAAGAAAGTATTTAATCATATTTTATATTATTTACAGGGCAAAAAAAAAAATCTTTCTTTCAACCCATTATGTGAAAATTCGGCCTTCCCCCCAAAAGAATTATTGTACTTAGCAAGTACATAAATTGTAGAACGTAGAGTTAAGGTTAAAACTTCAATTTTCTAAAGAAGACAAGTACCACCTTCAGTACTTGGTATTTAGCAATTACCATGACTAGAAAAATGACCACCATTTTTCTATCTACGTGACTTATTAAAAGCAATATGGATTCTGTAAATTTACAGGTAAGATCCCTATCTTTAGCGATGTTCATGATCAAGATATCCCAAGATTCTGGCACTGAACAAATTAAGCAATAAGATAGCTCTTTCCTTTTCATCGATCTTTGCTGACCTACTAATTAGAGTGTTGAAATCACTCAAAGTGTTTTTCGCAAAGAAGAATCCCCCACCATCTTTAGGTTTTAGAGCTTCTTTTGCAGAAAGATCTTATTTGACATTGATGTTTCTTCGTACAGATTTTTGACTTATTCCATAAACCTTTACCCATGGTTTCCTCGGACAGATTGAACAACACAACATCATATGTTGTAAGATAAATATTTAGCATGGCCAACTTGTCTTTCTCATCAAACACTTCTTCTTACATTTCTTTTAGCTTATTTTCCTTGCCTTTTAGAGTAATTACACATCCATCCTTTATGAAAATCAGTTCTTCTCTTTCCAAGTAAGGTAGTTGGAACCGTTGAACATTGACATCTCAAATTCAGTGGAACTCATATTTGACTTTCACAATATTTTAACACGTATCTTGCACTTAACAATATTTTAATGAAAGATTACTGTAAAAAAATACTTGAGATTTGAGTATTCTGTAATTTAAATCTTAAAATTTGTATTTTACAAAATAATACCCTAAGATTAAGAATTTCTGAAAATTAATACCATGTGTTGACTTTTTGAATAATTTTAACTAATAAAATACAATAATATCATCAAAATTAAGATGAATGATATGGATTAATTTAGTTTTAATGGATTATATTATTATTTTTTCATTCCTAAAATTGGTCGAAAAATTTATTCAAGATATTAATTTTCAGAAATTATTAATCTCAGAATATTATTTCGCAGAATCCAAACTTTAGGATTTAAATTGCAAAATACTCAAACATATATTTTTTTTTGTAGATATCCTCCTATTGCAAAAGCTTGTATGCATACAATTATTAAATATTGCCTAAAACACCAAAGAATAAGAGAAACTAAAGAATGGTTAAAACATACAACTTTAATGTAGTTCGACAATTTTTGCCTATGTTCAGGATTAGAAATGTTATTTAGGATCGTAGAACCCATTCGTTATTTGTTTAATGGTACTCTCATCCCCAAAGTGATGTCTCCAGATTTTGTACTCATAACCTCTTGAACAAGAGGTATCCTGGTAACCACCACTCCATTAGTGTAATGGCTATCTTCTCCATTAGTGTAATGGCTACCTCTTATTTAAGAGGTCATGAGTTTAAATTTTTGATACGTTATTTTAGAGAACAAGAGTAATTAAAGCCAAACTCAATGAAAATGAGAATATCATTGGACAAATAGCGAGTGGGCGCACCGCTTTGAGGAATATGTTCTTCCAACAACAAGTGTTCTATATTTTTTTTGAAGGACAAATAATTTCATTAATAATAATAATAAAGTACATTACCCATCAAATGGGATTCAAATAGTAAGAAACAAATTAAAATCAAATGAGGAAACTTTTCATAGGACCAGCAAATAGAACTGTCATCTTTAAGCGAGGCAACTAAAATTGCATATATATAATGTATAATTAAGATGTACAACAAATGTACAATTTATAATATAAAATATCTAAATAAATAGAAAAGAATACAACTCACACATTGTCTTTTGGTTTTCGTCTGTAATTTTAAAACTGGAAAAGAGTTATCGGATGAAAAAGAGTTACTTCTTGATATCATTAATATAGTTAGTAGCGTATACAAAAGAGTTACGGATAAAATAATTCTACTTAGGCATTATGCTATCATCACAGAAAAACCGAAGTTTACAAAGTAATAGCTTTATCTTAGGAGCACAACGTGCCAAGTTATAGGCTTGCTTTGTCCGAAGAGCAAAAGAATGGCTTCTTTGTATACGTGGTTTGTATATTAATTCCATAACAAAAACAGTATTGAACGTTAATTAGCTGTGTTTTTAATATGAATTTCAAAAGATTAGTAATTATGTGCACGACGGAATGAAGTTAAGCAAGGAAAAAAATTTTAGTTGTACAATAATCTATTACTTGATTACGAAATTCCCTCTTAAATCACTATAATTTTGACATACTTGAAAATAGATTAAATTAAGAATTTAAAATCTATTGCTTAATTTCTGTCTTTCTAAAATCCTTCATACTAACGATCATTTTACCCCAGATTCGTCCATTGATCTCCCTAATCCTCTTTTATATTCCATTTCTCCTTCCTACCCAACACACTCTTGTTCTTACCATTAACTAAACTAAACATACCTCGCGTAGTACCTCAGTTGAACACACTCTTGTTCTTACCATTAACTAAACTAAACATACCTCGCGTGGTACCTCAGTTGTTATTTGGTACTGCAATGGATTTTCTGCTTATGTTTGTCCTTATATCAACCTTGCTTGGGCCTGTTTGATTAAGCTTTTTGAAAAGCTAAAAACTCTTTTTCAATAAATTTTGGGTATAAAGGTGTTTGGTAAAAATATTAAAAGTGAACTTTTAAAGAATTTGACCCACATAACTACAGCTAAAAGCTTAAATTGGTCCAACCCAGTCTCAAGCTTTAGATTACAAGGCAATCTCCTGCCAACATCTAATGAATATTTCAGAACAAAAGTTCTTCGAGCGAAGAAGCCCACACTTACTTTGTNTCCATTAGGTTCAGGATTGATCCCTGATAATGGGTGTCGGTCCCATCATACCATATATACTTACCTTTTCCTCTTCCACCTTTCCCAGCTTGCCTATCTGCCCCTGCCATGGGTGCTACTGTCACACAGTCCTCCTACAAAGCCTCTACAAAAATGTCCTTTGAGAGGAGAAAGAAAGAAAAATAGAGAGGAGAAAGAAAGAAAGAAAAATAAAGAAAGTTCTACAAAAGATACATTCTGCACAAAAAAGATCTACAAAGTTGTATGGGATTTTCCTATACCTTTTCCCCTTACTTTATTCAAAATTTTCTCTTGATTATTCCTATAATCTAAGGCTATCCATGGTCGACAGAGGTCTTATGACCTAAGCCGCCAGTGATGATCAAGATCATAATCAAGATAAAAGTTCACTTTTATATTACTCTCTTTCAAATACTTCCAAATATCAAAGTTTTAAATTTAGTTTTGTTTCAACCACGATCCAAGTTATTTATGTCAAAAAGAGGTTTACGATGAGGTTTAGGTCAAAAGAAAATTAAGATTTTCTTTTCATTGGTCGTTACACCGCTGAAATTTCTCCTGAAAATATCAAAAACTTTAAAAGTTTTCTTTTGGTTCCACCATGACCTAGGCTCACAAGCCGAAAGAGGTTCACGGTGAGATTATAGCCATAAGAAAATTAGAATTTTTACATTCTATTGGGTCATTATGCTGTCAAAATTCTCCCAAAATTTATGTCTACAATACAATCATGAGAGAATTAACTATATATTTGAAATTAAAAGAAAATATTTATATTACCATGTTTCTATAGAATGAGAAGTTTACTGAAGTCAACTTCTTTAACCATTATAAATGAAATATTAATTTCAAATATATTATACCTATATACGGTTGATAATTCAACCTTGGAGTTATTGGGAAGATAACATGATTTTTTTTAATATAAAAGGACAAAAGATATTATATATGTATAATACATTTAAATAGAATTTACATTTGAAAATTAGCGGAAGTTCACTAAATTAATTTCCACTAACCCGTATTGTTTGAAGAAAGAATTCCAATAATATATAAAGGTTGTCAATCAAATAAGTATTTTTTTTATCCATGTGTAGGTATTTTTTTTAACCGTTGGATAATTATCTAATGGTAATCGGCTATAATAAAGTACATAAAAAGACATGTATCATCAATATTATCTCTCTCTTATTTTTTACTATAAAAAAATATACATGATAAAATTTTATTGGTCAAAATGATACTTATGTATAAGTAAAAAAAATACTTACCCGATTGGTGGTGCTCATATATAAATTCCCGTATATATAATATTGCATATATATATTTATATATTATCTCTTCATAAAAAGATAAATGCATAAGGAGATTAAATGCCGTTGTTCAAATATGTACAGCCCTGAAGATGTTGTGCAGACTCTTTTGGAAAGTGGCCCAATAATCCTCCAGCAACATGCCCAAACGATCAAGCCCAATAGCTTAACAATTTCTCCGAGTATAAACTCAACAAAATCAGCTCTGGGCCACTGACCTTAAAAATGTAGTCCACATCCAAAATCCCTTTGCCCAAATCATAAATGATCTTCTAAAAGCCCAAACAAAGAACAAAGGCAGCCCATAACTTGTCAAAAATCCACTTGGGCCAATTTGACTTTACCAAAGCCCAAAAAGAATTGAAAAAATTCCTATTTCCTTCTTCATACGTACGGTATCGCACCCTTTTGGTTACCTAATTACAACTCGTAATAGTTGCCTGGTCACCTTTGAATGAGTACCCATTGTCAGATTAAAGGCACCCTTGTCTTATTTCGAGACTACATAAAACACAAAGCGGCAATCTCAGTACAGGAGGAGAAGGAGGAAAATTGGCCAAACAAAAATTAATTAGAATATCAAGGAACAAATACTATTCTAATTAAATTAAAATGTGACAAAAATAAGACTCAAAGTTTTTCATGAGTCACCTATTTTTGTCAAAAATAAATTAAAGCAAATATAATGGATTATAAAAAAAATATCCATGAAATGAAAAGGGTAGTCTTAGCTTATTATTTTACAAAATAGGATTACTAAGAATCAAACCCAAATTACAAATCATCCAAAAGTATGAACTACGTCATATTTGATTTCGCAAAGATTATATGGGCAATCTAGAAAATATACTAGATGCACTTGCAAGTTTAAATCAAACTTTTAAAAATTCTCAAAATTCTAAGTGAAGTTATTAACCTCAAATTCACAAAAGACATATCAAATGACAAAAAACTTCAAAATACTAATGAGGTCATTCACTTCAAATTCACCAAATCACAAATTACATTGACTTGATTTCTTTAAAAGGATATGTAGGCAACTTAGTCAAAAAATACATCAAATTACATTGACTTGATTCCTTTAAAAGGATATGTAAGCAACTTAGTCATAAGAATGCAGTTACAAATTTCAAGTTAAATTGGACTTTCGCTAAATTTCAAGAGAGTCATTCACCTCTAACACCAACATCTAAAATTCTCGTGATTCCGCCATATGGTCATTTATCGAAATTTCATAAATTCTTAAAAATTGTCATAAATTCCTATACACGATCATTCATCGGAATTTTCTAATTTTCAATTCAAAATTCTTAAAACTATAAGTGGCTTGATTCCTCAATGGAGTATATAGGCAACTCAATCAATTCAGTTGAGTGCAACTGTAATCCAAAATTACTCAAATTTTCCCAAAATTACGTAAGCAAATTGATGTCTTTATAATTAGAATCGAAAAATATTTTTTTATACCAAAAGATTGTAATTAAGTGATTATTCTTATAAGGGTCAAATTTTAATTAATAAACTCTCATGTTTTAAGATTGGCATGGCTAAAATTATGGAGTGTGATTTCTAAAGTTTTTACTCTACACGTACGTGCGAAATTGTATTTGAAATTCTTGAATATATAGGAACCAATTCATATCGGGTTTGAGTATCTAGGAGATGGTTTTTGGGTATCAAGTTACCCAGTTGTTGGCCCGTTCTTAAATTTTAATACCTCTTTCTTTCACTCCAATCATAAGATTATTCCTGTTGTTATCACTCAAAAGTACCTTTGCCTCACCACACCTAAAAAATGGGTTCTTGGCCCATTTTTCTAATATCCTTTTTATTTTTTATTCTTTCATTTCCATGTAATTATACGAAATGATGTCCAATTACTTGTTAATTTTGGGTATCAAGTTATCCCTTGTCGGTAATTTATTTATTTATTTTTTGAAGCTATTTTAGCGTGAATTGTACCCAAGAGTGTGAAGATTAGTCCTAGGTGTGCTGATTTGTCTATGCTTATTTGGTTAAATATCAACTTTATGTAGGGTACTTAATATAGAAGTGCAAATCATGGACTTTTTACTTATTTTGTTCAGTTCAGTTTTTTTTTTTTAGTAGACAGAAATTTGCTAAGCTTTGGAAAGAATGACAGAATTTTTTTTCTCCTTTGGCACAAAAGAACAAAAGCTAAACAAAATTAACCATCCAAAATTAATATCATCTTAGGGCTACTTAAAAGTTGTATCTCAACAAGACAATGATTAAAAGAAAAAAGACGTTAAAATTTTTAGAGAAATCATCAAGTGAAACCATCTAAGTGATAGTCCTTCTATTTATTAATTTTTTTAATTTTCATGAAAACTATCATAGTACTTACCAATTTACTTTTTAGATGGATAATGAAAATAATACCAAGTCAGTAGTGCCTCAAACTCACAAAAGATGGACAATGTAAGGGATCTAATTATTGCAAGTTTAATAAGAGTATAATTAAGAAGTTGATAACAGCTTTTTTTTTGAGCTATGTATTATTTTATATATCTACTTGATCAAGAATTGGATTATTTTATATGCTAAGACTTGGATTATTTTATATGCTAATTCTCATCGATACTTATTTAGTATGTGTATTTGAAATGAGAAAATACATATTAATATTGTCCATTTTATTTTAAATATTTTTTATCTTATTCTAAAAAATTTGTTTATGAAACTTACGTTAAATAATAAGTAATAAATTTAGTTAAATTATTTTCATATTAAATGTTTTTAAAACAAACATTTTGTAAAAAGGTTTATATGCTTGATGTATGTAAAAAAAAAAAAAGGGTCTATTAGTATATTTATTTGATAGGCTCTTTGTAAAATATGCATAATTGTACAAGATATCCATTTTTGTTGTTCTACATTTATACAGCAATTTAGTGATATAATTTACCAAACACTCTAATATAATTTTTTCCAATTCCAATATTTTTCAAATATAATTTACCAAACCATTTTAAGCTACTAGATTTTCCTCTCGGCATAGTTAAAAACATTTCTTTTAAAATCTAGAATTTTACTAAACTGGCCCAAGATGTAGTGTCCAAGTCCATGCCCACTGCGGTCAACTACCTACACGGGTCCCTTATACCACTAGACGCTCGATGGGGTTAGGCGGGCCCAATAGCAATATCAAACCTGGCAAGATTATTTGGAGTTACCCACATTATATTTCTGGCTGAAAGTTGGCTACCTCTAGACCTCTTTCCCTTAATATAAAAACACCCTAGTTCTCACTATGGATATTTCTCAAGAATTTTGTGAGGATCGTTTTTATTCATCTTGATTAGGCTTCATCGAAAAATAGAAATATTGTGTGACTTTAAAAGTGAAGAATATCAAGGATTTTAATGTTAGCAACCTTGTTATTAGTTCAATCAATTCGAAAGTGGAAATAGACGAATATAAGTGCCTTGTTAGCACAAAAATCTACAAATACGTCTAAGTTGATGCTTTAAGCGAGAGCTACTGCCCAACAAGATAGCTGTCCTGCATTCAATATCTAGAATCACGGTGTTCCACACATCCACGTGGAAGCTCGAGTAAAGAATATCCCCCACGTGGGTTCCCTCATTACCGTCAATTAGATTTTGAACTTTTCCACACTATCTCGGTTTTTCTCTTTTCCTACACGCCCATCGTCTTTTCCTAACTATATATTTCATCACCCTTTTGCATAAAAGCCTCAAAAAGAACCCAATTTCTATGATCCTTTTCATTTCTTCTCTCCTAAACCTCTAAGCTTTACTAGGAAAAGTTTTCTCTTTCTCAGCTTCTCAATAGCCAAACACAAAAAAGACCTCAAAAGAGAAAGAGGGTAGTCTCCCAAACCAAGCATACGTATATATATATATATATATATACACACACACAAATTGAAAACTCTAAATGACAATGGCTAAGGAGTTTACACATTTAATGAAGCCATGGATCGAAGTTGCCCCGTCTTTGTTTGACTTTTTCCCACGGAAGTATTCAAACTCTCCTAAGTTGGAGACTATTGTGGAAGAGGTAACGGAGGAACACGATGAATTCGACGAGGAGGAGGAGCATGACGATGACCACGACGACAACTGTTAGCATGGTCTTTTTGTTTTAAGTAGGGTTAAGCCTGGTAGACAGATTGATAGACATGAGAGAGAGAAAAAAAAATGAGGTGTAGAAAATGGGGATAAAATGTTCCAGTTTTTAATGAAAAATGATCAGTGTTGTTATAGATAGGGTGTTAGCTCTTCAGGATTGCTTAGTGTTATAGTAATATATTGAGTCATATATTGTACTTTCCGGGCTTGTTTCATCCACCGTTATGTTGATCACGGTTGTATTTGTACATAATATTTCAACCGGTGTATATGTAAATCGAACCTTTAGCGCATATATATATATATGTGTGTGTGTAAGTTTGGCTTTATATATAGTATGTCTATGTATACTACTGCGATGTATTGGATCTTTCTTTTTTGATAGTATATGTTATCTCAAAGTGAAAGTAGTTGTTGCCTTGTTGGTTGGTTCAATACATATATTTATTGAGGAAAGCATGCGCCCCCATATATTTCACACATTACACATCTTTGATTTTTTTTTTTCCCCAATATGAATCTCTTTCTAATCTCGTCGAATTATGTTCAAAATTTAGGACTTCTTAAATGAGTTATTTCTTATTTTTAATTAAGGAAAAAAATCAATGTCCCTCAAGTTTGCGAAATGTACGAGGATTATCATTGTATTTTAAGAAGCACCACATATTTTTGTTAATCCTATACCAAATTTATCACTTCCGAAAGTTTTACAGAACACAGGAGTAATGGTCGTGTTTTGGCAAAACTCAGATCGAGTAATTATGTATTTGTTTTAATTTCCCTTTCATCAATTATAAGGACTAAGAACCAATTAACTATATCTGCCAAGTAATTATTGTGTTTGGTTTCGTTATTAATACTTTTATGGTTTTATATGGTTATCTTAAATATCTAAAATTTCTAAAATTCAGATAGGATTTTATGCGGTCAAAAATTAATTTGTACAAAAATATTCACTATAATATCAGTTTGAAGAGCTGACTATTAAAGAGTTAACGTGATGTAAAAGAGCAAACGGTTATATCTTATATGAGTTCTAATTATACTTCTTGTTTAGTTATGGGCTGCCTCTCAAATATTTAGTCGAATAGAATGGTTTAGTTAATTTTCGATTGATTGAATGCAATATGTGAACAACTGATTGGTTTTTTTTTTTGCAAATAACAAGACAACTGACTAGATTTGCTGTCCCAAAATTTTATAATAATTTGATAAAGACTGGTTCTATTTGCCATACCCTTGTTTACTTTTCCTATACACAATTTTAATAAGTTATTATTATTATTAAAATTAACTAAATGGAATTCTACTAAAGGACAAATATTATTGCAAAATCTCTGTAACACCTCAAATTGCACACTACACGGTACTACACCCCTTTAGTATGGGTTTTAGATGATTGCCAATTCTCAGACTGAATAAATGTCTCAAATCTAATTCAGAAGATTTGAAAACAAATTCATGCTTTACGAAAAAATTTTCTAAAATAAAACTCAAATCTTTTACTTGACCATGACTCAATAGAGAGTAAAACTTGGACGAGAGAAGTGACGATAGGATAGGAGAAAAAGACGAAATAAAATAACATGAGAGAGAAAATAGTATATATGTATATAGGAACTAAAAATCTTACTCCATGTTGATTCTTTGATAATATACATAGAACATTAATGGTATTGATGAATAAGTATATGAACTTTGAAGGATCGCCTAATCGAATTTAACTCAAAGATATGATTTGTCTTTCCTATTTTTTGATATATTTATCAATTCATCAAATGAACTTCACGATTATTTTGGAATTAGAAAAAAGTTACAATAACTATGGCATGAACTTCACGATTATTTTGGAATTAGAAAAAAATTACAATAATTTTGGCTCAGGGGGTTATGTAGATGATAGTTTTGGAACTAGTAAGAGATATGATAGGAGTGGAAATATAAAATTTTTAAAATAAAGATAAAAACTCATCTTTAAAAAGTGGGTGGGAAGAGTAGAGCCACCTTTGATAAATCTAGGCTGAAAATTTAATAATAATTTAATAACCAGAATGTTCGATAAAGGCCTTCAAATAAGTTTATCTTATTAATTAAGGGATGGAGCGCATCACCCTAACTTCATCAAATATTGAACCATTCATTGTGATCTAATTACACGAAGTAATCCTTACCACTAAAGCATCCCACTCGATGTACTTATTAACAATATGATTTTCTTTTCTTTCTATTTTTGTCAAAAGGTATTCGAATCCTTACATTGAGAAGGAATGACGGAAATTCAATATTTAGAACAGCCATTTTGAGTTTTTTTTTTTTTTTTTTTCTATTAAAAAAAACCTATACTCATATATCTCAATTTCTACCCTACTGGAGAGAGGTCTCTTAATTCCCTGATAGGATTTTCTTTCATTTTTATTTATATTTTCGCTTCACAGATGTGGATTTATTGGTGTTTTCTACCACCACTGGAACATATGTGTGGTTTTCTTTCATTTTCTTGTTTATGTGTAATTTTTAATAGGATTCTTCTAGATTTAAAACCTTCCGTGATCTCATTATTGAAGAACTTACCCCATTGAAAAATCAATATTTTGTGGAAAATCCATCCCTTATTCTTATTTTTAGTGGCCAATATGTAGATTCAAGTTAAAGAATGGAAAATTTATCTCTTATTATTGCTCTAATTGTCTCTCTGATCGAAATGGATGCATATCTTGTATAGATTTTTTTTTTTTTTCTCCTAGATTGTCAACTGGTCAAATTAGTTTTGACTTGACAGAATTCGATTTTTGTTCATTCTTATTGATCAGAATTCGATTTTTGTATTAGATTCGTTATTATAATTCTTGTTTGGATGAATGAAATTTTATTTTACTAAAATAAAAAAACTCTTCGAGAGAAAAAGAAAAAGAAGGATCTAGAAGATAAGAAGATAAGGAAGTTCAATGTAGGACAGATATTATGTCTGCTTTCTAAATTTAAATTATTTTTCATTTGGTACTGAGGATGAATGATTGGGTAATGGAACAAGGCCTCAAGTGTTTTACAGGTGTTGGTATTTTTGGTGGAGTACCGGTGGAAATGACAAAAGTTATTGAAAATGATATGAGGGGCACAATAATAAAGCTGAAACCCTTAATTTCCAGATATTTATCCAATCCAATCCATGGGTTCTAATATATTCGGCAAGATATTCTATTCCTAGAGCCTAAGCGTCAGACCCAATACAGACGCTTCCAAGGGTTGGGCCACGCTGTTCATGCACAGCGGTCTCATGAATGGCACGACCCATTAAATAATGGAGAAAAGAACACGGGCAGAACTAATTTGGGTCAATATATATATATATATATATATTTTACATTTTTCGAAAAATAATATTTTTAAGACTAGTAAGGACATTTGGTCAAAATTTATTGACTCTGAAAAAGTCTTATTTAATGGGTTTTTGACGTTCTTAAAAATATTATTTTATAAAAAAATGCACCAAAAAATTATTTTAGTCCAAATTAGTTTTACCCATATAATTTCTTCTTAAATAATGGTCATGGACAGTCCTTTCCAATATACAACGATACTTTGTGTATAGGGAAATTGACATAAATAGTACTAATTTTGATTAAAATAATCTTTTTAGGAGTATTTTAAAAAATTACTTTTCTATTAATATTTTAGTGTTTTGTGATCTTATGTGATGGAAAGTCTCACAATTTGTGGCTATTGATTAGTACAAAAAAAAAAAATCATATCTTTATAATCACAAATTGTATGATCTTTCATCTATAAATTTATAACACTACTAAAAATGTCAATTTAAAAAAAATACTAAAAAAATCATTTGGCACCAAATTAATACATGCATGTTCTAATAGTAATTAGAATAAAAAGAAAATGACCAGTACTTTATTTATTTACCTAAGCATCATCTCCACCCACTAGTATAATGGTCACGAGGGTTTAAGAGAGATTCGAATTTAAGATTTGTACATTGGGAAGAGATGTGGTTAGACGTTGTTAAGTATACCAGTTATTAAGTATACCTTTCATGTTCAATCATTTGTTAGACGTCTAATATTGAAATTTTCAAGATAAGAAATTGATATATAATCAAGCACATTCATAATAAAGAATATAACACTGTTACACAACCCACAAGGTTAACGTTGTTCAACTAATCAAGCAATTATGTGACCCTGTATGCACAAAGTAAAACTTAAAATAGCATTTTACTATTTCTACCCTCTTTCCCACCCAAGTCTTCTAAATAACTCATATTTACTTTCATTTTTGACCTCGAAATATTGATTGCAAAATTCGACCAGCTAGGGTAAAATAGTGTCGTTTTCTGGAAAAAAAAAAAATCTAAATCGACGAAGTTCCGTCTTACAATTGTGTCCTTTCTAATTTTTATGTTCAAAGGCTCAGTGTATATATTATCTCTTTTGTGGGTATAAATATAAATATATATATAGCACCACTTGGGTAGGTAAATTGCTTTTTTTCTTTTTACTTATCTATAGGTTCATCCAAGTCTTTTTACGGTAAAAGATAATGACAGAAAGAATACTGAATAATATGCGTTTATTGTTATTATTTTTTTTTTAATTATTAAAAAAACTCTATAAGATAGATTAAAAAAAATATCTATCTAGTAATGATCATATATATACAAGAAAGATGTAAGATTTTAATTAAATGCTGAAACAAAGGTATACATATTATAGAGAAGCAACATCAACACGATTGAGATATATTGAAATTATAAGGTGTTTTGAAGGAGAGTAATGCTATTTTTTCATAAGAAATTTGTTAAAATACACACTTTATTCTAAGCACCACTTACTACTAATAAATGATTAGATATGTGAGACTCACATGTAGATTTTGTGAAGGGCTCCATATATCTGTTAGTATAGACAAGTATTACACTTTTATAACAATAATGTTTTTTAATGTATTTTTCTGAGATAATAATGATAGTATTTTGGTTTCTAACAAAGCCTTTTTCTAGGAAACTAACTAATTAATTGTGTCTTATTTTACTATAACTGTGAACATTTGACTTGGGTCATAAATGATAATAGTATCCCTTCATTGAAGAAAAAGAGTAATTATAATAAATATAAGGGTGGTTCTAATGATACCTCTCTTTTTCTCTTTTCACCCCTTTTTCATTAATGATTTGCTTTTCACAAATACCCTTGTCTCAAATGACAGAAATGCACTCGTATAACAATAAATAATAGAAATCTTTTTCTTTTCACTCCCCCTCGACTATAGCACT
The DNA here is from genome assembly GCA_002914805.1 of Parasponia andersonii. Classification (NCBI taxonomy): domain Eukaryota; kingdom Viridiplantae; phylum Streptophyta; class Magnoliopsida; order Rosales; family Cannabaceae; genus Trema; species Trema andersonii. The sequence continues at coordinate 339,435 of JXTB01000016.1, forward strand.
CATAACAATTGGAATTTTTTAGTCTTATTCTGGATTAATAAAAACCTTTTGATCTAATTACCTGAGCATTAATCCAATGAATATTTTGTCTTCCATATGTTGATTTATATAACGCATGTCTATTGGAACACCCATCCAATTGCTATAAGGTATATCCATCAAATTACTTACATTGCCCGTGAACCTTATAAACTTATTTCAAATATACGATCATACTAGTGATCGAATGAATGTAAGGCATATATCTCCTATATACTACCGCATAATAAGTACAAGTTTATAAGGTTTCCTTTCCTTTCCTTTTTTTTTTTTGTCCCTTCAAGAGTTTCTCGAAGTTTGACATAAAATTTCTAGAAATTTTNAAAGCCTGGCGTGAGAGTCCCAAAGTTTGTCCGACCGTGGCAGCCCCCAAAAGATGTGGCGACCGGGCAGCGGCTGGAGATAGAAAGTGGCGTAGGAGCTCTTCTTGGGAATGAGAACAAGTTTGTAGGCGTAGAAGACCACCTCCAAGTCGATGTGCGTGTTGTAGATAACGGACAGGACAGAGAGCCCCATCAGAATCATTATCCCGTTGGCGTTCAGCTGCATCGGGTGGATCCCCGTCAAGGCAAAAAACTGATGGACTAGAGGGGGAAGGGGGAACCGCAGACATTCCAGATGCTTCCTGCCCAAAACAATGGAACCTTCGGGGGCACAGGGCCGAAGGTACCAATCTGTAGGGCCTTTAACCCTTTGAAGCGTCACGCCTCCGGGGAAGCAGAGCTGCCTCCTCAATGAGTCCAACTCTGAATCCTTAATAGATCGCAGTTCCTGATTTTGATTCGAAGCCATCGTTCCAAAGACAACTGAGAGGGTAAAAGTTTTTGGAAGAAAGGGAAGCAGAAATTTCGAGATGTTGAGAAATCGGGGTGATTAGAAATTTGTGGTAAGACAACAAGATAAGCACAGTAGCGGTTTTTAAAGAAGAGGAGTTGGAAAGTTTTTCCGGAAACCGAACAGTCAAGAATTTTGAATTTCGAACAGATTTCACAAACGAGAGAGATGACGTATCGCCACATGCGTCCCGCGGATTGGAGAAGCAAGAAGACAGTTTCCCCACTTGACGGATATGAATCCATCAAATAGGGAAATGGGGGCAGTTGTGGGGCCCATTCCTGAACCTTGAACCGTGAGAAGGGTCACGCGGATCGCACGTGATCTCACCATCGGCCTATGGGTCTTCCGAATTTAAGGCAGAATCCACCACTGACTCCAAACGGGTCAGTCGGTCAGACCTCGAATCCACGACAGCTGGCGATCTGAAGCCCCAAGGATCTTCAGACCCCAAGGGTCTGCTGTCTAGGAACAGTGACCCTCATCTCAACTGTCGTAGGGATCAGAAGCCCCAAGGGTCTTCAGACTGGATGCAATGGAAAACAGCCCCGCGGCTCCGGACCCGGACAGAGCATTTAATGCGTTTCTGGGTAGGTGCGCGCGCAGGGACAAGCCGTCCTGACAGAACGGCGATGTGCCCAAATCTCGCTCCTGACAGATTGAAGCCATAGGAGGCGGCGAAAATCAGGCCGCGGTAGCACAGATGAGGTCACAGAAATCTCGGCCCATGATGGTTTAAAAAGATCTGGAAGTGAAAGGTACTCATTTTTTCTTTTTACTTTTCTGAGATAGAGAAGAACACTGTTGATTATCCGAGAACTACATATATGAAAGCTGTGCATTCAGAGGAGTTGGGTTGTTTTCTTTGATACAAAAAAAACACTTAAAAAGAAAAAGACAGTCTGAGAGCAGAAGAAAAAAGAAGAAAACACGACAAAGAGATAAATATTTGGACAGATATATTTTTTCTCCTTGCTACCAAAACGCAAAGAAAAACCACTGACTTAAGCATCGGAGAGTCTTTGCAGGTAGCCACCCCCGCCTCTCCGATCCTGCTTGGAGTTCAGAGATTTGTAAGATAGCAAGGGCACGTGAACAGTTGGAGAATCCAGCATCAGCAGTTCAAGACACGTGGACGACTGGTGAGAAACCGCTCCAACACAAGTTTATAAGGTTTCCTTTCCTTTCCTTTTTTTTTTTTTTTGTCCCTTCAAGAGTTTCTCGAAGTTTGACATAAAATTTCTAGAAATTTTATTCACAAGAGTCACAACTATATATGTCCAAGTAGTATACATCGCATTTTTTAAGAAAGAAGAGAGAAAGATAGAGGTTTTAAAACTAATTAATGTCTAATAAATATAATATGTGTGGGAAAACAAATTTCATTAAAAAATTACTAATAGATATTTTGAGGCCAATGAAAGTTAAAAGGTATGCGAAGAGAAAATCTCAAAATTTAAAAATTTTATAAGGGATTTCTTTTGAATAGGTGCGAGAAAAAATAGACGGTGACAATAGAGTTATCTTGAATATAAATAAAAGAGTGACTCTGATAAACACAACGTCCTTTGCACGTCATTTTAGTAAATGTTGTTTCTCTTATCTTCTTTTTATAGGTAAAATTTTCTTATATCAACTGGTATACTTGGTATATCAATTTACATACTCAGTTCAGAGTATGGGGCCATTCTGATTGGTATTTTCTTTTTTACTTGTCACTATTTAATTTCTTCCTATATTTATATATACATATGTTTTTATATTAATTAAATCATTTTTTCTACGGAACATATCAACTGTATACTATTTAGCTATAAGAACTAGAAAAAAATGACACATATTATATTATATCAAAGTGTCAAAATCAGCCATTTTCCTAAGGCCCCAGTGAATAAGTAATTTGTGATAGTATCGGTATTGTGATCAAAAGTGTGAGAAATACGGTTGCATTAAATCCACAATATGATATGATGGCTTAAGATTAATAAGGAGGATGCTAATTTCAACTTTCATGCATGATACAAAACATCTTAATTAGATCATATGGAATCAATTAAAATATATTCTTTGGATTTTCTTTTTAATATTACAAATTAGTGAGAAAGGGGAAAATGATAGATTTTGAACTCTTCACACCTCTTGTTCTAACAAAAGAGTATTGGTCACACGAACTATCACCGACTATTCTTTTGGATCTTTTGTCGTCACAATATACGTATCAGTTACCATACATAATTCTCAAAACATATTACATTTGGCCAAACCGTTTTAATAAGTTTGGTCATACAACATTTTGAGGTTAATTAATTTATTTCGATGGAATTGCTATCAAATAATTAAGCCATGACATAGACGATTAATAATAATATATTAAAAAAATTCAGGAGGAGGCGCCGACCAAGGAGGGGTCGCTCTCAACCTCATCTCATATATTATCAAGTACCTTGCAAAATATTAGAGAAAATAACCAGTACTGAACAATAGTATTGAATTTAGTTTCATCTACGCTCAACATTTTGACACTTGGCACGCTCTTGATCACAAATTCAATGTCCAAATTTTTTTCCCCTCATATAAAATGTTATCGAATGTTATTAATTGATGACATTAGAATCAAATTAGGGAGTGAGTTAGAATTTGGTGGCCGAAAATTGGTGGTCAATTCTCAAGCTCATCTTCATTAAAATTTCATAATAAATATATATGATTTGCACTGGGACTTTTCTCAGCCTTTTGTTTTCTCTCTTTTATTTATTTTTTTTCTGTAGTTTTATAATTTGAAAATATATCATTAGTCATTACATAAGGTGGACCACTTCCATGGTTTCTCTTCGTGTCTCTATGCGCTTTTTTTTTTTTTTTGGTTCTTGTTCTTTTTGTTGATTGATTGTCACTTTTTCGGTTTAGGCATCTCAGAATGTGGGTAATTAGCTAGAGATAGAGAATACTTTTTCATGCAATTAATTCACTAAAATGCAACTAGTGAGCTGTCCAAAACCAAACTATTTTTTTTTTTTTTGAAACACAAAACCATACTAATTGAATCATCAATAGATTATTCAACCGATAAAAGGACCACCTTGTAAATAGTTATAATTAAAATTTTGAAATTTGCAATTAATAGTCAACATAACTTTATACTAATAAGTAAATAAATTTCCACTTTTTCTTTTTTGTCATTGCACATCTATCTTTCTTTTTTACCAACTATCTATATATAGTGACTAGTGACTTAATTTGTTGACATGCAATCTATATGTATCCCCTTTTCCAAGTATTAATTGTAGCACTATATCAGCTAAAAAAAAAAAGCTTTTACATATTACAATGTCAAAAAAAAAAAAATTAAGAAGATAAAATTAATTGAATTACACTATTTTTTAAATACATGCATGTTTTGTATGGCTGTCTTAGCATTGTCAGGAAGTGCAGGAATAGCGGGGGGAAAAAGGATCATATCGAATCTCATATCTACTTGGAAATGATAATAATATAGTATAGAATTGCAATAAACATAAAGAAAACAGAAAAAAAAAAATATGAGTAGCTTCATAATTAATGAGACTATCATGGATAACAACCACATATATGATTCAAAAATCAAAACCCAAAGTTATCAAAACCCAAAGTTCCAGATTAGGTAGAATACAGATAAGTACATCTGGCAGAATTTCATCACCCAACAATATGACAACACTATCCCTACATATTATAATAAATTTAATCTTATTAATATATACTTGTGAATTGGGATTATTGTAATTAATTATCAATTTCTTCAGATAACGTAAGATAATGGCTCTAAGTTATTTGAGTTTCTTGTTTTAAAAGCATTTTTTAGCAATTCAAAAATTTGTGGATGAAATTCTATTCTTTTAGGTCAATGATTATCAACAAATTGTGGCAATCTGGCTTGTGCTATGTCCCTATGCCCAACTGTCCCCACACACGCACATGTATAGTACTCATAGTGAATTTACATTTTGACCTGGACCAGCCCAAAATTGTTGGATTAGGGCTTCTTATTTTGTCTGATTTTATTATTTATTATTTTTTCATATTTTAAGATGAGAGTGATCTGGCTAGTGGGAATTTCCATTTTCCAAGGAAAAATGAATTTCGCAGGCCTTATTTTCCGTCATAGTATCACATTACATTAAGTGAAGAGTGTTTTTATTCATAATAACAATTTAGAAAAGAAAAACAATTCTATATGGACATTATTTGTACGTCATTAACTCATTTCAAAAATGCTTGAAAGGGTAAAAATAATAAGTTCACAAATATTCCCAAGCGATCTTGTTGACCTGTTTCATTGTGGCAAAAAGGCAAACTTAACTACAATTTAATACAAATAGAATTAGACTTGTAATGAAAACATATTGGATGTCATCCACAAAATAAAAAAAATAAAAACAGAAGAAACTTGGTGGTGGTGCCTTATATGCTTTTATAATCGGGCCCCCATTTTTCTAAAGAAAAAAAGGTTAGAAAAATGAATTGTGCCTAACGACTACCGTGCAAACTTAACCCATTGGACCGTTGCTTTGCCTACCTTTTCTTGTCGTAAATATTGAACATTTTATCCTTAATATAATCCTTAATACAATTTTGTTTAATAAATTTTATCTTTATGTGTTCATTTTTGCTACAAACCCTCGTTACCTACATAGTTTGTTCCAGATTTCTTTTCTCTATTCTAAATCAATGTACCCGTTAATTTGAACCTAAAATTTGATGACTAAAGCAAAATAAACATTAACTGTTTTTTATTTATTTTTTTCAACTCTTTTTTTGGTTTAATAGCCGTTGAAAGGACATGCAATAAAAATGGACTAGCTATGGAGCCGCAGGGTCCCATGCAAGCGAAATTAAGCTAATATGGGCGGCTTAAAAAAAAAAAAAAATCAAATTTTATACGTTAATGTCGATGAATAATAAATAATTATCATCATCGTCATCGTCATCATCTTTATTAAACTAAACCTAATCTTAATTATTGTGTAATAGTACCCTTTTCTCTCCTCTCTTCCATAAATACCCCTTTAATCACATCCTGTCCTCCCCACCCGCAAAGCTAGTCGTTAGTTGAGGCATTTCATCAAACCCCTAACACACTTACTCTACTCTAAAGCCCAAAAACAGAGTCCGTAAAAGAAAAATGGCGAAGGACGTTGAGGGAGCCGAGGGAGGAGAGTTTCCAGCGAAGGACTACACTGACCCACCTCCCGCGGCGCTGTTCGACGCCGAGGAATTGACCAAGTGGTCGTTCTACAGAGCTCTGATCGCCGAGTTCATCGCCACTCTCCTCTTCCTCTACATCACTGTCCTGACCGTTATTGGGTACAAGAGCCAGACCGACTCCAGCAAGCCCGGCTACGACGAGTGTAGCGGCGTTGGAATCCTCGGCATCGCTTGGGCCTTTGGTGGCATGATCTTTATCCTTGTTTACTGCACCGCCGGCATCTCTGGTTTGTATTTTGTTTTCTACACATTTTTTTTTGTTTTGGAATTTATGGTTTTAAATCAAGAGAATATGAACTGGGTTTTCATTATTTTCTCATAAACTTTAGAAAAAATAATCCAAAATTACTAATAGCTGAGTGGTAGGTTTGTTTTTTTTTTTTTTTTTTTTTTTTTTTTTTTTTTTAAAAAAAATAGTTGAACTGAGCACTTACTAAAAAAATACAAAAAAAGAAGTTTTAAAAGGATATTACAAAAAAAATAATTTTTTGTTTTGAAAAATAGCAATATTATAAATAAAGCACATGTGATACTTAGAACCACTGACTATATGGCCTCACACTTCTATTATAGTCCCGTTTTATTTTAACAATTAATTTCTATCTACTGACTTGTGTGATTTGGACTCTTAGACACCTAAATGATTCGAGTTGATTTTACAGTTTCTAAAATAAATTTGGACGACTTAACATTAGGATCACAAATTTTTGCACCAAAACTAATATGGTACAATTCTAAATCATATCTTAATAGTAAAATATGGCCATATCATGTAAAGTAGTGGAATTTTCTTTTTTTCTTTTTTAATTAAAAAAAAAAGATGGAATTTTCGTTATTATTTTTTTCATATAATAGAAATTAGACATATAATTAGTTGGCCACTAATGATTTCATGATTTGGATTCAATTGTTTTATAGGAGGGCATATTAATCCGGCGGTGACATTCGGGCTGTTCTTGGCAAGGAAAGTGTCTTTGATAAGGGCATTGTTGTACATAGTGGCGCAGTGCTTGGGAGCCATTAGCGGAGTTGGGCTGGTGAAGGCCTTCCAGAAGTCATACTACAACAGGTACCAAGGTGGCGCCAACATGTTGGCCGATGGCTACAGCAAGGGCGTCGGCTTGGGCGCAGAAATCATCGGTACCTTTGTTCTCGTCTACACTGTCTTCTCCGCCACCGACCCCAAGAGGAATGCCAGAGACTCCCACGTCCCTGTATGCATACTATTCTATTCATTTCTCTATTTTATTTTTTTCCGAAGAAATTCACTACTCACACTAAATAATAATAGTAAAAAAATTTTAATATTTTTATTATTAATGATCACAAACTTAGTTGTCTGATTGATATTATAAAAATAAAAAAAAATAAAAAAATCAAATGATCAAACTTAAGATAAAAGTTGGTTAAATTAGACTGTGAAGTTGAGAGTACTCTTCTAGTGCCTCAAACTAAACTAACATTTTATTTGTGATCACAATATTGAAAAAAGGTATTGGCACCATTGCCTATTGGATTTGCTGTGTTCATGGTCCACTTAGCCACTATTCCGATCACCGGTACCGGTATCAACCCCGCTAGGAGTTTCGGAGCAGCCGTTATCTACAACAACAATAAGGCTTGGGATGACCACGTATAAATTCTCTCTCCTTCCCTCTAATTTCCAATTTTTATTTTTTCTTATTTTGGTATGAAAACTGATACAGTACGAGTATAGTATACTAATTATTATTATTCTTTATTTTATTTTTTTGTGGTGACGAACAAAATTCAGTGGATCTTCTGGGTTGGACCATTCATTGGAGCTGCCATTGCTGCTATCTACCACCAATTCGTTCTAAGAGCTGGAGCCATCAAGGCACTAGGTTCCTTCAGGAGCAATGCTTAAATTAATTTAAGCCCCTATTTTTTCCGCACGTCTCTATGGTTTCAAGAAGAAATAACAACAAACATCAAAGAGTGCAAAAGTCCTTTGTTCTGAGGGTGGTTCTTTCAATGTGTCAATGTCCACTTTGTCCTCTTATATGGGATTAGAGGAAAGTAAAAATTGGAGGGCCAAATGGAAATTGTAGATAAAAAAAATGCATGTTCATGAGAAAAAAAAGGGTGTATTTTGCATCCTTTTTCTTTCATTTGTACTGTTTGTTTGCTTTGCTTTTATTTATGTGGTATTGGTCGTAATTTGTGTATTATCCTTGTCTTTTTATTTAAAAGTAATTATTTTCCATTTTTTTCTTTTGGAAGTTTTTTTAGTGGGGTGTGAGTGTTTTTCCACATATATTTAATTAAGCAAAATAAAAGGAAAAAAAATGTGGTTTTTAGTTTTTGTCCCTCTCTAATTAATGGTCCAAATCATGGCATACTCTTTCGCTTGCCAAATAAGTTGTTGATATACATGATAAGGATCAGAACGGTTTGGTTAAGTAATGCTATCACTAGTTGTTAAAATAGAATTTTCTTCCGACATTGGCTTTGAATTTTAAGTTCTTTGATTGAGACAAAGTAACATATAGTTTTTACACGCTGTACCCGAAAGCAAGTAAAGGAAGTACGAGACTTTTATGAAACACTTGGCTACTTTTATTTGGGTCGAGAATTTATCAGTAGTGCGATTTCTGGCTACGAGGCACAAGCTTATAGTAGTTAAGTTGAGATCAATGGAGGATAAGGGCAAAATCAAGATGTTTGAATGACAGGTTTCATATCATCCTTATCATCTAATTTATATATATATATATATATATATATNATTCTAAAGTGGTTTAAAGGAATCAATCTTAGAACAGAAGTACATGTTTTTGTTTGGTTGTATTTTTAGCAAAATAATTGTGATTTTATTGGAATCACAATTATATTAAATGATAGAATTATTATTTCACTCTACCACCCATGGAATTAGAATTCTATCATTTTACAAAAATTTTAATACCCAATTTTTCTTATTTTGTCCTTTCAAAACATCTAAAATTATGGGCATTTTTGCTAATATGATATTTTTTTTATTCTATTCTAAAACTATTTCAAGTTTTAACCAAACAATATATTATTGTTTCTATTCTTTTTCTAATTTTATTCCATTATGACTCTCATTATTATTATAATTCCATTTCATAAACCAAACACTACATAAGAGTTTACAGTGTTAAATTTCTAATTTAACATACTATTTGTATTTATATATGTAAATATATATATATATATATATATAGAATTAACCTAAATATGGTATGTATAATTTTAAGTTTTTTGTCTTTTCCTTGTTATAGACTTTTGTGGTTTTTTCTTCTCTCTCTCCCTCTTTTTATTTTTACGTGTATATTTTTTTTCTTTTTAATTTGACTTATATATATTGGCAACTTAGATATAAGAGCACCTATGCGCTAGGTATTTTTTTTAATCTATCTATAGTATTTATTTTTCTTAATTAAAAAAATTACGATAAATTAAAAAATATCTATTGATATATATATATATATATATACTTGTGGAGTGAGATTTTGATCAACCTATGTCACGACCTAAAACCCGGGCTAGTGGCAGAAGGGGAATTTCACAAAGTTGGAAATTCCTTAATTTGTTTGAAAAGTGTCAAAAGTTCTATTTTTTATAAAAATAGTCCGTTTAAATAAAATGTTCGGAATTCCATCCCGTGAACCACTCCCACAGTACGTATACACCACCAAACATAAATTGAACAATTACTTAAAACATGAATTTAATTTCAAAACCCATCATCATCATCATTCACAACAGATGTCAAATACCAGAATGGTATGCATAAGTTTACAGACAAAATAGAAAGCAGTAATCTTGGTTCAATGCTAATACACAATCCAAATAGTCCAAGGACTATGACAACAAACTCCTAGCATTATCAAGAGACGAACTGTAATCAGGATGACTTCTTACTCCTCTTGATCACCAAGATCGCACTGGACACCACCTGAGGAGAAAGGTAAGGGGGGTGAGCATATGATGCCCAGTAGGAGAATAGTTACCTCGGGGAAAAATAGTTCAGTGATGGGAATCTCCTGCATGGTTAGTTCAAATCCAAAACATACACACACGTATATATATAATCCAAACCGGGAGCCAATATATATAAAACGGTGTAATAAAAACCATCACTCCATATGCACATGACACAAATCAACCCATACCTATGAGCTCACATCCTCTCATCTGTGGAAACCCAGGATGATGGCACTAAGTGTACCTAACATCCTGCCTGATACCTAAGCCCATACCCGGAGGGGACACCCATGTGTCGCCTACCAAACCTGGAGGGGCAACCGAATTGCCTACACCTGCCAAATGGGGAGGTAATCAGAAGTAACAAGACCTTGCGCAAGTTTACGGACTTTCACCGACGGTGGGGCACGCAGCGCCACGTTGTAAAACCCACGATGCTAACACGGTGCTCATGTATGATCCTATGACACGTGCAATACAGAACTGAAGTGTAAAAACTACTGTACTCTGGTTTTTCAATAAAACATGCATAATAGGGTTTTTTGGAAAAACGGGCAGCATAACGGCCCTATTTTTGATATACCCAAAATAACCTGCACACAGCAAATTCCCAGAGCAGTACAGTATATATCATATAACCAGATTCCATCACATATAATTCAAATTATTAAAAACACGCTTGTTCTTATATGTTGCAGAAAATAAGTTTTAACTCAAAAACAGTATAAAACGAAGGTAACTAAACCCCTACCTCAATAGAATAGCGACACCATGCTATTAAGTCCTTAAGGTGTCGTTGACGATCGTCCGGAGGGTCGGGATCCAATTCCAAGCCCTCGATCGTCCTCGTGCGAAAGATCAACTTTCTTACCGGAGCTTCAATTCTACAAACGGACTTCTTCACTGGATTCCTAGCACCCAAAATAGCTAGGTTAGACATATAATTTGTCCAATTCGGGTCCGGGTCCATACCGGACTGGTGGCACGCAAAACGAGACAAAATCTCGACCGTCCGGTCTTGATTTTTGTGCCGATCACCAAACTACACAATATATATATATCATGGGAAATTTTGTGCACTTCTAGACCCCAGAAAGGTCTACTAAACCCCAAAGTTCTTTTTTTTTTTTTTTTNAAACTCGAAATGACCAAAAATGGCAACTTTCAATCCGGGCAAAATGGAGTTGAGATATATATACCTTGATGATCCTTGCGACGATACGAATCCAAAGAGACCAGTTTGAAGCCAAATGGTGGCCGGAATCGTCGCCGGTGGCCGAAAATCCGATGGAGCTCCAACCGGCTTTTCCTGCACTTTCCGGCGACATAGGCGGCGGCGAGCGGCGAGGATGGGCGGCGGAGCTTCGGCGTGGCACGGGGAGTCGACGCCGGCTGGTGGGCGGCCCGGACAGCGGCAGGCGGCGGTGCAGGGGGAGATCGGCCGAGAGCGTGAGAGAGACGAGGGAGAGAGAGAGAGCTCGGGGGAGGGAGGAGAGAGAAGAGAGAGAGGTGAAAAAAAAAGTTGTGCACGTGGCCCCCCTTTTATTGGGCTGTGCAATTTTTCAAAAATTGCACATAAGTCCCCAAAATTTCAAATCTCTATCAATCTGGTCCCCCAAAATTTGTAATTTAGTCAATCTGAACAAAACTTTTGCAAATTAGTCCCCACAATATTTTATCCGAAAAATTGGTAAATGTCCAAATTACCCTCGAAAATTCCGGGTTTTTACACACATATACAAATTGGATCCACTTTCTGAGTCCCACTCTCTAATTGAGACAAGTGTTTTTATTGTGGTATAATTTAACTTCCAACAATTATATTCATATTCTCAAAACCATTGGCTTTATCTTAATGATTGTTATTTTGGACTGCATAAAATGATAAAGACAGAAATTAAAAATGCATAGAGCTTGGCACTTTTGGGGTGCTGGTTCTAGGAAGTTGAAATGATGCCTTATTATCTATCATCTTTTTGCCGTCTTTAGTAGTTGCTAAAGGGACACAACAAAAGAGAAAAGGAAAGGAGAAAAAGAAAAATACGTGTTAGGTCAATCAATATGGCTTGGGATTCTTTTTTTTTTTTTTTTTTTAAAGGTAGGTATGTTTATCTTTCTTGGCTACAGTATTAAATTACCTTATCTTTTGTCCATATTATATGGATTAGTGGTCATTTTTTGTAGGGATCAGTATTAGGTGAGATGTTAGCTGTTTGGTGATGTAGGTTCTGGATTAGTTTATAAGGCATAATAGGATTATCCTCAAGAGAGAAATTGGCTCTATTTAATTGTTCGTGTGACTCTATCTCTCTAGCTATCTATGGCTAGGATTCAATCAAGCATTTTAGCGATGAAATCATGCACTAATATCTTGAAACCTTAATATATAATACGCATAGAGGAAAACCCATCAAGTAATATTACAATTTCTTTTTCCATGGTCGGTAAATAGAGAATAATTCTATATTGTTATATCATGCTCATTGTTTTCATTTCATTTGAGTAATGTATAGAATTGACACAATTGTTTTTAATAATTAGCTCAGTGCTATATGAGACTAGAGTAGAGATAAAAGGTATTAAGCATCCGAGAAAATGACAGAAAAGCATCATAATCTTATTCTTACTCGACTAATATTTGTTTACTTCTATTTAATATTTCCTTTTCTGGTTATGGTTTGCTGAATTGGACTAGGGAATTTTATTTCTTATAATGTCTATTGTCATATCCTTAACCGTGACTATTGACTAATTCTTGCTCATTATCTAAACGAGTGGTCCAATTATCTACTTGCGGTTACTAATTGATACCCCCATCATCCATGAATAAGAGCCTTAAGTTCGGTTTTAATAATTTGTTACGGAAGATTCTAAACAAAACTATTATTAATTCTATCTTTATGTTTGTTGTTCATTTTTTTCCCTTTTCAAGTGCTAATAAAGCTTAATTGATGATTAAGTTCTTTCAAAATGACTTGTTTAATTAAAGTACACTAAAACATGCTGCTTTAGTTACATTTTCACTGTCTTTCTAAATGGGTTACAGACTTGCTTTTTTTTTTTTCTTTCTTTCTTTTTCTTTGTGGGGATTTTTCATCTTCTAGTGGAGAGCTTGTTCGGTAATACTTATATGCTAATTTTTTACCTTAAGAGATGAAATAAAGGGCGGAAATCTTTTATGCTTAATAACCCTCATCATAATCGTCACGTTTTCTTTACTTTTTACATAAGAATCACCGAACAAGCAAAATGAAACGTCAACGGAAAACAATAGTAGTATTTAAAAAAAAAAGAAAAAAAACCTTGAAACACTATTTGCTGACAAAAGTTAGTCACCCTAATATCTCTTTTTAGAGGATCTTCCAATCTTGTTAATTAGTTAGCAATTTTGTCTCATTTGCAGAAGGACCTAAGAGAACTAGCTAGAAATCTTGTGATAAGTATGAAAAAGAAATAATCGAGCCAGCATGTTTTTGAATCATCCAAGTGCATGTTGTTTAATTCTGATATGATATTACCGATGTTTAAAAACATGCACTAACACTGGCGTAATGCTAGTAACACAAATCCATATTGAGGAGAAATCATCCTTTTTCTTTTTCCTTTTGTTTTTACCCGTAAAAAAAAGGATAATAATAAAATAAAAAACATAAGACACGTTCTATAAATGTAAATGCGGATGAGGCTTGAAAACCAAGAGCCCCCAACTAACTTTGTACGGGGCGCAATTTCAATTCTCATGAGAAAAGGATATGGACGGGACAAATGCCCTTTTTCCTGCAATTTTTTTCAAAATAACTTTTTTCGGAATGTGAATGATGTTTTGACCTATGAAAAAAAAACTTCTTGACAATAGAAAGTCCTAAATAATAATTTTTTCATCCATAAAAAGATCCTAACATATGATCAAGAAGTTCTTAACACTTCTAAAAATGTCATTTTCAAAAAAATATATAAAAAAATCATTCTCTCCTAAATTAGTCCTATTCATGTCATTTTTCCAATTCTCATGTAGGTATGAAACAAAGAGTTTCTAATACTTTTACTTATAAAACAATAAAGAATTACAAAAATACGGCGGCTCAAGCTTTTAAAATAGTTACTAATTACCGGTATTTGAAAACAGGTAACTGATTACTAGTTATAAATACCACTGGTTATTAGTTATTAATACTCAAAAATTGATTATCGGTTACCAGCTATTATTTTAAAAATGATAATCTTCTAAAACTTTTTAAAAGTGGTATTTTTCTAAAAAAATGGGCACCAGATCTAAAAAAACTTGAGTCAACCGTATATTTCCAACTCTTTTCTAGAACGGCCGTGAATGGCGTAATTTTCTAACGAAACTATAGTGATCCAAAATCATAGTGAGCGATGTTTCATTTAAGGCCTACACATTACTTATGGGCCTTTCGCGAGAAAATTAATTGTTTTAAAATTAATTAAAAAAATTAAGCAAGCTATTAATTGAGATCCAGAAATCCATATTTAATATGTTTTTGTTTTCTCTAGTATTTAGTGGGTGACCACAAGATCATAATGATGGTTAGGGTGATTCATATTTCTTATGTTAGATCACTTATATTAGTTACCTGGCTTATCAATCCGATGACGATTAAGTTTCGGATAACCACAAGATAACGTGATCGTTGACTCGTACTAGTTATTACTAATTATTAATCGGAAGAATTAGAGGTCCATAAATTTTTCATATTTCGTATTCTTTTTTGTGTCCCCCTAAATTTTATTTAGTTATTTTCCGTGTCCCAACATTTGAATTTTTCATTGGAATTGTATGAATATATGAAACATTGAAACGTATATAATGTATATGTATTGCAAATGGACAAATCTCGTGATTTTGTGGGTCTCGCAATTGCTAGAACATGTGAAGCTCTTAACTTCACGTATGCACATAAGCATGCAAGCACTGATCATGCGCACAGTATAAATAGACAGAAATTAAAGGTAAATTAATTGCATAAATTAAGGAAACAACAAGTAGTATTAATTATTTGTTCATGCAAAAATTAATTACAGAAAGGAAACTCAAACATCCACGTGTGGTGTTTGCGTTTGACATAGCTTCCTATCTTTGTTTTTCAAAGACCAAGCAGTCATTTATGATTTATAGATAAGTCATGTTCTACAATTTTTTTAAAGCAAAAAAGTTAGGTACTTTTTAATTTTTTTTTTATTATTTTGAAATAATTTACTTTTTATCCTTAAATATCAGAAAAAACTATTTTGAAAAATTGCTATGACTCCAAGTTTATAAAAAGAATAATTCTGATTTGTCCGACAAATCTCAACCGTCTATTAAAATGGGTTCTATGGTGGAATCCACGCAATAACTAGAGCCAACCAAGGCAGTAATGGGTTAGAACCATACATTGTTGAATCATGCAGTTAATCACCATTTACCTCTAAAATTTTAACCAGGTTCAACAAACTAAGCAACGAAGGGTGCAGGGCAAGGCATGATGTAATAAGGAAGAGTGTGGAAGGGAATTGCGTATATTTTGCTAAGGCATGCGCACTTACCCTCTCCAATAAAAAACTAATGGGCAATTCTATTGCAACACAGCTCTAGACATGGCTATAATTACACACATTATGTATATGCATTATGATATATGGCCTTTGCTGGCCCTCCAAGCTAAGGAACACCATCATCCCCATCCTCCCACCACTTTTTTCTAAAATTCAACAAAAAAAAAAAAGGTAAAAAGAGTGCCCCGGTAAAAATGTTAAATCGGAATCTAAATCAAGCGATGTACCAATATGATGGTTTGCAAACACCGATTATTTATGGTATTTCTGGGGATTCTACAGCATAAAGACTTTAGGGATTCTAAGGCATGGCATAAAGACCTTTTGAGTTATTCCATTATATATAAAATACTTCATGAACACATGCTCGCGTGTTTGTGAAGATTGTGTACTTTGCATTATGACACATCTAAATGATTTCTTAATATAGTATGATGGAGTAGAGGTTGATAAATAATTAAGAAAACCATTGAAAATTGAAGAAATAATTTATTTCCATACAAAAGCATGGGGGTTGTGAGTTTAATGGTAGACACTTGCAGTGAAGAGATGATTAACTTCCTGCCAAACGAAATTTAATAGATGGATTAATGAACGAATCATTACATCCTCAGTACTCGGTATAATGTCCTTATTAAGGCACTCAATTACTAAGCAAGCAAGTATAATTCTACACTTATTCAGTGTCGTTTCAACTTTTAATGACTTGGTCAAACGTAGTCTAATAACGAAATATCACTATGAAATAAACTGTAAATTTGAATATCTCAACAGTATCTATTTGAAACAAAATAAAAACTAATACAATGCTTCATGTCTAATCTCTCTCTCCTCTATTTAATAAAAAATTTATTAGTTCATGCCATGTGCACAGTATAATCTTTCTAAGACATGCTCTTCCAAGTTCACAGAGTGAGTTGGTAAGGGTAATTTGGGTTCACGGTTTCATTATATAGGAATTGGAGAGAGAGAGAGAGAGAGAGAGAGAGAGAGAGAGAGAGAGAGAACACTTCATTATTTTGTCTCCCTACTTTCTGACCTCTTTTTCATCACCAGAATTGAAGTCCAAGTAAGAACTCCCTACATGACCCTATAAAAGCCAGACCAAAGCTTTCAAAACTACAATTCAAAACCAAAGCCATAACACATTCTCTTCCAAGTAGTATTAAGTCAATTAGAACACTAAGAAGAAAAGTGATCAACAATCAGCAAAACATGACTTCAACAACAACAACAACAGTATCTCTCTTAGCCTTCTTCTCTTCTCTAACTTTCATCCTCTCCATTGCCATGGCTCAGGGCAGAGCCCCCCATGGGCTAGCCAACGAGTACCCAATCGTCTTCTCTCCCTCGGCATACGATTTCTTCCACCCCACCACCATACAAAACAAGCCCAATACAGATGGCCCATGTGCTAAGACCAGCTGCTCGCCGCTGCCTATGGCAGCCCAAGTTGAGGCCACTGGTAAGGCCCAAGAAAGCAAAATAGTGACTCACCAGAGTGACAGGCCCAGTTTGGGAGCAGGTGGGATCGCTGGCATTGTGTTTGGCTTTGCATTCGCTGTGTTACTGGCTATGGCTGTTTACTATGTGGTTGTGACTCGCCGAGAAAACACGAGCCGAGCTAAAAGTGCTCAACCTGATGCTTGACAAACCTGTCAATGCCTTCTGTTTTCTTTATTCCAACTCCATTAATAGTGTGTATTAATTCAGGTTATAATCCTTGTGGAATGCATCTATATGAATCTAATAGTAGCGACACTTCACATATCATCTTTGTTTATCAACTTTTATTTTACTACTACTATAATTTTTTTTTCTTTTTTTTTTTAGCAGACTACTACTATAATATTACAACTTCCTGGCCACGTAGATTCTCTCTATGGGTATACTTGCCTCATGTTTCTAGGAGTCGTTTAGAAGAGTTCCCGAAACGAATTCAGGGAAAGGGCTATTAAATTATAGGAAACTTGTAGCAACAATGTGGAACGCTTCAGTGCCAAGGAATCCCAATCGGTTCTGAAATATCACTATCAAACTTGCATTTTGAATCAAAACATAAATGAAAAGCAGCGAAATCTAATGAAAACATACCGGTTCATGACAAAATTCCCAAACTTACGATAACACTAAAACCATAAAATTCCAACACCACTTGACATGTCAATTATCCGGTGATTATGATTAATAGCCTAAGTTCCACACAGATCTTATTTGAAGTGTAAGTATAATCACCCAATAACTATAATCACCTCATAACTGTTACGCCAAGTAGTATTTTAGCATCATATAATGTCAGGTTAATAGCATTATTGGTCCCTAATCTATGATTATTTTGACATATTAGCCTTTAACTTTTTTTTTTTTGGTGGCATTTAAGTCCTAAACGTTTGGTTTTTTTTAGCACTATTGGATCTTTTGATATATTCTATCCAAAATTTCATTAAAATTTATTTGAATGAGAGAAATTTTACACCATTGATCTCGAATTTTCAATTGTTTAACAATTTGATCTATAATTTTTTTTCGGTATTCATATTTCTGATTAACAATATTGCATTTGTTAATTTTTTCAAAAAATTAAAATTCTAAAAAATTAATTTTTCAAAAGATTAACAGATGCAATTACATAAAGAAATGAACATTTAATAAAAAATTATAAAACTTTTCAAGCTTATTTGTTGCAAATAGTTAATTAATTTTTTAGAATAGTCATTCATAATTACATGAACATTTAATGAATGTAGTAAATTTTCAGTCAAATTTGATTAGTGTAAAAGTCATTTGACCAGTATAAAAGTGTGTGTGACTGTACGCAAAATTTTTTTAATTTTAAAAATAATAAGATAATTATTTTTTATTCATAAAATTATTATAATTTGACATGAACTAAGGTTTATTAGTATAATTTTTTTTTCTTTTTTGAATTTGGTTTTTAAATAAATTGTTTGTTTTATATCCGTCTTTGAATTTTAATTTTCTAAAAGATTGACAAATACATTATTATTAATTCGAAATATAAATACCAAAAAAAAATTATGGACCAAATTGTTAACCAATTAAAAATTCGAGATCAATGATATAAAATTTCTCATTCAAATAAATTTTAACTATGAAATATGACAAATACATTATTATTAATTCGAAATATAAATACCAAAAAAAAAATTATGGACCAAATTGTTAACCAATTGAAAATTCGAGATCAATGATATAAAATTTCTCATTCAAATAAATTTTAACTATTTTTAACTATGAAATATGACAAAAAGACTGATGATACCAAAAAAACAATCGTTTAGGGACTTAAATGCCACCAAAAAAAAAAAAAATTGAAGGCCAATATGCCAAAATGATCGTAGATTGGAGGCTAATGGTGCCATTAACCTTTTAATGTCCTTACAACGGTGATGGCCACTGCAAGTTAAGAAGAATATCAGGCAGAAAAGGGAGAGAAATCGATGCAATAATACAAGCATGCCAGCACGCAGCCACAAGAATACGTGGAGGAAGAGAGTGGGATGTGTCTAAAAGATCTCTTATTACAAAGGTCAGAACACGAATGATCAATGCACGCAATTATTTTTTTTTTTTAAAAAAAAAAGAGAAAAAAAAAAAGCCCGACTGGAGAAAAAGAAGAATAATGATCAGAGGAATAGGTCTTCTGTCATTAATTGGAAAATCGTAAATAAAAAAGACACAGGAAAAAAAAGGAAAGAAATGAACAGAAGAGCATATTATTATAGAGGTCCTCGAAATAGAGGCCGTTGTCTCAAGATGCATATCAATTTAATTTGTTTTGGAATGTGTAAATGATGGAAAGTTGGCAATACTACACCATGTACGACCGTCACATGAATAAGGACATTCACACATTGTAAAAATTGGCAAGAATATCGCACAAAATCTACCATCCGCGGGAGCTAAGATACTGGATAACAGGTCCAAATGCCTGGTCTACACCCTTGTTCCACAGGTGCGCAAGCTCTGCACGAGTTTTCTTTCCAAATATGGGCTCCCCGACCTGCCACACATTCCAAGTTGAAACCATTAAGTTTGCGAACAAACACCACAGAAGACAGGAAATTGAAATGCAATAGAACATTTATTTGGATCAATGCATGCCTTGTTTGCAAAACCCGTGAAGTTCATTACTTCCACAACATGGAAACCTCAACATGGACAACTCAAAACAGGGTTCACCGCAACGCAAAAAGCATAGATGAATACATTTGGCGCTAGTGGTGTAAACCCGGCTTTTGCATACGGCCATTAACTATTTTGAATTATACCACAAAATTTTCAGCTAAAAGACTGAAAAGCAATTTCAGAATAGCCAACTAATAACTATTATCCTCCACAGTGATATACTAGAAGCGTATTAATGTATCAGAAAAACATATCTAAACAAGCCGTGTGGAAAATTAAACTCAGAAGCAACACTTTGAAGTCCCTTCCATGCTTACACTACTTCCCACGTACTTGCTTATTCCTTAGTGTCCCAATTGCTAAACACTCTAAGTTACCTAATCATAAAACCTTGTATCCAACTCGTAGACGCCAGTGTTTCATTTATACCCATTTTCATCATAGATTAGATGTACCATACAAGAGAGAAATGAAATGACGTTTGAAGTTTCAGAAGTTAAATGACAGAAACTCCAAAAGAACATCATAATATCCTGCGTGCTTGATGATTCTTCTTTCTATAATCACAATGAAGCCAGAGAGATATCCTAGTTCCCATAGTTATTGAAGATCCAATTACACACCTAAGTTTCAATGATTGCAACGCAATCAAAATCTCTCTGGGAAATGGAAATTAGAACCGAAATTCATGAGTCCAGACTCTAGATTGAGCCATTTTGCTGATTCAATCAATCAATTCATGTCTTAAAATTCAGACCTTATTTTCTTTTTCCACCGTTTCCAGCCTACACAACTAGTCTTTCCCTCCTACAATCACAAAAACCCATCTTCCATTTCATCACATTTATAACAAATGCATCATTCATAGACTTTAAAATAAAAATACCCACCAAATTAAAAACGAAAAATATCAAATATACGAGCTTGATATCAGAGACCCAAAAATGAAAACTAAAGCCAAACAAAACACAAAAACGATTCGTCTAAACGTTAATTCTAGGGTTTCAATCACCTAAACTAGGCCACAATGCGAAAGATACAATGTCAGAGAGGAGAGATTTTACCTGAAATTGGGAGCTTAATTGAGGCTGGGTATCTGAAATGGACTTGTAAATACTTTTTCTCTGCTCGAATACCACGATTGCTGCGAATAAGCTTCCGAGCGTAGCCCCAAGCAGGCGCTCCTGCAGAATCGAATCCCAAAACCCACCATTTTTATTATTATTATTATTTATTTTTTAATAATTTTCAGATGAAATCAAAATCAGGAATCGGAAGCAGGGACAGAAATTCGAAGTTACCTGAGCAAGAACGCTAATCATCTTCGGCTGCTCAACAACTTACAGAGAATCCCAAACTGTTCCTCGGCTACCCTTGGAATGGATACACGGAAGAAGAAGACGACGACACAGACCTTGGGGGGGTCTCGTGCAGGTGATCTTTATGGCCCAATTGGCTATATGGGCTTTACAAGGAGGATGGGCTTTGCCAGGCCCAGTTTCGTTCCGACTTTGGCAGTGGACGAAATGAGACCCGTGAGACAAGTATCATTTTGTTTTTGGAAAATAGCATGTGTCATTTTTTTACATTTTATTTTAAAAATTGTTCATTTTTTTTTCTTTTATAGCGAGTATATATATGTTCTTACTCTTGGTATATATATACTCATATACCAACTTTACTTTATATATTAAGTATATTAAATTTTATATTCGATCATTGACATAGTGGTGATTTTGTTATACCATTTTTAAAACGGACATTAATTTACTTAAAATTTACCTAGTCACTTTGCTATATAACTCTTCTTTTTTGGACGTTACCGGGCCTATTTTAGTCATTTCACAATTAGCTGATTCTCTCATTTCTCTCTCGTATCAAAAATAATATAATAACTCTTTCTTTCTTTCCTTCCTTATTTCCTTATGTTATATTACTATTTCTCAATATTCTTAAGACTAGGATTCTCACCTTTCTCTTATACTAAATACAATAAAAAGAGATCTCTTTCCTCATTTGTTTTCTTTTTATAGGTTATACGTAATCCTTTCTTGCTAAAGAGAGTCTCTCCTTAGTCATTGACTATATATATATATATATATAATGGATTAATAGAATGCTATTTAGGGGGAAAAAAAGGAGTAATAAAAAATTGAAGCGAACCTTTTCCTGCTGTAATTATTGTTGGAAGTGCTCATAAAAACATTTTTATATAAATAAATACTTAGTATTGTTTAGTACTTACTTATGCATAATATTATTTTAAATCATTTTAATATTATTATTTAACATATACTTATGGATAATATTAATATCTTTATGCTATCATGAGTTACTACTACGATCCTATCTATATTCTGCTGCTGTGGTTTTTTAAATTTGACCTATTTTTCGAAACTTACATTTTTACTACTGTCTTTCCAACAATCGCATGGCTTACAACAAGGACAAACAGAAAACAACTCAAAATTTTCAAGTTACGAGGTTGAAATGAGCTAATATAAGTTTTTTTTTTTTTTAAAATAAAACTTCTACGATGAATTTTATTTTTTTGGAAAAATGAAAAAACGAAGATACATGTAAAGAAGAATGTGATGCATCAAACCAAATGAAACACGATAACACGTGAGAAGTACAGTAAAATCTCTATAAATTAATATGTTGGGTTAAGAGAAATTATTACTTTATAAAGATAGTTTATTTATTAATAAATAAATAATTTATTAATTTGTCGATAAATAAATATTTATTAATTTAAAAGAGTCAAATGAGTTTAATACTTGTAATCTTTTTTTTTTTTTTTTTTTCTATAAGAGATGCATAATTTAAACTAATAAAAATTAGATACTTAATATGTGTATACAAATAAGTTTAAAAGTTAACTTGTATATACATATTATATATTGTTCGTACATAAATAAAATTCTAAAAATTAGTTTTGTAGTGTACATCAAAAAATTAAGAAATACATATACATATGATAATTATAGCTTAAAAATTCAATACCTTATAAAATATAGTATTTCAAGATGTTTCATGTTTATTGAACATAAGAAAGATAAATAGTTATTGGTTCAAAAATTAGAGTAATAAGACTGAGTTCAACTTGAATACAAATAACAAGCAAATAAATTTAGATACATTTTGAAAAATAACATAATTAAGAAAATAGAAATTATCTAGAAAAACTCATTAATGTTGTAAATGTTTATATTATTTCTTTTATGTATTTAATCAATTATTAATTTATAAATTTGATGGGCTCTAAAAAATTTACAAAAAAAATAGTCTTATATATTTAGTGTAAATATTAATTTAATACATTGATCTAAATTGAGAATGTAATATTTTATTATTTAACCGAGGTTATTAATTGATGATGCTAAATTTGATTTTAACACAGCATATGTGATAACCCAGTCAAAGATTTGATGTGGATGAGCTATATAAATGTCTTGTGATTACTCATGCATGCCTTCAATCTCGGTTAATCAATGAACAATTCGTGCCAGTTGTCCAGATCAAGTAAAATTAGTGATCCCAAAAGGCCAAATAGTTATCACTTGTCAACAAATGTAACTATTTCAGTCAATTAATTCTTTTTATTTTATCTTATATTGTTGTGGTCCTGAATTCAGCAATAACTATTGAAATTGCTACAACTTTTTGAGTCCTAAGCTTCTTAGGTGAAGTTGTGGTAATGAGAAACGATTTATTGGTACACAACATCTATTTAACATCAGATTATATCAAAATCAATCTGCAAACAAATGTGGCAAATATCGAATAAAAATAATAGTTCAGAAACATCCATTCTACAATAGTTATTGCTTATACTCAAATTTTTATATTGTGAAAAAAAAAAGAAGGGAGAAAGAAAAGAGAGGCTATAGGCTGATATAGGGATTAGAATTAGGCAATCAAAATTCAAAACTTGTAGGCAGCTCCGGGCTTGATTGCAAAGTGGGTTTGCATGTGAGCCTCTCAGCCTCCAAGGCTCCCACCACATCCTCTGTCATGTGACTGTCTTTGCCTGCAGCCTTAAAAATCTCAAGACTTGCTAACCAGTTTGGTCCCCGCTACTTGCATTTGCCTCCTTTAGACAGTGATTTAGGGGACCAAAGCAAAGCTCCAAAACCCTCATCCTCTTTTTCTTTTTTTCATTGAGTAATCCCATGTGTGAAGTGAATCCAAAGACTATCTGGTTGCTGCATCAAACTACTGTACCAATAGTTTTTGGGGTACCCTTTGTAAGTACACAAATAATTCAAGTTTCAGTTTATTGTATCATACTCTACTCTACCCCTTTGAATAATGAGCCTTGGGTCCACCAGTGTAGACTCTTGACTTTGAACAAGTTATATGTATAACTTACACTATGGGCTGGGGGACAAGTAATAAATTGTTGTATAGAGTCGAGAAAATTGAAATGTCTCAAACAAAAACTAATGACCTGATATTGCTTTTAAAGCTTTGATTTGAGTATTATTTGATCTTATGAAGTTCCAATTATTGAAGTGGTCCACTAGATTACAGAATTGATTAGCTCATAGTACTAGTTTCTTAAGTAATGTATTTAAGCGTGCTTGTAAATAAATGCTCATAGTCAGCAGTACCACCACTATCAAAATTATGTATCTTCCATTAATGTAAGATGGTCTTTGACCAAATAAGAATAATGCTGATGAAGGAAAAAGATTCAAGAATATATATATACATATGATAATTCATGAAGAAAAGCCAAATGAAACTTGTCTTGACTCGGCCACTTTTTGGTGGAAGGTTACAATCATCTTTAATTTTATGACATTATTTTAGCTTTCTTGGCTACATAAGAGAAATCCTTTGTTGCTATTTTCTCTTACTATTCTTACATTAAGGTCACTTGGAAAAGTTTTATATTTAGCTTCATGGTACCAGAAAAAGCCTATAGATAGATTATATGTGTGTTCGTGGTTGTACGGAAATACTGTCTTTCTGAGACCCATTACTCAGTCAACATCCTTCTTTTGACTCAAAACGACGAAGAAGTGATTGCCAAAGTCCACATCCACTTCAAACGGTAATCACACATCAATACCATGGTCATATGAAAGAAAAAGAAGCCAAAAGCTAAAACTGGTTTCAAACAGACAACTGCTTTGTGTCACAGGATCATCTTGGTCCTACTTGTAAGATTGCATGTGGCATTGAATTAATGTGTATCTCCGTGTTTTTGGTTGCTTTATAGGTAGTGCTTTTTTTTTTTTTTTTTTTTTTTTTTTTTTTTTTTTTTTTTTTTCCGTTTTGATTGCAGAAATTTCAGAAAAAGAAACAGGCTTCTGGTAACTGGCTTCAGTTCTTTCTGGTGAGTTACAAGAGGAAAAAAAAATGTATGCCTTTACTTATTTTTGTAATACGATTTTCATATCTCTTACATTCTTCTTTTCTCTTCTGGTTTTAGTTGTTTAAACTATCTTTCCAGCTTCTCTACAGTTGTACTATTGTAGCAGGCTTAACAGAAAATATACATCAGCAAAGATTGTCTATCTTGTCCTTGGATTTTCTTTTCTTCTTATCTGTCTGTTGTATGGAATATTTCAATTATTTTCAACAGCTTCAATTCAAACCATTGCTGTTGGATGTTCTAGGGAGTATTTTCTTTTCTTTTCTTGTCTTTTTTATTGGGATTATTACAGTTTCTACTTTTTGAGATTCCCTGGGAATCTTTCGGGATGTGAAATTTGATTTTTCTGGCTGGTTTTTGACTTCTTGAGAGGGGTTTTAGGCTTTTAGCTGTTGAACAAAGATGAGCAATGTCCCTGTCCATTTCAATAAAGACAGCCTCATAAGTCATAAGTGCTTTTTACTCAACTTTTCATATTTTTCTTTTTACCTGGCTTAGCTGGATTTCAAGACTAGAGAAACCACATACGTAGTCTGAAAAAACTTGAAAATCTCTAGTCAGCTTTCTTCCAGTGCTTTTTCCAGCTCATTTGCTGCTACACTTGAATTACCAATTTCACAGTTCTTCTTGTTATAAACTTACAAACCCAAAAACTCACATCAAGAAAGAACACCCTTTTTAAGTTTTACACGTGGTATATTTACCTCGGGAAAACAGTTTAAATACTTGATAAAATTCTGAATGTTCGTGTCATTTTTCTCCTCAAATGTTCCAAGTTCAGGGTCTATGGGGGCTTCAATGGAGTGATGTTCGTTGACAATGCGCTTGTTCTGGTGGCAACAGCTGCCGCTGCTTATACTGATTCAACTTTTTGAACCAAGCAGAACAAGCCACAAATTATATGGTACTCCTCTTTAACTTCCCTTTTATTTTCTTTTATTTGTTTTTTTTTCTTTCTTACTGATTCAATGTCTGTTAAAGGGATGAAAGAAACTTATAAAAGACTGAAACCATTTTTCTTGACTCGAAAGATTGCGCAGATAAAGAGAGAGAGAGAGAGAGAGACAGACAGAGACTTGAGTTGACTTGTGTCTTAGGCTATATAGTATGCAAATTAGGATTGCCAAGAAGCATCATGTAATTAGAGGGGTCTGTTGGTTTTAAACGTAGAAGTATAATTTGCAGGCTTCCCTTGAAAGTGCTATCTATACACTTTTCCTTCGTATTGAAAAATGAGAAGAAACATGATAGTTTTGTCTATATTTCTCCTTTTGTTTTCCCCTTCTTTTGGCCTAAAAAAGCTCATTTTGTTCATGTTCAAAGGGCTGCTTTCACAAGGCACGAATAAGATGCCAAGATGTGCATGAGCATTGTAAAGTGTTTAGTTGGCCAAATTCTTTTACTTGTTACTATTGAATAGTTATCTTCCTTTAGAATCACCATTAAAATTGCATAAGAAATGTAGTAACCTTGCATACCATTTTATTTCCCTCTAGCTGAAGCTTCATTAACTTTCAAGAGCAAAATTGGCAGTTCTCAGCAACCGAGCAATGTGATTGGAAGAAATCCATGCCTGAGACAATGGGCATATATGAACTGTTATAAACTGAAGGACCCAAGTGTTACTTCTTTGTAAGCGCCTCGTCTATCTCTGTACTCATGTGTGTTGCAGTTCTCAGTCTCTGAGATTTTTTTTTTATGTCACCTGTAAATATTTTGCATATATTTATGCTTGACAAGAATAAATATAGATGCAAACCATTATATGTGTGAACGAGTACTTAACATAACACGGAGATTGATACTACTAGAAATCTCTGCTATTAGAAGCAAAGAATTTGAATTTACTATGATGATGCCTTTGTTTACATGCCCCAATACATTCCGTATATGTTATTGCAGAGATCGCATACTTCCATTATGAACTGTGTGTAAATTTAATTTTCCAGGAACAAAAAAAGAACAGAAAAAAGAGATAAAAGTACATTCAAACATATATATTTGCAATGGGAAATTGTAGTAAGTTACTGTAACAATAAAAGATGTAAGATTGTTGAACAAGTTGTTCTTTTGTTTCTTTGAAACCTTTATATAAAAAAAAAAAGGAAAAAGAAAAATAGAATCTTATGCTTTAGCAGGTTTCCCGGTATCTGTACACTTTCTCTGCAGGCTAAAACAGGTTTTCCTTCACACTCCTCTATTCAATTACAAGAAAAGTTCCCTAAACCAAAAACCAACAGGAGAGCAGCTGAAGCTAATGGAGATGGTGATGTTCCAACACTCACAACTGTGCGGGAAACTCATGATAAGAGACCGAAAAAGAGGAAAATTGCAGCCATAATTGGTGGTGGTGTTGCAGCTCTACTCGTGGTTATCATCGTATTGCTTGTATATATCTGCTTGATGCGCATCAAGAAATTCATAGGGAGAACATCCGAGTCAGAATCTTCTGTACCTTCTCCGCCTGGTAGGTTTATCCCATAAGCATGTTAAACTGAAATTATTCATATCCTGGTAATGGCTCAATACAAAATAGATACAGTACTTCATATTCATTTAACCTGATAATATAATCCTGGTGACCATTCCATGTAAAGGTGTGATACAATTAACATATGTGAATGCTTTTCGCTATGTTGATCTGCGGTCCAAATTTCCAGAATCTATTTGAAGATTAGAAACTAACTAAGGAAAAAAGTTTGAGAAGTCTGAGCTTGTTAAGAGGTTTTAACCTGTATAAGCCATTTTTACATGCTGCTTCTATGTCGTGGTCTTCAAACGGGCAGTCCAAGACAAACAGACTTGCTTCTTTAATTATAAAGGTTTTAAATTCACCTGCAAAATGAGACTGAACTGATTGCAGGGTCCTTTGAAGAAAGGATCCAGTACTAAAGTTTGAAGACTTAAGTGATTGGAAGGTCCTCTGAGGACTTGAAAGTTAGGACAGTCGAAGAATTTGGATAACCTGACATTACTACTTCCACTCGAAGAGACAAAATAAGGAAACAGTGGTAACCTCCTTTCTAGATTTTGACTATGGTTTTCTTGGCACCGGGGATCTTCAAAATTTAGACTCAAACTAAGGCAGTTATGTTACACACAATACACGGTAAAGATAACGTAATTACTTTTATTATAGTAAAAAATAATTACACTAAGACTAGACACACTTTTAATAATAGACCACAATTTATACACTCAACACTTTACTCTCTATTTTACTTACACCTTACTTCACTCTACCTCACGTGGACACACACTTGTATATATATATATACTTACACACACACACCTCACGATCAACACTTATTTTCCGCTCTCTCACAACCGAGACCTAAAGGTCTCTTTGTATAGGCACTTAGGTCGGTGTAATTTACTGACTTCACAATACTAGAGAATCTAGTATATGTTGTCTTTAGCCAACTATGTCCACTTGCATTGATTTTCTTATATTATCCTATGAAAATTCTAGAATGGTCACGTGCAGCTTTTGAATTTCTTAGACAATACATTAGAGACTTACTTATGTAGATAATTCTAGAAATATGTAGAAAGTCAGTGTTGACCTCTCATACTCCCCCTCAACACCGACTCCTCAAATCCTTCCTTCGAATCTTATTAAGTTGCTCTATGAATTTCTGAATAGTTGTAGAACTAAGCCCTTTCGTGAATAAGTCCGCAACTTGATCTTCAGTTCTAACTTGACGCATTTCAAGTTCTTCTTGTAGCACTTTCTCCCGAGAAAATGATAGTAAACTTCCACATGTTTAGTTCGGGCATGGAATACTGGATTTTCTGCTAGACGAATAGCAGATTGATTGTCACAGTAGAGTGGCATCGGATAATCTGTATATTGGTGCAAGTCCTTCATTAGCTGTACTAGCCACGTGCTTTCCTGAGCCGCCATTGCTGCTGCTTTATATTCAGCTTCTGTTGTCGATAAAGATACTGTTGGTTGTATCTTACTGCACCAAGATATGGTTCTCGCTCCTAACTTGAAAACACATCCAGTAGTTGATCATCTTGTATCATGATCTCCATCATAATCAGCATCACAATAGCCAATTAGCTTATACTCATCACTTTTCTTATAAAGGAGACCGTTGTCCATTGTGTCTTTAACATACCTAAGTATCCGCCGAACTACT
Source organism: Parasponia andersonii (assembly GCA_002914805.1). Classification (NCBI taxonomy): domain Eukaryota; kingdom Viridiplantae; phylum Streptophyta; class Magnoliopsida; order Rosales; family Cannabaceae; genus Trema; species Trema andersonii. The sequence goes on from JXTB01000016.1 coordinate 368,763, forward strand.
TCCAAATGAGTCTTCTTAGGATGTTGCATATATCGGCTTGCTACTCCAACTGCATAAGAAATATCTGGCCGAGTCAGTGTAAAGTAGATTAGACTACCTACTAGTTGCCCATACATCATCCCATCACCTAAGTCTTTGCCTTCATGTGCACATAGCTTGGCGTTGACTTCCATAGGTGTTGAGATGGGCTTGCAATCAAGCATCCCAAATTTTTGCAACAAATCCTTTGCATATTTTTGTTGACAGAGAAATAAACCTTCCTTTGTGCGATCAACTTCCAATCCAAGAAAGTGATTAAGTTCCCCAAGCTCTTTCATTAGAAAATGGACGGCCAAGTTCTCCTTTGTTTGACGAACTTCTATTTCATCGTCTCCAGTGATGATGAGATCTTCCACATACACCAGCACAATTGCTATCTTGGTTCCTTTCATTTTCACAAATAGACTAGAATCTGCACGAGCCATTGAACATCCACTTTTTATCAAGAATTCGACAATCTTACCATACCAAGCTCTCGGAGCTTGTTTCAATCCACATCGTGCCTTTTTCAGCTTGCAGACGTATTCAGGATGAATTTTATCCTTGAAACCCTTCGGTTGGATCATATAAATTTCTCGATCTAGCTCTCCATGCAGAAAGGCATTCTTCACATCCATCTGCCATAATCTCCAATCTTTACTTGCAGCAAGTGCTAACAAGACTCGCACTGTTGTAATCTTAGTGATTGGACTGAACGTTTCATCGTAGTCCAATCCATACTACTGAGAAAAACCTCGAGCTACTAGTCGAGCCTTGTATCTCTCAATCGACCCATCGAGACGTGTTTTGATCTTGTAAACCCATTTGCAGGAAATGGGTTTGACATCTGTTGGCTTTGGTACAAGCTCCCATGTTTTATTCTTCTCCAACGCATCAATTTCTTCTTTCATAGCTTTTATCCATTCAGAGCTTTGAGACGCTTCTTCATACGTATCAGGCTCTTTTGGACTATCTTCTTCTTCTGTTACATCTACATTAGCATACTTGGGATTCGGGTTTCGTATTCTGGTTGACCTTCGAAGTTGTGACTGTGAACTCACTTCTTCTTCTTGACTTGATCTAATATTTTCTGCCAGTCTTTGATGAACACCTGTTTGCCAGGGACTCTGAGTTGCTTCGTACTCGACATCATCTCCGTTACTTGGTTCTTCTTCAGTTGCTTCGGGACTCGATCGTATCTTAACAATCTGCTCTCCCATTTTCTGTTGTATTCTATCTTCTATTTCTTTGAAATCTTGTAGCTCATCCTTCTGTGGCGACCACTATGATGATGCTTCATCGAACACCACATTTCTTGACGTATAGCACCGACCATTAGTCGGGTCACAACATCACCCTTTCCTTTGGTTGTCGTATCCAACAAAAATACATCGGATCGCTTTTTTGTCGAACTTACTACCTAAGTGACTAGGCACAAATACGTAGCAAACACAACCAAAAACTCGAAAATAACCAACTGTAGGTTTAGTACCCCACAGTTTCTCAAAGGGTGAGACGAACCCCAGCTTTGCCTGCGGAAGTCTGTTCATTACATGAGCCGTTGTCTTCATACATTCGGCCCAAAATTTGCCTGGCACATTCTTCGCGTACAACATGCTTCGACATGTCTCTGCTACACCGTTCTGCTGTGGCGTATTTGCACACCTAAACTGATGGCGTATATGACATTCTCGTAAATATTGTGAGATTTCATTTGATGAGTATTCTCCGCCATTGTCCGTGCGTAAGCATTGGATCTTCTTTCCAACTTCTCCTTCTACTACTTCTTTAAATCCTTTAAATTTTGCAAGCGTTTCAGATTTTTTTTTTTTCCATCAAGAAAACCCAAACGTACCTCGAGAAGTCGTCAATGAAGGTTACCATGTAGTGCATGCCACCCATTGATGGTTGCTTAACAGGTCCAAAAACATCGGAATGAATAAGCTTCAGTGATGTTCTTGCTTTGAACTTTGAGTTTTCGTACGGTAATTGATGTGCTTTACCATATTGGCATCCGACACAAACGATTCCTGTTCTGATGTCGAGTTGAGGAAGACCCTTGAGCATAGTTCTCTTCATCATCATCTTTAGTTTGTGATAGCTGACATGTCCTAATCTTGCATGCCATAAATCTGCTGTTTCGTTCTTTCGCGCATTGTCAACATAGGCAGACTCTGCTGACATCATGTAGACTGAGTCTAGTCGTCGTCCCTCCATTATGGGTGTACCAGAAATCTTAAGATCTTGATAAACCTTAACATCGCGCGGTCCAAATAAGACGTAGTTTCCTGACGCCGTTAGTTGCCCCACTGACAACAGATTTTTCTTCATTCCAGGCACGTGATAGACATCTTGGAGTGCCACTTAGTTTGAGTTGAATCGGGGCACGAATACTAAATACTGTCTTACCGATATGGGCAATCGGTAATCTTGAATTATTGGTTGTGACCACCACTCGGCCTCCTTTATAGCCTGTCATGTGGTTTGAGCATCCTGAGTTGACTATCCAATCATTGTCGTAGTCAATTTGTTCAGGAACTGTGAGTGCTAATTCTTCTTCTTTAACAACGAAAGACGCTTCGACATCCCATTCATCGTCGCTCTTTCGCTCGTCTTTTGAGGTAGCTGCATTGCTCTTTCTACTTGGACCAACAATTTTTGGCAATGTGGCCCTTCTTTTCACAATTGTAGCATTTCCACTCAAATCTTCTATTTTGCTTGGGTCGGCCTCCTCTGTTGTCATTCTTCTGAGCTCCCCCTGGTTGTGAATCTCCGTTATGACTATCTCTGTCATCTCCTTGTCTTGAACCTCTACCAGCATTTTGTCTACGTCGATCTTTCTTGTAATTACTGAAGAGTGCTTCTTCATCGCCCTTTAGTGAGGCCCCAGAAGTTTGCTTAGCCATTGCTTCTTGATCGGCTAGCAAATTCTCTAATTCAACAAGAGAAGGTCATTTTGACCAACCTTGTACTGCAGTAATGAAGCTTCTATACTCTGGCCTTAATCCATGAATAATTATTCAATTTTAGATTCTGACATGCCAATAGTAGAATCTAATGTAGAGATTTTACTTTTACAAAATATTGAGCGATGGTCTTGTCCCGTTGAGTAATGGAGAGGAGTTTATTCTCGAGAAGTTGCAACCTCGTATCATTTTTCTTCAAGAACAGCGTCGTAAATGTGTCCTATGCATTCTTCGGTGTCTTTGCTTCTCGGATGTGCTCGAGCATTTTTTCTTTTATCGTGGTCCTAATTTCGAACATCGCCTTGCCGGCTCTGACTTTCCACTTTTTCAGAACCTTGACATCTGTCGGCTGCGTATTCTCACTACCGCCAACAATCTCCCACAAGTCTTGGCCTTGGAGATAAGACTCCATATACATCGACCATGTGTTGTAATTTTGACGTTAAACTTCTTGATTCCACTGATTACTTGAAGGTCACCCATCATAGCTCAGCAAAAAAATTTAACTAAGCCAAGCAAGCTTGATTTTGAAAAGCAGGCTCTGCAGTACTAGGCCGCACACAAATATTAGAAACTCAGCAAACAACTGCTCAGATTAAGCTCGTAATCAACCTACTTTGATACCACTTGTTACATATAACACAGTAAAAATAACATAATTACTTTTAATAAATAATTACACCAACACTTGGGCACACTTTTAATAATTGACCACAATTTATACACTAGACTCTCTATTTTACTCGCACCTTACTTCACTCTACCTCGTGTGGACACACACTTATATATATATATATATATATACATACTTACTCATACTCACACACCTCACAATCAACACTTATTTTCCGCGTCGGTGCTGACCTTTATAGTTGTAAATGTACACATACCAAGTGTTCTGATACATTGCTTAGTAGTAGTAATGGTTGTGCTTTGGATGCTATGTAAGCTAAACATTGGTCTTCTCTCTCATTCTCTTTATGCCTCAGATGAATTCGAAAGAGGGGACACATCCCCATATGCTGTGGCGTTCTCTCCATTTGATACAGAGAACTTGAAGGAACTATCCATATTGGAATTGGGGCAAGCTACAAGCAACTTTAGCCAAAACAATATCATAGGCGAAGGTAGATTTGGTTTGGCTTATAAGGGACTGCTTCAAGATGGATCTATTGTGGCTATCAAGAGATGCCTACATGCGCCAACTCGGTCTTTCTTTCATCAGGTAAATCTGAGAAACTGTCAAGAGTAGAGAAAAAGTCCTCCTGTGCAGTCTGCCTTTGTTTTTGAAACGTTGAGCAGTCGATGTCATATCGTTTAAGTTGCAGTAAAAATATACTACAAGACTGCAACCACGAATTAATTTTCAAAATGGATTACTCTCTTTTTCGAAATGAATCTCATTTAGTAACAGTTCTCTTATGTATATTGGGGTTGTCCTGATGCGAATAACAGGTGAAGCATATAGCTCGGGTCCAGCACCCGCATCTTGTCAGGCTTATTGGTTATTACCATGATAGCTATCAACAATTACTTGTCTATGACTCCCTCTCTAATGGAAATGTTGGAATCCACCTATATGGTACTCTCTCTCTCTCTCTCTCTCTCTCTCTCTCTATATATATATATATATATATATATATATGTATATGTTTATATGCATACGCATGTCTATATATGCGGATACACACAACTAAACAGTTTGTATACAGATAATGAAGGTTCACCTATAGGAAAGCTTGGCATAAGACAAAGGTTATCAATAGCTTTGGGTGCAGCCAAAGGTAAATCTGTTTGTTCATATCTCGTTCCACCTTTATTTGTTTTACAAAGCATAACTACTTGATTTCTGAGACTGTTATTATGAATCAGGTCTCGGACATCTTCACAGTTTGGTGCCTCCTGTCCTGCACAAGCATTTCAGAACGCGAAATGTTCTCCTGGATGAGAACTTTATGGCCAAAGTGTCTGATTATGGACTTACTAAATTGCTTGTTGAGGGTAATCATGTTGGATCATCTTCATCCATTGATTGCTTTCTTGACCCAGAGTATGTGACCTCTCTTTGAAACTGGCTAGTGGCTAACTTACGACGTGTTAGTCTTTATGGAACTTGATATACTTGGTTTTTCAGTACGGTAATAGATATACTGACCACCAGAACAAGTGTCCAGGTCCAGAAATTTAAGTGTTTGGTCAAGTAATTTTTTTTTTTTTTGGGTGCTAAAAATGGAGATTATAATGCGATTTTAAACTGTCTTTGGCTAGACTAGTCCTACTAGATAGGCAATCTATCATTTTGAGATACCATTCTCACAATAAGTAGACTTTTAACATTGATATCTAAATCGATCCTTTTGCCTTAAAGGTTAGATGTGCCAAAGAATTTTTCAGAGAGAAGTGATGTGTATAGTTTCGGGGTCTTCTTACTGGAATTGATCAGTGGACGTGAAGCAAATGCCAGAAACCAGTCAAACTCTGGGGAATATTTAGTATTTCAGGTACATTAAACTTACCCTTTAGTCCTCGTTTCTTTTCTTAACGTCACAATAATCATTCTCGTTGTTCTTTGATCAAAATTTGGTTGAAAATAGCCAAAACCAACTAAATCAGGACAGTTAGAAAAGCCCTGTCTTACCATTTCAGTCTGACGTTCTCTCCTTTATTGTCCTGACCTCTATCCTCTACTGCTCTACATGTCATTTTTTCTTATATTCTTTGTATTCCTAACATTGCAAGGAACATTTCTTGTTTTTGCAATTTCTTTCTTTTAAGAAACATTACTTTAATCTCCCATAAAAGTTACATCTTGTACAAGATCAGAATGTCATTCAACTTCAGTATAAACCAATTGTCCCAATACTTCTTGGATCATTATGAACATGTTAAACTTTCAGGCTAACTTTTTGGACTCGTATCCCTTTAGCAAGACACATGTGACATTCTTTTAAAAGAAAATCAAGAAGCTAAGGTTGCCTTTTAATCAACTACATGCTCAATATTGTTTTTGAAGGCCAAACATAGCGAGGAGTTCTATGAATTTGTAGATAAATCATTAAGAGGACAAGCAATGCATGCTGCAAAACAGATGATGGAGCTGGCATTAATGTGCCTAGATGCTAGTGAAAGAAGACCGTCGATGAAGTTCATTGTCGAAGAGCTAGAACGAATTCAAGAGGGTGAAATTGCTCGCTTGAGTTTTGAGCTTGATTCTCAGATTGGTGCCGTGACTCTTGGGAGTGAGCTCTTTAAATGAGTCCTCTGTGTTATGGTGATCGTGTCATTCTTTTATTTCGTTGCTTGTATTTTAGTATAGCAAACAAAAAAAAAAAGATTCAATTGTAGCAACATTATTGAAGTAAATAAATCATACTGTTGACGGAGGTTTTGTCAACAATAAATTTGGAAAAATTGCAAGACGTGGCTTGTGTGTAAAAAGGGTCAATCAATCAAAGCAAATAAAGAGACAAAAATTTTATATTGGTTCAGCCCCAAAAAAGATGAGCCTACGTCCACTATTTTTTACTATTCTCTGGAGAATTACAAGAGTTTTGTTAAGTTTCAAGGCTGAAATTCCAGGAGCTCAAAATTACAATGTGTTGTCTGAAAGAAGAAGTAAGAGTCTAAAAGTTCCTAAAAGATCTAAGAAAACCAAAAAGATCCCTTACAACGACATTGAACTCCCTTTATATAGGTGAGGATAGCTCAATATTTCCCAATTGTGAGAATGGGTAACTGTATAATCATAAAATACAATTTGAGTAACAATATAACTGGGTAATAACTTAAATGAGATGACTGGTCTATCTTTAAAGAGAAACAACAGTTTCTCTTTTTTTGTAGGTTACCCGTTTGACGAAGCTTAGTCTAGTTCTCTTTTCATTCTGGTCGCACTTAACTCGTTCAGAGGAGGTCGTACTAATTTATGTGGTGGAGGTCGCACTTAATTCTTTCGGAGGAGGTCGTACTTAATCTTACTCATGTAACCTGATATGTCCACTTGGTCAACTTTTCCCTTTTTGGAATTGACCAACATATAGGTTTTTAGACCTGCCCCCAGCTCCATTAGTTCTTTAGGACAAAATGGAGCTTCCTTCTACTATAAGTGCGAGCTTAAAAAATGCGATGTCATAACCTAGACTTGAGATCTTTGAAGAGTTGTCAGATCTCAAATCTCACTTTTTCAAGATCACGTGCATATTTATCTGACAGACGAAATCACATATCACCTTTTCTAAGAAGAATAGCAAAACTCGAGGAGACTTTACCGTTTTTTTTAGCAAATACAATGATAGTGATGATGCCAGCTGTTGTCTTAAATCGAGTCGTTTCAAATTTTGAAAAGATACCGATTTAATTTCGGAAAATCAAATCCAGCGTGAACTTCAGTCTTTGGATTTGAAAATTAAATACCTTGATCTATGGCTGTGATTTGACGATGCTCGAGATATATATATCGAAAACTAATCCGCCTCCTCTTCAAAAACAAAAACCCTATCGTCTGCTGTTTTTCTCTCTCGAAACCCGAAGCATTCGCAAAGCAATCCTTTCGGCGTCGTCTTGTTCTTCAGCTCATACAACTTTCAGCCTCTTCTCTGACGAAACTATCACCGCAATCCTTTAGACTACATCTCGATCCCTCTGTCTTCGAAGAAAGGTTAGTATACATTCTCTCTCTCTTATTATTCTGTCTGTCCAGAAAACTCATTTATAGATTTTATTTCTAGAAATTCAATAGGCAGCTTGTTGATGCAATCCTAGGATGAGACCCCAAAACTGCTCGTATATAGCTAAGATCCCTGATGCTCGCATAAGACTAAATCCATCTATATTTCTTTTCAGTTGTCTAGTAGTGAGGATTTTAGGGAAGGGAGTGCATTCTCAGGAGAATCTTCCAATTCCAGTGTTAGCTCCATAAACCTCGAAGATCATCTTGAGCCAGAACCTGAAATAGAGATAATCGGGGTCAGGCAAAATAGTCCTTGCATAGGTGACCTCCCCCAGGACTAGTGGCCTCGGTATATCAGGGATGCCCCTGCATTCGCAACGGGTTATCAATATGTAGAGGGGAATTGGTCATATACCAATGTAAAGACCTGTTCAACAAACAATCTCAGAAAAATCGTTTGCAACTATAAAATCCGTCCCTCTACGCCTTCCCACAGAGTTCAATTGACCACACATACCTCCTCACAGAATTGCCTCATTCTCGGAAGTAGTACTTAGATGTGGTGTCCACCTCCTACTTCATCCTTACATAAAATCAATCGTCGATTATTATGGAGTCGTTCCTTTTCAACTAACTCCAAACACTTATAAATACATGGTAGGTTTGTACATACTATACCATAAATTAGGCTTAGAGACCCCCACTCCTGAAGAGTTCGCTTGGTTTTACCAAGTGAAAACAAACCCATCAGACTTCAGCTTCTTTTATGCGAGCAAGTGGTCGAACAAAGCAATAAAAACTATCTACGGGGTTCGCAACAATATGGGACAATGGAAAAATCCATTTTTCCACTTTGACTACGCGGATAATGACTTCTTTCAGAACCCTAGTAGGTAACTTTCAGCTTATTGCCTTTTCTTCATAAGTATATTATTTTGATCGCACTCGTATGTCATCGCAGATAATAAGAAACGGCCTGGACTCTCCAGAGAACAGCTTACAAGGGTGTACAGAATAAACGACCTTCCGATTGAAGAATTCAATTGGAAGAAGCTTGGGACGTCCAAGAAATTATTCCTTGCGGTCTGCTTCCAAGGGGAGCTGCTTTCCCGAATTCCATTGTCCGTTCAACCAGACCCTCGAGCTCGAAGAAGAAGAAGCTAAGGAAGCAGAAGGAAAAGAGTGCCTCGTCTTCCAAACCTAGGAATCGAAAAGCACCTGCCATCCCTACAACCTCGGAACCATCATCTCCAGAAGTCGCATCACCACCAGTTTCTCAACAGTAAGAGGGTAATTATTTTTTCCTTCTTTTTTCCTTATCATCGTTATGTCACCTCGCATGCCGACTCACATATCTATATGGTTATCGGTAGCGGACTACGAGTACCGTCTTCCACTCTAGGGTCAATGGCAAAGTCTAAGATGCCAGAGAGTACACCTCCATCGACGTCAAAAGGGAAAGAGAAGGTCGACACTTCCAAGAAACGAAAAGTCGCCTTCGAGGATATCCTGACAAGCTCGCCTCCTCCTCAGCCTCAAACTGTGAGCCATCCTAATCTATCCAAGGATACTGCCACTTCTTCGGAACCGAACCAGGTTGATAAAGATGAGGAGCTTTTTGCATTCCTTAACCAATTGCCGGAGAAGGCTGGTATGAGCGCAGCCTTCATTGATCGCTTCACTTCTGAAGATGGCTGGGCGAGGATGAAGCGATGATCAGCTAAGGTTGCCTTCAGTTCTGTGATGAGGATACTAGCAAATGTAAGCATCTTTTATTTTCCCTCTTCAACGTATTTTTTCCTAGTATTGATGTGTTATATTTTCAGACCACTGTAGCTGCTGTCCTGATGCATGACCCAGTCCTTGAGTGTTTGGAAAAGGCCGAAAAAGTCGAAGAGATAACCAAAAGCATTCGAGGACTCGGAGAAGGCTCATGAGGAGGAGAGAAAAGCCTTTGACTTAGAGAGGCAGCAGCTACTCGAAGGTCTGGCCAAGGAGAAGTTTGAAAAGAAGAAGCTCGAGGAGAAAATTAAAGAGCTTGAAAAGACTATCTCCGAGCATCCGGTTCGCATGAAGGAGGTGACAACAGAGGCGGCTCATAAGGCTGTTGAAGAGTTCAAGGCTACTGAAGTCAAGGAGCTCGAAGAAAAAGCTAGTGACATCGTCTCGTCGACCATTATATATAACATCTTCTGCGAGCATCCGAACTTTGACTTTTCCATCCTTAGCGAAGACGTGGTCGAGCTTGTCCGGAGTTGGAGGGAAGTGGAAGCTACCAAAACTGGAGATGGTGGAGCGAGCACGTCTGCATAAAATTTTTGTGTTCTTTTATTTTTTAACTTCAGAACAATACGAGCTTGGTCCCCTTCTTATTTGTATTTCTTTGCTTGCATACAGGTGCGAGCTTTTTTTTTTTTTAATGAATGCTTTCCTGTCAGATATTTATTCCTGCAAAATAATCAAAACACTACGTTGTAATATAGAAGATAATTAATTTAACCAAGTAGTCAATTACTAGGTGATTGATCAGTACGCTATTGCGATTCGAATCCAACACACTTAAAATCGTTGTGTTAGTATATGTTAGGTCGCTTAAGAAAATAGCAAGTATGAGTGATGCAAACTCAATACTATTTTTCAAAAGTTCTATGAAAAAATGTAAATATAGCAATATATCACATCTAACAATAAACGTTTTGTTTAGTTACTTTATTATTCGAGGAGAGAAATTACATAATACGGCATGCTAAGGCATGAAGCGAGGAGAAAATCCTAAGATTTTAAGAAATTTTAGATTTTTAGCGATCTAACATTCCAACTCCTCTAAATGGACGTTTTGCATAGTCCCTTAGGAAGCGAGTAGAAGATAATATTCTGATCCCACTGCCCCCCGAGTTTTTGGAGTTCGAAGACTACCATAAAACTATAAAAGGTGAACCAAACTGAATAATCGAAGAGAAGACATCCTTATTGATTAATGCGATGCATGTCGAATAACGAATAACGAATTCAAGTAGATATCTTTATTGACGAATGACGAATACAAGATGTCCCACGAATGATGAATGCAAGATGCCCCCCAAGTCGTTGAAAATATATGAAAATTTACTGATAATAGCGACGAAGTTATTCTGCATTCCAAGCATGCTCGATCTTTTGTCAGCCAGTGCGAGCTAACTTATATGTCCCAGGTCGAATGATGACATCAATAACATACGGTCTTTCCCAAGAGGGTCCAAATACACCTGCACCGTGCTCTTTATTATTAGGTAGGACTTGCTGAAGAACAAGGTCACTAACTTCAAATCCTCTTCTTCTGACTTTAGAGTTATAATATCGAGCAGTACGCTGTTGATGTGATGTGATTCGAAGCTGAGACTGCTCGCGCCTTTCTTCTAAAAGATCGAGCTCAATCCTCATTAGTATTTTGTTGCGATCTTGCTCATAGGTTGATCGTCGTAGAGAGCTCGTACTAATTTCAACCGGAACCATTGCTACATATCCGTAAGCTAAAGAGAATGGACTTTTTTCGGTAGTAGTTCGTTAAGTGGTGCGATAAGCCTATAAAACTTTAGAGAGTACTTCTGGCCAAGCTCCTTTATGCTCTTCTAACTTCGTCTTTATATTGTGTTTAAGTATTTTATTTATCGCTTTGACCTGTCTATTGGCTTGTGGATGAACAACAGTGGAGAAATTCTTCTTGATGCCTAAGTTGTCGCAGAAGTTACGGAACTCATCGCAGTCAAATTGTTTCCCATTATCAGAAATTATGGTATGTGGTATACCATAATGGCAGATTAGAGATTTGTAAACAAAATCTATCATCTTTTTTACGGAAATGGTACTCAAGGCTTCAGCTTCTGTCCACTTGGTGAAATAATCGACTACGACCAATGCATACTTCAATCCACCTCGCTCCAATGGAAGCATTCCGATAGTATCAATTCCCCATATTGTAAATAGCCATGGACTGGTCATTGGAGTAAGAGGAACAAGTGACTTTCTAAGAATAGTTGCAAATTGTTAGCACTGTCACACCTCCTAGTAAATTCTATTGTATCCTTCTTCATGGTCAGCCAAAAATATCTTTGTCTTAGAACCTTGTTCGCAAGTGCCTGCCCCTGGAATGATTTTCACATATTCCTTCGTGAATTTCTCTCATAATGTAGTCTGTTTTTTCTTCATCGACACATAACAATAACGACTCACTAAAACTTCTTCGATAAAGCTTCTCATCATAGATAACATAGCGAGCTGCTTTAATTCGAAGTCGCTTTGCGTCGTCTTTGTTTTTGGGGAGATCGCCATTTTGTATATACTTAATTATAGGATCTATCCACGATGACTTTTTGTCAACCGTCATAGCTATTTGGAGCTCTGTTTCGATACTTGATTTTGTAAGAAACTCAACAGGGACCCCTTTTAGTAATTCGACATCTTTTGTTGAGGCGAGCTTAGCTAGAGCATCTGCTCGAGTATTCTTAATATAAGGAAAAAGTTGAATGTTATAGGCAGTGAATGTCGAGAATAATCTTTGTACCTCCTATAAATAAGCCATCATTCTCTCTCCTCTTGCTTGATACTCACCGTTCACTTGACAAACGACCAGCTAGAAATCACTGTATACCTCAACCATTTTGACCTTCATTTCTTGTGCGAGCTTTAGCCCAGCTATCAGTGCTTCATATTCTGCCTCATTATTTGATGCTGGAAATTTGAAGCGAAGTGCACAATGAATATTGTGCCCTCAGGACTGATTAGTACTAATCTCGCACCAGTTCCACTCTCGTTTGACGATCTATCGACGTAAAGCTTCCATAATTTGGATAAATCTGTAGCAGGTTTTCGATTATTTCTGTGGGAAGATTGACATCATATGTGAATTCCATAATGAAATCTGCGAGAACTTGCCCTTTAATCGCCGTGCGGGGTTGAAAATTGATGTCGAATTGACTCAACTCAACTGCCCACTTAAGTAGTTATCCTGAAGCTTCGGGTTTTCGCAGAACCTGCTTTAACGGAAAGTTCGTGAAAACTTTGATGGTGTATGTATGAAAATAAGGTCGAAGTTTCCTGGATGCGACGATGAGTGCTCATGCCAATTTCTCCATCTCTGGATATCTTGTTTCGGCATCGAGTAGTCTTTCACTTACGTAGTACACTGGTCGCTGTATCTTTTCATATTCTCGAATTAACGTAGTGCTTGTCGCATATTTAGAAACAGCGAGGTATAAATATAATTCTTTCCCCGGATTTGGCTTCGACAAGAGTGGAGGAGAACCTAAATGTATTTTTAATTCTTGGAATGCCTGCTCGCATTCTCCCATCCACTCGAATCTCTTCATACCGTTCAAAACTTCAAAGAATGGTTGGCACTTATCCGTCGACCTAGATACAAATTGACTCAATGTAGCCATTCTTCCTGCCAAGCTCTGCACATCTTTGGATTTGTGAGGAGATTGCATATCAATCAGTGCTTGTATCTTCTGAGGGTTAGCTTTAATACCTTGCTGATTAACCATAAAATCCAGAAATTTTCTAGATCCTATCTCGAATGCACACTTCTGGGGATTTAGCTTCATTTGATACTTTCGGAGAATTTTGAACATTTCATCAAGATGCTTGATGTGATCTTCGGCTTTCTTCGACTTCACCAACATGTCATCAACATATACCTCCATTGTCTTGCCAATTTGTTTTACAAACATCATGTTGACAAGATGCTGGTAGGTTACTCCTGCGTTGATGAGTCCGAAGGGCATCTTCTTGTAACAGTATAATCCTCGATCAGTGATGAACGAGGTATGCTCCTCATCTAGCTCATATATGGGAATTTGATTGTATCTAGAATATGCGTCCATGAAACTTAAGAGTTCATGCCCCGACGTCGCAGCTACAAGCTGGTTGATTCTTAGAAGGGGAAAGCTGTCCTTCGGGCATACTTTGTTGAGATTGGTAAAATCGATGCTCGTTCTCCACTTCCGGTTGGGTTTCTTTACCAAAACCGGGTTAGCAAGCCAGTTCGGGTAAAAAGATTCCCTGATAAATCCAATTTCGAGCAACTTCTCTACTTCTTCTTTCAACCGACGTAGCGCTCTGGATTCATAGCTCTTCTTTTCTGCCGTACAGGCTTCTTTGTCAGATCTACATTAAGACGATGGCATATGATATTCGAATCGATCCCCATCATGTCCGAATGTTACCATGCGAAGACATCCAAGTTAGATTTCAGAAAAGTGACCAATGAAGCTTCGCTCCAATCTTTAAAATCTTGGAGGACCTGTCAAATGGAAAACCCTCCAAATCTTCAATGGGTCCAATTTTGACCTCTCCATCGATTTCTCGAGGGTCGAGATCTTCGCTCGTCATTTTGATTGACGCTTTGCCTGACGCTTCGATTGACGTTTCGCCTGACGCTTCGACTGATGTTTCGCCTGACGCTTCTCTTGGTAGCTGGACCATCATTGTGCGAGGTGTCGCATCCTCTGCTGCGAGCTTTAAAGAGTTGTTATAACAAGTCTGCACATCATATTGGTTTCCTCGCACTTCGCCTACCCTGTATTGGGTCGGGAATTTCATAGCGAGATGGTAGATTGAAGTAATAGCTCGAAGTTCCCTCAGTGTCAGTCTTCCTAGTACAACATTGAATGCAGAGGGGTAATCTACAATCAAGAATTGGGTCATTACCGTTGAAACCCTAGGATAGCTTCCAACGTTGACCATTAACTCAATCATGCCCATAGGCATTATGCTGTTACCAGTGAATTCGTAGAGTGGAGTGACGGCGGGCTTTAGGTTGCTTTCATTTAACCCCATCTTCTTAAAGGCGTCGTAGTATAGGATGTCAATAGCACTTTCATTATCAACCAATACTCGCCATAACTGCATGCTTCCACAATTGATCTTTATGACCAACGCATCATTATTTGGGTAATGGACCTCCCTTATGTCTTGTTCTGTGAAGGTAATATCTATATCCGGTACTTGCTGAAGCTTTCGTGGTTGCTGTTCAAGGTGCATGACGTTGGTCAACAGCTGCTATCGAGCTTCTCGTGCATATCTATTATGCGTTCTCTTGGAATCTCCACCAACGTGTGGTCCTCCGAAAATAGTTCGTACCTCACGCTGAATTTCTAGAGGTCACTGTCCGTTTTCTTCTCGTCTTTCATTATTCTGTTTAGAGTATTGCCGCAGTCGTCCTTCTTTAATTAATCTTTCGATCTCATCTTTTAGAGTAAAGCAGTCACTGGTATCGTGTCCAATGTCATTGTGATACCGACAAAACTTATTGGGGTCACGCCTCGCTCTATCTCTTTTCATCGGTTCCAGTTGATGATACCACTCCTATTGGTTTATGATCACATAGATATGATCTATAGGTGCGTTCAATTCAGTATAATTATTGAACCTCATAGGAGCTCTTGGAATCTCCTGCTTTTTCTGTTTGGGCTGCTTCTCAGTCGATTGGTCATTACTCCTTTTTTTTGACTTCTTATCATTATTGTTGTTGTGGTCGTATTTTTAGCAGCATCCTTTCCTCCTCCCTTTGTCGTCTTATGAAAATTTTCGCGTGAAGATTCTACCTTTAGATGTCGACCAACTCTTCGATAGAAGTCTTCAAGGGTTCTGCATTCTCGCTCTATCTCTTCCCAGAGTTTAGTTTCTGGTCGTACCCCAGCCATTATTAGAGTTAAAACTCCATCCTCAGGTAGGTTATTGACCTTTGCTAACTCTGAGGTAAAACGATTTAGGTAAGATCGTAGAGTTTCCTCCGGGCCTTGCCGAATAGCAAACAGACATACTAGTGGAATAGTAAAATTCTTTGCCGCCTGGAATTGCCTCAAGAATACAGTCTGAAACTGTTGCTAGGACGAGATTGAACCAGACTTGAGTCCTCGGAACCACTTCTTCGCCGCTCTTGTGAGAGTTACAGTAAAGTATCTACAACGTGCGAGATCATCAACACGATGAAGTTCCATCAGGTCGCTGAAGTAATCCATATGGTCCTATAGATCAGTTTTCCCATCAAAAGTGTTTATGGTGGGAAGTTTAAATCTAGCAGGTAAGGCGGCAGCTTAAACCTCCTCGCTGAATGGCGATTGACGATACCCATTAGCGAGCTCATCGTCCCAGCCAGCAAGTGCATCTAATGTAATTCTCAGATTATGAACATCGACGTTCAGAGGGAGAACATTCTCTCTTACTGGTGGTAGGAGTGGCCTCTGATCATTGTCATGATATAAGGCGGGTTGGTTAGGTAGGGTCTGCTGCGACCTTAGGGATTCCAATGAAATAGTGCGACAAGATCGACTTTGGTCGTTGTGATGCGATATGGATCGCTCCTGACTATGTCACTGATCCAGATGTTATCTCAGATCTGTAGGATTCAGTCGAGATTCCTTACTGATCCTTTCAAAGACACTCTTCGATTGACATTTTTGCTCGTTGTTTAGATAATCACGATTGATGGTCGCTCTCCGGGAAGGTTGTCCACGATCACGATCAGTGTTCGAACTTTCAGTACCAGATTCTAGAGGCAAGTCTGCGACCTTGCCTTTTCCTTTGGAGATGCAATCTCCATGACGTTTCTGCCGGGTTTTAGGTTGGTCGCGGTTCCCTGTCTTTAGGATTTAAATTCTTCTCTCAGGTTGTTGAGCAGGACGTTTTCTGGGACGTTCGTGCAGCGGCGGAGTCACCATCTGTCCCTCAGCAAGTTGTCGTAGAGAGTCATTAATTTGACTAGTGATTTGCTGAAGGTTCACCAGTGTCGCTTCCATACGATCCTGTCTTTGGACAATATTTTCCGGTGCGGTCACGACAGGCTGATCCTGAGCAGGATCTACCTGTGCAGCAGCAGTACTTTGTGGATGATTTTGGCTAGTTCCGGTGTTTCTGGTAGTGTTTCTGGTATTTGCCATTGTTGAAAGAAGCGAAATAGATAAACTTTTCTGTCGGAATAGCCCTCATTCTAGTACCAATTGTTGACGGAGGTTTTGTCAACAATAAATTTGAAAAAATTGTAAGATGTGACTTGTATGTGAAAAGCGTTAATCAATCAAAGCAAATAAAGAGACAAGAATTTTATAATGGTTCAGCCCCAAAAAAGATAAGCCTATGTCTACTGTTTTTTACTATTCTCTGGAGAACTACAAGAATTTTGTTAAGTTTCAAGGCTGGAATTCCAAGAGCTCAAAATTACAGTGTGTTGTTTGGAAAGAAGAAGTAAGAGTCTAAAAAGTTCGCAAAAGATCTAAGAAATCCAAAAAGATCCCTTACAATGGCATTGAACTCCCTTTATATAGGTGATGATAGCTCAATGTTTCCCAATTGTGAGAATAGGTAATTGTATAATCAGAAAATATAATTTGAGTAACAATATAACTGGGTAATAACTTAAATGAGATGACTGGTCGATCTTTAAAGAGAAACTTTTGTTTCCCTTTCTTTGTAGGTTACCCGTTTGACGAAGCTTAGTTTAGTTTTTTTTTTCATTCTGGTCGTACTTAACTCGTTCAGAATAGGTCGTACTAACTTATGTGGTGGAGGTCGCACTTAACTCTTTCGGAGGAGGTCGCACTTAATCTTATTCATGCGACCTGACATGTCCACTTGGTCAACTTTTCCCTTTTTGGAATTGACCAATGTATAGGTTTTTAAACCGCACAACATATACAAAAAAAAAATAAAAATTCCCCAAAGTTGAAAAGATTATAGTCTTTGTCCCTACAACTGATATGGTAGTCAAATACATCTATTATTTCATATAAGTTATGAATTCTATATTTTCCACATTAGCTTCATTTCAGAGAAAAGGGTTTCTTACATTCTTCCACCCTTTCTTCTTTTTTTTTTTTTTTTTTTTTTTTTTTTTTTTTAAGAGTAACCTCCTATTTCATTTTTTCTTTTGTGGAAGGTTACTATTTCTTAGTTAACAAAAGAAAATTTAAACAACTGCCCTTTTCCAGAGTAGACATATAGGATAAATGACTGTGATAGTTAGTTTGTGAAATATGGAGAAATTTTCACTTTGGACCTTAAATTATTAAAAATATTTCATTCTATATACATTATATTTGATTCATATTATAAGGAGAACATGAGTTGCATTTCTTATTTTATATTAATAATTTCAATAAAATATTATATTTTGGATAGTTCTACATTATATTATTATCCAATATTCAACAAATTTTTGCTTAACTAAGCATTTTTTAAACAGTTTTAATTCATATTTAAATCTCTTTATTGTATTGCATTATGCTTTTGGATATGAAATAAGTATAACAAAATAGCAAATATATCTCATGTGCTTATTCTCTTAAGAATAAAACGAAATACGTAACAAAATAGACTAAAGTAAAATTTTTTTTTTCATAATTTAAGGACTAAAATAACGGAATCTAAAATTTAAGAACTAAATTAAGACTTTTTTTTCATAATTTAGAGAGATTTTTTTTCATAATTTAGGGATAATATGGTCATCTATCCTAAATTTAGGGAGACTTTTTATTTTGTATTTTGAAATGAGCATATGAACTTATAGAGGTATATAATACAATCCTTCATATGATTATAAGTGAAGAAAAGGTGACATTAGCTAGCAAATTATAAGCCACAGTAAGTGCCACTTTTTCTCAAAACCATATGATCGAATATCCCTTTTTGTACCACTTTTAAGCTTAAAGTAAGAGATTTTTTTTTTTTTTTCATTTTCTATCGGAGAAAATAAATGCATTCTACTTAAAATGACAGATATAAAGCAATATTTAAAATCAGTTGACCAATAGTAGGAACTTACGTTCCCTTCCCCGTGGCAAACCCAGGATTGTTATTCAAGGGAGGCATAACATAAAAGCTTTGTATAAAATTAGAACACCAAAATACAAGTCAAATGGGAGGTTGAGGATTTAAATGTCAAAAAATAAAAATTTAGGACCTAAATGTCAAAAACACTAAAGATTAAGGACTTTTGCTTCCAATTACCTAAATTATAATTAAATAAATGCAAAATTGAAGTGAGTAGGCATTTACAAAAAGCTAATTAAAAATTCATAAACAAAAATAAACAAAATTTGAGGATGGCATTTGCCCAGATATGCGTCTGGCTGCCTGCTTCTATATATAATTTTTTTTTTTTCTAATCACTTTTAAAAAGTTAAAAACAACATCCAAAATCAATCCAAAAGAAGTTTTGATTCATGATATGGCGCACACTTCTCTTTCGTAATAAAAGCAATCTTGTGGCATATACGTTGGGTGTGAACGTTTATCTAGAAAATTCTGCATCATTCTTTTTAATTGAACCATTGTGTATTGAATTCTAGCAAAATAAAATGATAAATGATTGTTTATACAAGCTTTATAGTCGATTTCAAAGTACACTTTCAATAAGAGGAAAGGGTCACTAATCTTTTTGAATAGAGAACGTTTTAGTGATTTATATTTGTTTGAAATCGGGAAAAAAAAAATTCGTGATGTCGTTTATTGTGTGTTGATAAGTGGAGTCCAAACAAAGTCTCTCATATAATTTAAATCCTCATGACATATACGTAGATAAATATGTTCTAGAAAAAAATGCGTGACAAGAGCCATGGATATGCTCATACGGTCACTATTCACAACGTTTAGCAACCAGTCCACTTATAAGGTTTAGTTTATTTTTCGATGATTATAATAATAAATTATATCTAGATCTCACCAAATTGATATTATCATTCAATCTTTTAATAAAAAAATTGACGCATAATATTCGGCACCGTAATATTACTTCTCAAAAAAAAATATACCAATAAGTTCTCTTACCTCTATTGAACTTCTAATATCTAGAAATTTAACATAACTTAGAGGGATATTCGTAAACGTCAGCAGTTGGGACTGAATGTTTTCAGTCTTCATATAAAAATTGATTTGGTCAGTGTCATTCGTCATATTAATAAGTAATAACTCGTCTTTCCTTATGATAGTGCTCTAATTATTGAAATGTCACATATTTAAGTAATTGGGTAATTGGTAGCCTGAATTTTTAGATACTATTATGTTCACTGATCCAAGGCTCATGGGCCACCACTTAAATACCTATGATCTTCTCAAAACATACTCAATATGAGACTTCTCAGAGCATATTCGATGTGGGATGATCTTCCCGAGCATACTCGATATGGGACTTCCAGAGCATACCCAATATGGGACTTAAAGTGTTACAATCTCCCTCTGTTTAGGGCCTAGTGTCTTCGCTAGGGGTTCATATTCACCACGATTCCGTGGATCCATATTCAATAGCCCACATATAATTCTTATGGGCGGGATCTCTCCGTTAAGAGCTTAGCATCCTCGTTTTATTTTTCTTTTCAATTTGCAGTCTTATTGCTTGTTTTCTCTTTTGAACAAATGTAAATTACTAAAACGTTCTATTCGAAACAACATAACTCAAGACCTATAAATATAAATATATATATATATATATATATATATATTCTTTTGTGACCCTTTCCTTTGCCATTGAATACATATTTTGAGTGAGTCTATTTATATATTCTTTTGGACCCTTTCCTGCCATTGAATACATATTTTGAGTGAGTCTACAAACTTTGAAGAAACAATGGCTTTCTTATATAAGAGAAATTCTAAATCCATCGAGATAAAATGCTTATCATATTTATTTTCTTTTACATGCAATTGTACCTTTTAAAAGTATTTAGTATTTCTCTTTACATTCATGGTATTCCAAATATATCCATACTTTTATTCTTGGTCTCTATCCTATTTGCGCGAATTTTTGTGTCTTAAATTCTCATTTATATTCTTCCGATAAATCATATTTTTCACTCTTCAAGTTAAGTCTGTATCTATCATTTCAGATGGTTATTCATTCAATGGAGTTGTGAATTCAGGTTTTTTATTTTTATTTTTTTAAATACTAATCAAAATGGACTTCATACAAATAAGTTTAAAAAACTAAAATAGTAGATTTTTATTCAGAGCGAAAAATACTAAAATGGCGGTCATTTTAAAAGTTCTAAACCCCAAACAATTTTGTTTTCTTTTTTCTTCTTTTTTTTTTGTCAACAAAAATTCCAATCAATTAGTAGAAGTATTCTTCAAATAATCATTACCCAAGCTATATTCTATAAATAATATGTTATATTTTTTTCTTTTTTTTTTGAGATTTTAAAAATAAAAATAGAAGCTTGGCCTTAAGAGTAATTTTCTTTTTAAGGGCAAACCTGTAATTTAAATAAGTTTTTTTAATACAAAACCGCTTGAACTTGAAATAAATTAATTAAATTAACTGCGAACTTAATTTTTTGGAACAAAACCCCCTAATATCTCATAATATCAGTTATATTAGAAAATAAATATATTTCTGTTAGTTTTTTTTATATGATTAAGTCTCCATTCTTTTATTTGTGACTTCTAGGTATTTATTATTAGATTTTTCTATCCACATGAATCCTTTTTAATCTTTTCTATCTAGTATGATAGTTAATTAGCACTTCCTCAAAATTTGCACATCTCAAGGGTAAAATTGAAAACAAATAGAGATTATTATTTAATAAAAAAAGAGTTAGGTTATCATTTTCGCTCATGACAGATGTAAGAAATTAAAAATTTTTATATGGTTCCAATATAGATCTATTTTAGTCCAAATATTAATATATTTAGATGAGAGGTATATAAATATATTGCAAATTTTATGAGACATATATTGCCAATTTTATATTTTATCATTTTAATTTTATGAGACATATATTACTAATTTTATGGGACATATATTTCCAAATTTTATATAGTTCCAAAGAAAGGTATATGAATATATTACTAATTTTATTTATGCTTTGTTATTGAATTTTATGGACATAAAAGTTTAAAATGAATTAACTTGAAATAAAAACATAAAAACGAGACCTAAAAGTTATAAATAAAAGAATAAAAACTTAATAGTAAAAAAAATATTAATAGAAACACATTTCTTTTTTAACTTAATTAATATTAAAGAACCTCATAAGATTTTGCTAAAAAAAAATTGAGTTTAAATTTAATTTTACTAAATTGTTCTAAGTTCACATAATTATTGCGCATTAAAAGGCCATTTAAATATCACGTAATTTATGAATATACAAAGTCAGTTTGGTGATGAATGTAGAAGTTTCCTTTATTATATACGTGTATATATATGTCTGCACCCCTAAACTATATAATGTATCTAAATATGCTCCTTGAATGATGTAGAGTGTCTTAATATGCCTCTAAATTATTAAACTTTTAATTTTGGTCTTTAAACCGCCAAAACTATCACTTTATTACGCAATTAGACGAAAAATGACATATTACTTTATTGATTTCAATCTCACTCATATGGATTTTCAACAACTAATTTAAAATTATGACACTTGTTATTTTTTGTTCTATTACAATGATGATTTTAATACATCGGTATAAAAATTAAAACTTTTAATAGTTTAAGGGGCATATTTAGAGATTCAATATATTTCAAAGGACAAAACATATAATTAAAATTTAATCTTTCTTTTTTTTTTTTTAATTTTTTGCTAGAATTAAAAAAAATTATTTATTTTAATAAAATTACAACCAATTTTCGAAAACTTGTTCACAGCCTATATGGTTGCCTCTTTTATTCCGGAAGGATAGTGTAAAAAAGGGATTATCAATTTTGATATATTCTTTTAAAAACATCCAATAAAAATATGAACAATCTATAAATAATTTATAAAATTAAGATTTTTATTGCAATATCATTTAATAAATTTCGAAGTTTTAAATTACTTTTCATTCGATTCTAGTCGAAAAAGTGAGAAATGAATGAAATAGCATCAAGAAGGTGACTGACCATGTTTGATTTGGGTCAAGATGTTTAATCCTTGTCGAACGCCAGTTGAAAAGTTTTGACCAGTAACTAGACTCTAGCCACATTGTTCGACTAGAGTTGAACTACGTTCAACTATAGTCGAGCAAAGGTAACAGAACAAGTTCAACTGTGGCCCAAATATTTTGACTCTGGTCGAGCGGAGGTACCGCTAAGGTCAACATTAGAACCAACAGTAGTGGTAGAAATAGTTTGGCGTTTGTTAAAAAAGAATGCATTTTAGAATTTGTTAGGGAATTAGGTATCATAGTAATTTTATATATATGGCATAACAATAAGAGTTAGTTTTGAAAACATTTATAGATGAGGCCATACTATTCCTTTTTTTCATCGTGAGAATTTAATAGACTCCTAGACGTAAATTTCCATATAATTATTGAAACCGTATATTAAGAGTCAATGCAACTTAGTAGGGTTGGTAATTTATGTTATTGTATCTTATTCGGATTGACACGATTATGATATAACACGATAACATTATTATACGAGCACAATACGATTAATAAACGTGTCAAAAACTTAAATCCGAATACGACACGCTTAATATATGTGTAACACGACACATATAACTCGTTTAATATGTGATGTATCATATATTCTTTTATCGTGGATTGACTCAAGTAGTAAGAATCCCCACTACTTGAGATTTCGGTCCTAAGTTTGAGTCACACCAGGAATAGGTATAAAAACCTATGATCTCTAATGTGGTGGGGTGAGGATTGAATAACAACAGATATTTTCTTTTAATTTGTAATAAGCGAAGGTTATTAGTTAAACTATATTTTTTATTTTTAAAAAAACAAATGTGTCATACTATAACTTATTTGACATGATTATTCAAAATTGATACAATTATCCTAATTTAACACGATTATTCAATTCAATTTTATACATATAAATATATTTAAAATTAATCAAAATCACATTTAAAATATTAAAATATCAATAAATGTGTCATATTAGTGTTATGTTAATATGATACGAAAACGATTTGTTTAATGAAATGTGTTATGTAAGTCATTTTCAGGTTAAGCGGATTGATGAAAAACCGACCCATTTTTTATACGCGTTACACTTGTCAATCTAAAATTGACACAAAAATTAAATGAGTCACTCAATTCTGTTTATTTTGTGACATTATGTGTTAACCTAAAATTAACATAAAAATTATATAAATCACTTAAATTCATTTATTTTGTGTTATTTTTAAGTCGTAACCTGTAAAAAAAAAAATTTGATGACTTAAGTAAGTATTAGTACCTTTTCGAGATGTTCACTAGATTTTATTTTCAATTTTCTAAAATAAAAAGTTCACCAAAAAATTATTTTTGATAATATTCATATGCTTCTATGAGATTTTGTCGTTTTTGTGCATGTACATCGTATAGTTGCATTTAATTTTAATTTTTAATTTATTTTTTAAAACATTGACCCAGCTTTCTCCTTCTTCTTCGCTATAAAACCCTACTCACACGGATCTTGCTCTCTCCTCCGATCCAAATCCGAGCTCGCTCAACCCCAAAAATGGCGAATCGACTCCTCATACTTCTCGCATTCACAGCGCTCTTCCTCTTCTCCAACTCCGTTCTCTGCAAAGACTCAAAAGCCAAAGACGTTGTCAACGACAACGACGACGACGACGACGACGAAGATCTGAGCTTCCTCGAAGAAGCCGACCCCAAAGGCGAAGCCGCGTCGCACAAATTCAATCCAGGACAGGACAAAGTCGAAGACCAGTACCACGAAGATGACGATGACTTCGGCAACTTCTCCGATTTCGACGACTCGGGGCTCGATCAGGACGCGTACAAGGAGCCGGAGGTGGATGACAAGGACGTCGTCGTTTTGAAGGAGAGGAACTTCACCACTGTGATCGAGAACAACAAGTTCGTGNGGCTCTGGCGCCCGAGTACGCCGCGGCCGCCACGGAGCTCAAGGGCGAGAATGTGGTCCTGGCCAAGGTTGACGCCACGGAGGAGAACGAGTTGGCTCAGGAGTATGATGTTCAGGGCTTCCCCACGGTTTATTTCTTCGTTGATGGCGTTCACAAGCCTTACTCGGGTCAAAGGACCAAGTAAGTTTCAATTTTTTTTTAAAATTTAAATAAAATGTGGGAATTTGTTGATTTTCAGAGGTTATATGATTTTGATTCTTTCTTTCTTTCTTTTTTTTTTTTTTTGAAATTTATTTATGTGAAAAAAAATATTCAGAGAGGCCATTGTGACTTGGATTAAGAAGAAGATTGGACCTGGAATTAACAACATAACCACAACGGAAGAGGCCGAAGGCATATTGAATTCTGAAGGGAAAGTTGTTTTGGGATTTTTGAACTCTTTGGTGGTATGTGTTTGTTATCTAATTTTTTCTAATTTTTGTTAGAATGTTCTAGATTTGTAATTAGTCTATTTTTTCTCATTTGGATCTTGAAGATGTTTTTTTTTTTTTTAAAAAAAAATTTTAAGATACACCTATTTGTCACCCTGGACTTGAACCCATGATCCCTCCCTCACATTCACACACCCGTAAGTCCCAGACCAAGAACCCATGATCCCTCGCTCACACTCACACACCCGTAAGTCCCAGACCAATTGAGTTAGCCCCAATTGGTGATCTTGAAGAATTTTATGTTGTAGAAATTTTTAAATAGATAACAGAGGTTGCAAGCTTAGATCACTATCATCACTTGGTCTTTGAAATAGGTTCTTTTTTTTTTATTATTTTTTGAATCGCGTAAGGTGATTAATTTCGGAAATTACGTATGTTGTGTTGATATTCGTACTGGATAATACTAGAGTCCAAATTTGACAACTGATGTGGCAGTTGATTTGTCACTAAATGATATTAATGTCACTTTTTAATTGCATTAGCTAACTCAGCTGTACAATGCAATTAACTGATGGCAACTTAGTCGATAAAAGTTGGATTAGAGTTGATATATGTAGTAACACTCATTTGTGTATAATCAACTATGTAGGTTTTGATAGACTAATACTAGTACTACCATGGGCACAAACTTCTTCATCGAGTTTTGGATACCAAATGATGTGACGGTTGATTTATCAAATTTCAATTAATTGGTTAAATACGTCACATGCATAACTAAATTTAATGTTATTTACCAACTTTATTCGTATAAATCAATTGCCACTTCAATTGGTATCTAAAATTTGATAAACAACTTGGTGTCTACATTACTGTTCATTTTGGAGTGGAGAGACGATATTCCGTGTTTCTGGTCAAATGTTACTACAAGATACTGCAGGCTATGTGATTACATGAGTTATGCCTAATGATTACATGATTTGTTCTGACGTGCCCTTTTTTACCAGGGCTCAGAGAGTGATGAACTTGCTGCTGCATCAAGACTTGAAGATGATGTGAACTTTTACCAAACAGTGAATCCTGATGTTGCGAAGCTTTTCCACATTGATCCTGAAGTTAAACGCCCTGCCTTGGTCCTTATAAAGAAGGAGCCTGAAAAATTAAGTCACTTTGGTTAGTTATTTTCTATATATATATATATATATTTATATTTTTCAAATTGATTTCAAAGGAGAATATAAACTGCTTGTGACTCGGAAGAAAAGGAGGGGCATTATTTTATATTGTTTCTTATTCTGCAGATGGTAAATTCGATAAGTCTTCCATAGTCGAGTTTGTCTTTGCCAATAAGCTTCCACTGGTTACTGTTTTCACAAGAGAAAATGCTCCTGCAATTTTTGAAAGTACAATAAAGAAACAGGTAGAATTGGCCTCTGATTTCATGTTCCAACCTTGAATTTTGGTATATTTCTGTTTTATGCTCTACATGTATGCAATATTACATATGTATATGTAGATACATAAACGGAAAAGTTAGCAGTTGGAGATTTATTTACTTATATGACATTTTGTGTACTCAGTTGCTGCTGTTCGCTTCTTCAAACAATTCAAAGAAGGTTGTACCAATTTTCCAAGATGCAGCGAAGTCTTTCAAGGGAAAGGTATGACCTGTAACTTTTAAGTGCTATTAACCTTATTTATTTATTTATTTTTTTGAAAGAAAGAAATAAATAAGAAGCTTCAATTAGTGAGCGCACTGGATATAGTTTATTGTAAGGTTATTTCCTGAAGAATGAGCACCAATTTAGAGTCATAATAACTTTTCCTTTATATAGTTGTTTGTTAATTATGGTTTGCACACGAGTTACACGAATCGGTATTGGCTGCTGAGAATGCAGTTTGATGAAGATCGAAAGATTAAATATTAAGTTACTATTGGCCAGTTATTCATATTTAATTTTTCTTATTACTTGTAGCTTATCTTTGTTTACGTTGAAACGGATAATGAAGATGTTGGAAAGCCAGTCTCAGAATATTTTGGTGTTAGTGGTGATGCTCCAACGGTAAACTTTTGTTCTCTTATGTTCACCTTTTCTCGTTCTAAGTTATATATCTCAGGTTTTAGTGTTAATGTCTAGAAATTGACTGTGGACTGCAATCTACATCTTGCTCCTTGCAGGTTCTTGCCTACACTGGAAATGATGATGCCAAGAAATTTGTGCTTGATAAAGAAGTGACCTTGGATAGTGTTAAGGTTGAAATTCTTTCTCTCTTTTGCTGTCTCATTTCCTTTAGGTCTGTATCGCTTGGAAAAATACCTGGGTACTTGTTCCATTTGATTAGTTTTCATGATGCACAACAATAGCTGAACTGAATTTGAAATTCCTCAGGCTTTTGGAGAGGATTTCTTGGAAGACAAGCTAAAACCTTTCTTTAAGTCAGATCCAATTCCTGAAACTGTAAGTTCTTCCCCCCCTCACTAATGAGTTAGTTTCATTGTACTGGCCATTTTAGCCTCCCACATCTTCTATATGTTTTAACTTTTTATGGTTTAATTGACACAGAATGACGGTGATGTGAAAATAGTAGTTGGAAATAATTTTGATGAAATTGTTCTAGATGAGTCAAAGGATGTTCTTCTTGAGGTAAGAAATAATAAATAAACCAGTTAAATGTCTACTTGTTTTTGTAAGAGGCTCCACTAATTTATGTTCCTAATCCAGATTTATGCACCTTGGTGCGGTCATTGCCAAGCTCTGGAGCCAACATACAACAAGCTTGCAAAACATCTACGCGGAATTGAGTCTATTGTTATAGCTAAGATGGACGGAACCACAAATGAGCACCCTAGGGCAAAGGTAATCGCAAAATTATATATGGCAAATTCATGGTTGACACATGCCAACTTTGTATGAACATGAGACATCTATTATGCTTGTGATTAATTTATTTAATGAATGGGGATTTATATAGCTATCCATTTCATTAATGGGTTTTGGAATGAAATTTTGATTGTTTGGTAGAAGCATAGACTTTGTAATGATTAGCTTTCTTGATTTTTCCAGTCTGATGGGTTTCCAACACTTCTCTTCTTCCCTGCTGGCAACAAGAGCTTCGATCCTGTAAGTGGCAATTCAATAATGTTGTAGTTATGTATCTTATTCCTCTTTGCAAGGCATGTGTTGAATATCTTGTTTACTTGGTCTTTGCAGATAACTGTAGACACTGATCGTACTGTAGTGGCATTCTACAAGTTTCTCAAGAAAAATGCATCGATCCCTTTCAAGCTCCAGAAACCGGCTTCACCTCCAAAATCTGAGAGTACTGATGCAAAAGAGACCCCAAAGAGCAGCACCCCCAACGATCTCAAAGATGAGTTGTGAGAAGTTTAATTTTTTATTATGAAGTCCTTTTTGTGTTCTCTGTATGGTAGAAAAGGAATAGTTATTGATAGATGAGGGGAGATAGTGTCTGACAGATTAGAAAGGGATAAAGCAACTACCCCTTCCTGGTGAAAAAAAAAAAGAGAGGAAAAACACCATAAGTAAAGGAAGCAGGCAAATGGGAGGTATATTTACGCATTAACTTTCTGAGTTTTTTTTAATCTTTGTAAGAGATTTCTTCTGAAGACTTAATAAAAGTCTCCTTTCTACCTCTTTATTCCTTTAAGTATTTACTTGGCTTTTATTTGTTCTACGAGGGAATTATTTTGTATTTTTTACTGTTTAATATGTCAAAGTTGATGGCATATGTTCATAACTTGTACCAGGCTATTATACCTGGAAAATTAGGACTTGTTGAGTGGGAAAGTATTGAATATTTGGAGTTGAAATCTTCAGAGAGGGAAATTTGACGAACTTAAATACATGGACTTTGTCCAAGGAAATGGGATGATTTTAACAAGGTTGTTTCATAGTGTATTATTGTAGTATTTAGAGCATTGTGTTTCCTGATGGATTAATGTTGTTAGAATCTGGCTCTTATCCAATGTAAAACTATGAATGAACCTAGACAATTTACATGTTTAGTACAAGAACTTTTATTGCCCTCAGACAAGGCTTAGGTGCAACTCCACTTTTATGTTGGTTATAAAGGTTTTAGGGTGGTGTACCTACATAATCCCGAGTGAATTTTGTCTACTGCTGATTCTTATCGGAGTGGATTGTTCTTCAATTTCATTGGTTATGTGGATTCTACTATTTAGTTTCACATTTCAATTATATAACAAATTATGGCGAAAATCCATATTATGGTGTAATCTATATAAGAGGTAGTGAAGGTCATATACTCCGGTTACTTGGGAAGTCCTAGTTCAAATGCACGACTTTTCCACCTTGCCAAACTATTTTCTACTTTTTGCTAGCAGAACTAAAAAAAAAAATGAAAATTCAGAGAGAAATGGGGCAAGGGGTTAATTTGGTAAAACTGGAGGAGATTTTAGTTCTCACAAACAAAATGCTAGTTTCTTTTATGGTAAGAAAAAGAAATGGTCTATAACCATCTTTTTTGTTGTTTTTTACACTATGACATATTAGCTGTTCCTCAACTCTGGGCCAAGGGACACAAATAAATGAATAGTGGCAAGTTTTTATGTATTTTTCCTAAATTTTATTTTGGGAGAACCTTAATTTATTGTTATTTGTTGATTAATTAATACAGATAATCTAACGCGAATTTTGATTAATTAGTTTAAAGAGAAAGCTGTTCATGTGACGTGATTTAGAATCCACTAAAACTTGTTTCCCTCGTTTTTGTAGAAATCTAGCAACACTTGGAACTTTTTTTGTTCTTTTCCCCCTAAAGACAGTGTTTAGAATTGCATTGTCACATAAAATTTATTGAAACATCGACACTTGAAAAAGGTTTTTATTATTTGGTCATATGTTAAACAGTTTTAGAAATTTGAATACCAATACTTGTCTCATTAATGTTTTAGCGTAAATGATTTCTTAATTGCCAGACAATGGACCGCACCCTTTTAAAATCCCTATGATAGATAAGAAAATAACTTCAATCATTTATTGGATTTTCTTTCTTCGTCAACTTATCACATTATATTCTCCATATATTTAATATAGCATTGCATACTCAACGCTGTAAAGTAAGGGAAACTTGTCATATGTAACTGTATGTGTAAGGAAGATCATACTAGCTACGAACCTTTCCACACCGACAATCCATATACACCATAAAAAGGATTTTTTTTTTTTTTTCCTTTTCCCCTTTTTTAGCACGCATTTTATAAAGTGAATGACAATCAAAATTGTGAGAAAAATAATTTTTACTTTGTTAATTATCACTCGGCAGCCATATTTCTCATTTGGAATTGTTTTGGATGGAAACAACAAATAAAAAAGGGACTTTTTTTATTTAAAAAAAGAGTGGTATAAATTAGGGCGAAAAAAAAAACAATTTTTATAAATACTTAGTTGGTTTAGTAAGTGGTTTTGGTCTAAGTTTTTCTAACAAATAAGAGCATGCGTTGATAATAAGTCAATGGGGCTAGTTCAATAGTTATGAATTTAAAGAGGTTAGAAGTTCAAGTATTAATAGAGTGTGTATTATTTTTTTTTTAAATTTATAATAAATGTTGATATTAATTAAATCTCTTTTTTTTTTTTTTAAATAGAGCATGGATTAATAAAATGTGGTAAGTCTATGATTTGTTACTTTGTCTAGCACGTCAAACACGAGATGAAATTAAAAAATGCATTGTGCCATACATGATTTTAAAACACTTGTTTACCTAATTTAAACAGGCCATTCGGCATGGTACATAACGTTTCACGTCCATGAGATGATGTTTACATTCGAAAGGCAATGACTACAATATATTTCAATTTTCAAACTCATTTTGTTGGTAAACAAAATTTTTGTGTTTAAACAAATGGGTTTAAAATGGTATTAAATGATCTTTTCTTGAATAAGGAATTCGATTTAACTGCCGAAAAAAAAAATCTTAAAGTTGAAATTCAGATGATCTGTAATTTAAATCCTAATTTAGATTCTACAAAATAATTCTATGAGATTAAAAATTTTTAAAAATTAATACATTAGATGGATCTTTTAAATAATTTTAATAAGTAAAAAATTATAATACTTTCGCTATAAAAAAATTATAATATCTTCATAATTAAGGATAATTAAAGAGAATAATAAGAACTAATCTAATTCTAGAATATATTATTATATTTTTGTTATTAAAATTGATCAAAAAATTAGTTTAAAATATCAATTTTTATAATTTTTTAATTTCAAAATTTTATTTTATAAAAGCTAAATCTCGTATTTGAAATACCGAATACCAATATATATATATATATATATATATATATCATGATATATATTTTTTATTTTGCAGTTCACCCGATTTAAGTTATTTACGTCTTGACTAGTAAATGTAATCTTTTTATAGTAATTACCATAAAATTAATTGGGTAAAACAAGCCACATAACAGAAAATTCATTTGAAAAAGGAAGGAAATGATCTCCTTCCATTACTTGCGTGTATAGCAAAATTGCCTTCTAAATACATATCACTTAAGAAAAGTGTATTAAATACATACAATTAAAAAAAAAGGGAGCTAATAACGTCAATTCCTTTCATGGTAAATAAAAAATATTTCATACTTTTATTTCCTTCTAAATAAATAAATAAATCAATCCACCCAAACACGTTTCTTTTCTTCCTGTTTCTTCTATAAATTCCAAATACACGTAACCGATTCATAAATTTCATACCTCGTCTTACCTTACCAAAAAAAAAACTTCCGGATTCTTCTTCTTCTTCTTCCCCTCCTTATCCCCAAAATTCTCATATCATTTCATTTCGTTTCCGGTGCGTGCGGAACACGCGCTCTCCTTTCCGTTGCCGTGAATCTAGCTAAGCTAAGGTCTCGCTCACTCACGCATCCCGAGATCTCCTCGCTTTTTCAAGTTTCAACTCCTTCTTTCTCCTCAGATTCATTCACTTACAGATCTCTCTCTCTAACTTTTCTCAAAACCTCTTCTTCTTCTTCTTCTTCTTCTTCTTCCCGAAACTCCAAATCCAGATCTACATTTCTCTCAGCCCCTTCAAGCTTTCAACAATGGCGTTCAACCGACAAATCGACCTCCTCTGGGCCGCGCTTCTTCTGCTCACCGTCGTCGTCGCATTCGCCGCCCCGGAGATCTCGCCCGGCCCCGCGCATCAGCCCGCCGCGGACTCCCCCAATGTCGGCGCTCCTGCTTCTGCTCCGTCTATTGCTCTTGCTCCAGTGACCAATTCCCCGACCTCGTCGCCGCCAGCTCCTCCGCCGGAGATTCGCGCCCCAGCTTCGGCTCCCGGTTCTTCTCCCGCGTCTTCTCCTTCGCCGCCTGTTGATTCGGATGAGGAATCGCCGGTCCCGGCTCCATCGCCATCGCAGATCAGCGACATTAGCCACAAGGACACCAACGACAGAGGCGAACCAGAGGAGGAGGAGGAGTCAGGGATGAATGGAGGCAAGAAAGCAGGGATCGCGGTTGGAGTGATCGCAGCGGCGAGTTTGGTTGGACTGGGAGGGTTCATCTACAAGAAGCGCCAGGATAACATTCGCCGATCTCAGTACGGCTACGCTGCTAGGAGAGAGATGCTCTGAAGTAGGAACCCAAACGAATCGAAGGTTACTGGAACGTTGATGTCGTCGTTTTTCTTTTTTCTTTATCGTTTCTTTTCTTTTCTTTTCTTTTCCTTTTTTTTTTTAAAAAAAAAATCATAATATTCTGGAGGTGATTGATTTGATTCAATTCGATTCTTGATTCTTGATTTTTGTTGCATTGAGATATATAGATCATGATATTCTAATGGAGATTTTAGAGTTTATTTATTTATTTATTTATTTGCAAGCTACGTTGATGTCGTCGTTTTTCTTTTTTCTTTATCGTTTCTTTTCTTTTCTTTTCTTTTCCTTTTTTTTTTTAAAAAAAAAATCATAATATTCTGGAGGTGATTGATTTGATTCAATTCGATTCTTGATTCTTGATTTTTGTTGCATTGAGATATATAGATCATGATATTCTAATGGAGATTTTAGAGTTTAGTCAGTGAATCAGTGCATAGTGATGATGATGATATGATGATGTCATGTATTGTTAATACTACTAGAATAATATTGAATTTTTTTTAGAGATTTAATTATATATGATTTTGCTTTTCTTTTCTTTTTTAATTTTGTTTTTGATGGATTTGATTGGATCTGCTTATGCTTATTAATCTCAATATGTGGTTAATGATTTTCATGTTTCAATTCAGGCCATATTATTCATCACTTTTTTTTTTTCCGAAAATAAAAAATAAAAAATCGGGCCATAACCCATAATGTTTCTTGATTCAACTTTTATTTTTCTTTATTTGGTTATTTTTGTTGCTTTTGCCAAAAGAAAAAAAGAAGGTAGCTGAAATAAAATGCAGTCAAATGTTCCCTTCAATAGTGGACTGCTTGTTGCGTTGACCGTAATAAAGCAATTTTATATGTGAAATTAAATACTGAACAGAGTGTGTAACTCAATTGTTTATGACTTTTTTAGTTCTTTTCATTTAATGAAATCTTTCTATTAATTTATAACCATCTACGTTTGAATTTAAATGCACCTTTATTTTTTTTTCATTATAGAATTCTGCACCCGGGATTTATAATCTTATTTTGGAAATGATGTTTTTTTTTTTAAAATTCGTCCTTCGCATAACTTAGGTTAGTAGGTTATTAGATTTACTCTTTTCATTGTCATTGTTTTTTGAAATTGAAGGTCCACTAATATTGGACCCGATCAATTCTTAGTGAAAAAAAAAAAATCTAAAAGAAAAAAGAAGTTAAATTCACATACAATCTAAAAGAAAACTTTATTTTTTATTTTTTTCTAATTTTTATTTTTGGGTAGTGGATGAATGAAACTTTGATTGTTTTCCTTTCGGCTGAACGGCAAGCTTAGAAATTTGTCATCTCTTAATGAGACCCGGCAAGCGAGTAGTGTTATGTGAAGTGCGAATTATGATTCAACTGAAATATGTTGCGCAACAAGTGCAATTCACCTACTCGAGTCAACAAGCCTACTGATAAAATGAATCAACGGAGGACAAATAATTCCTTGTTTTTTTTTAGCTGATTTTGGTCCACTTTTTTATAGGACTGTCAAATCAAAGAATTTATTTTTATTTTCCGAAACTTACCAAGGGTCACATGGAACTAAATAAAAAGTTTTTGTTGCTCCAAAAACCTATTCTAATTTTCTGGCACACATTTATCTTACTTTGCTCATTTTGGCCCGTTTTGGTCAACTTTTTTGTAGAACAGCCAAATTAAGGAGTTTATTTTCTGAAATTTACCTAGGGATATAAGGAGCTAAATAAAGAGTGTTTATTGATCCAAAAATTTAATTCTAATTATTTTGCATATAGTTATCCCACATTACTCATTTCTGCTTATTTTAGTTGACCTTTTTGAAGACGAGTCAAACCAAAGAGTTTGCTTACCAAAAGTTACCTGGGGTCACAAAGAACCAAATAAAGAGTGTTTATTACTTTGAATATTTAAGTGCAATTTTCTGGCACATAAGTATCCCACTTTGCTAGTCTTATTCCATTTTGGTTAATATTTTTGAAGAACAGTCAAACCAAGAAGTTTGTTTCCCAAAACTTACAAACATGGGGTCACAATGAATAAGAGTATTTATATCTTCTAAAATTGAATTCATATTATTTAGCACATAGTTATACGACTTTGCTCATTCTGGTCTATTTTGGTCAAATTTTTTGTAGAACAGTTAAACCGAAGAGTTTGTTTCCTGAAATATACCTTGGGTTATAAGGAACCAAATAAAGAGTATTTGTTATCGTGAAAACCTAATTCCAATTATTTAACACATAATTATCCCACTTTACATATTTTACCTACTTTGGTCAATATTTTTGTAGAAAAGTCAAACCAATGAGTTTGTTTCCAAAAAATTACCAAGGGTCACAAGGAAACAAAATAGTGTTTATTGCGCCAAAAATATAATTCCAATTATCTAGCATATATGTATCACTCTTCGCTCGTTTCAGCCCATTCTAGTCAATCTTTTCGTAGAACAATCAAACTAAATAGTTTGTTTTTCGAAACTTACCTAGGGTTGTAAGGAACCAAATAAACAATGCTTGTTGCTCTGGAAACCCAATTCTAACTATCTAGCACTTAGTTATCTTACTTTGCTCATTTTGACCCGTTTTGGTCAATCTTTTTGAAGAGCAATCAAACCAAGGAGTTTGTTTACCGAAACTTTTTTTGGGTCACAAGGAACCAAATAAAGAGTGTTTGTTGATCCAAAAATCCAATTTCAATTATCTAGCACATAGTTATCCTACTTTGTTTGTTTCGGCCTATTTTGGTCAACCTTTTTGAAGAATAGTCCAACCAAAAAGTTCATTACTGAAACTTATCTGGGGTCCCAAGGAATTAAAGAAAGAGTGATTGTTACTTCGAAAATCTAATTCTAATTATCTAGTATATAGTTATCCCTCTTTGCTCGTGTCAGTCTATTTTGGTCATTTTTTTTTGTAGAGTAGTCAAATTGAAGAATTCATTTCCCAAAACTTGAAAGGTCACAGGGAACCAAATAAAGAGTCTTCGTTGCTCCAACCACCCAATTCTAGTTATATAATACATAGTTATCCCACCTTGCTTGTCTTGGTCTATTTTCGTCAACCTTTTTGCAGAATAGTCAATCTAAAGAGTTTATTTCTAGAAACTTACCTAGGGATACAAAGAACCAAATAAAGAGTAATTATTACTCCAAAAATGAAATTCCAATTATTTAGCATGTAGTTATATCTTTTTGCTCGTTTTGGCCAATTTTGATCAACCTTTTTATAAAACAGCCAAACCATAGAATTTATATTTCGAAACTTACTTAAAGTTACAAGGAACCAAATAAAGAGTATTTGTTGCTTCAAAAATAAATTCTAATTATCTAGAACATAGTCATCAAACTTTGCTCATTTTAAACCATTTTAGTTAACCTTTTTGAAGAACAATCAAACCAAGGAGTTTGTTTACCGAAACTTACCTAAAGTCACAAGCAGCCAAATAAAGACTAGTATTTGTTAATCTAAAAACCCAATTCCAATGATCTAGCATATAGTTATCACACTTAACGTTTTTTTTTTGGCCCATTTTTGTCAACATTTTTCAAGAAAATTCAAATCAAGGAGTTTTTTGCCGAAATTTACCAAGGGTCACAAGGAACCAAATAAAAACTAGTGTTTGTTACTTCAAATCTCCAATTCTAATTATCCAACACATAATTATCACTCTTTGCTTATTTTGGCCTATTCTTGATCAATCTTTTTATAGAACAATCAAAACAAAGAATTTGTTTCTCAAAACTTAAGTAGGTCAAG
Source organism: Parasponia andersonii (assembly GCA_002914805.1). Taxonomy (NCBI): domain Eukaryota; kingdom Viridiplantae; phylum Streptophyta; class Magnoliopsida; order Rosales; family Cannabaceae; genus Trema; species Trema andersonii. The sequence goes on from JXTB01000016.1 coordinate 405,017, forward strand.
AGGAACCAAATAAAGAGTTTTTTTTTTTCTTCTCTGAAATCTAATTATTTAGATTATAGTTATCCCTCTTTTCTCATTTCGGTCAACCTTTTCGTAGAACAGTTAAAATGAAGAGTTTGTTTTCTAAAAATTATCCAGGGTCATAAGGAACAAAATGAAATATGTTTGTTACTCCAAAAATCTAATTAGTGCATTGTCATTCCTCTTTGCTCGTTTCGGCCCATTTTCGTCAATTTTTATGTAGAATAGTCAAACTAAAGAGTTTATTTCCCAAAACTTACCTGTGGGACCAAATAATAAAAAGTTTGTTGCTCCAAAATTCCAATTCCAATTATCTAGGACATAGTTATCTCACTTTGCTTATTTTGGCCTATTTTTATTAGCATTTTTATAGAGCATTCAATCAAGAAATTTCTTTTCCAAAATTTACCTAGGGTTAGTGTTTATTGCACCTAAAATGTAAGTCCAATTATCTGGCACATACTTATTCCACTCTACTCATTTTGGCTCATTTTCGTCAGTCTTTTTGCTTAACAGATGAACCAAAGAGTTTGTTTCCTGAAATTTATATCGAGTTATAAGGAATCAAATAAAGAGTGTTTTTCGCTTAAAAAACCATTTCTAATTATTTAGCACATAGTCATTTACTTTTCAGTGTTGTTGAAGTTTCAACTCATTGACTTTCCTCACCGAGAGATTTTAGCAAGAGCTGAATTGTTTGGAGATTGCCGCCATATTAGATATAATGTTACTTGCTTGCACAGGTGACTTGCCAACAAGTGCTCCTCCACTAGTAGCACCGATCATGCTTCTTTCCATCGAATTTAATGCCACATAAAAGTACTGAATAAAGAGTTACTCACTGATTTGGTAGTGGGCCATGATTTTGTTGTAATCAATAATGTAGAAGAGCAAATGCATCTTACGTGCTCTTTGTTTTAAGAATCATATATGGATAAAGTATAGCAAAAAAGACTAACATAGTTTTAATAGTTTAAAGATCAATAAAATGAAAATGAAATTTTAAGAACTAAGACTTTTTCCATAGTTCACGGAGTGATATAGTCCTTTATTCTAAATTTATGTATACTGAATCTTAAAATTACGGATACTATGTAAAGAAGAGAAAAAAGAACAACATACAGAGGACAATCACAAAACTATTCAACCATAATACGGTATATTCTAGTGGTGTTTAACGTGTCGCTACAAAAACAGTGGGCCCTTTTATTATTACAACACTTGTTTCCTTAAGAACCGAAAAAACAAAAAAACTTTGTTCGGCCTTATAGAGAATTTCGACCAGCACTAGTAGTTTCTGAACACCACAACTATTGAAAATAAACTTGTTTAAGCCCATAAGAAATATTTAAGCCCATCAACATGAGGCCCAATAAGTTGGCATTAGCCTAAGTGCAAAACTCACAAAAGAAAAAGCCCAAGTCCAAATTAAAGAAGTCTTCCACCTAGAATCTTCTAGTATTAGGTAGATATTAGCTTTTTACATGTGAAT
>JXTB01000016.1:416810-439696 GCA_002914805.1 Parasponia andersonii
GTAAACTATAAATTATGTGTACTTTAAAGTGATATTTTAAATAATTTCTATTATAAAAGCAGAATCAGTTTTGAAAAATAATCATTACTTGTTTTTCAAATTCTTAAATTGAGCAATAATTTTTAGAATCTATTAATCAAAATTAGGAATATGCCCTATTTCTCGATCTTTTTCACTAACCGTTTTTAAAAGTTAAAAAGGGCGGCCATAATCAATCCGAATAGGGCTTATATTTGTAATGGATAGTTTATATAAATATTCTTTTTTACTTCATTTCAAAACAAAAGTAGTTTTTTTTTACTTATGGAAGGAGTCAAATGAATTGTGTAAGAATATTACGACAACTGGAAAAGTAGTATTACGAATAGATGAGTGAATATTCTAAACAAAAACAGACTGAATGATGAAGTCAAGGATAACATTTCTCACTATAAGTTAAAACCTTTTCAGTTTTTAGAAAAATTAGGCTCGTGGCTTTCTTACTATTATGTGTATAGATATCTGTCTAAAATTAATACTTTTTACGATCTTTAAATTAAAAATATAATAATTAACATCTCTTATGCATAAAAATAGTCTAGTTTGTATAAATATAATACACATTACACGCTCATTTCCTGTTCGGTCTTCTTAATAGCTAGTTCGTTTTCCGTCTTTTTAGTCCTAAATTTCTACACTCTTTTTCCTCAGCTTCTTCAAGAGTTCAAGTTACTCCATGGTTCAGCCATTCAATAGTTCAGGTACATTCATGGACCTTTTTTTTTCATTTGTGATTTAATTTTTTTCACTATATATTTTTTTTCAAACAAACTTAAATGTGAATCCGAACATTGCATAATAGTTTTAGTTTTGTCAAGAAAGCAAGCAAAATAGTACGTGTGTTAACGTAAATGTTTGGTGCTTAAACTCAAATTATATATAATCGTTTTTGCTAAGAACAGATTTACGTTTTTATTTTTTGTATTTTTTTACCGCTTTTTTTCCTTTTTTTTTTTTTAATTGGTTCCACCAGAATTAGGTGAAGACATTTCACCATCCAGACCGTTCTACTTTCTTCGTGGAACTATAACCTACATAGGCCTATCTTCACTACAACAAGGATTTTTTGTAGTGCTTCGTTGCCCTTTGGATTTTAGTCTCCAAAACTTAACACACTGTTCAGGTACTTCTTAGTGAAATTAGGTTTTACAGAACATGAAATCTTAAGCAATTACATATTTATATAAAACAAGTAAGCATATTAAACCTCGGTGCATCCTTGCACGACATCCCTGGAGTCGAGTACATTGCAATTAAGCAAATTAATACGTTGTTACGATGATCTTATTATATATTTTAATATTTCAAATCCAGGGATTCTAGCAAGTACCTTCCAATGTTAGCAGGTTTATTCCAGATCATGAACCGTGTTATTTTGGATCTGCCAAAATTTTGTGAACATCATATACATGAAGCTTGTTACAATTCTCGTTTACCTTCCAAAAGGCTCACAGGTCACTCATACATATAACTGTTCCTGGTAGTATTTTACTGCTGTTTTTTAAGAGGTTGCTTGTGTTATAGTTCAAAAACTAAGCCAGCATAATTTGAGCATAATTTGATTGTGTAGTTAAATTAGTTACTTGATAACATCTAAAAGTCGGTGGTATATAATATACAGAGAAATTAAGTAGATAAAATTGAAATGGGCTTGATTATATATCTTACATTGTTGAGATTAAAAGAACAGAAATTTAAATTGACACAATGTGTAGTGGAAAAGACCCAAATTCTCATTGATTGGATTTTTTTTGTAAGGATTTGAAGAACCCAAATATCACTTTGAATCAATAACATTAGGGATTTATTTGGCACAATGAGGGATTTATTTGCAATTTTTGAAATTGTTAGAAGTAGGATACATGGCGCTCCCTGGTTTGACCGAATATCTTTTAATAATTCTGCTTTGACAATAGTTTTTTAAAATATTCTTTCATTTAAGTTCCTCATTTCACAAAAATATTTACAATTTAACCCCAAATGTACTTAGTCTTGATTGTGTCCATATTCAACTCAGATATATTTAATTAAATACTCAAAAATTCAATATTATGAGATTGCCACTTGCCCAAAAGTTACATTTTTACCCTTATAAAACTTAAGATTTTATATTATATCATTATAGGGGTTTTTGTAATATAAAACTAAACCTAATAAAATAAGAAAAATAAATAAAGTATTAGTAAATAAATAAATAAACTAGTAATAAAATAAATAGGTTAAAGGTCTTTCACCACTAATAGACAATCCTATTAAATTATACTATAAGAAACATTACTTTTGCTGACACAATAAAAATAATGCATCAGTAAAAATATGTTTTTCGACGAGTTACACTTCTATCCGTCAGTATAATTATTTTAAAAAAAAATCACTGGGAGGTGCATTTCTCGACGGGCTGCACGCCTGGAAATATTTGGCATGTAAAATTTTTGATTTTTTTTTAACTTTTTGCTGACACTTTATTGATTTTACATTTGCAAAGGGTTGCCCCTAAAAACATTTCCCGTGAAAGGCAAATTTTGGACATATATTTCTTTTTAGATAAAAAAATTAAAATATATTTGTTGACGCATTGTTGACTATGCGCTGACAAATGGTTAACCTAAAAAAATTCCTTGCAAAAGGTGAATTTTGGGTATATATTTTTTTTAGACATAAATTTAAAATACATTTGCCGATGCATTATTGATATTACGTCATCAAATAGTCGTCCCAAAAAAATTCCCGTAAAAAGTGAATTTTGAGCGCATATTAATTTATTCTCGCATTTTTTTAATTTTATTAAAAAAGTTCAACATTTTTTAAAAGTTTTCATTATTTTTACATTTACCGACATTGTGTAGAATATTTTTTTAAAACTTTTATTATCTATATATTTGCCAATGCTCTTTTGTGCTCGTAAAAGTCGAGCTTTATTTTTATTTTTTTGTTATCTATATGTGTGTCGATGCATTATTGATTTTGAATATTAGCATAAATATATTGCTATGGTGCGGGAAAAGCGATCAAAGGCGAGAATAACCATAGCACAAATAATCCGCCCCGATATAAACTCATCTAATAAATTACTTTATATTAAAAATATATATACTTAATTTTATAATACTCGTGTCCTTATATCTTTTCAAAAATAATGACTATAGAGGCTTATATATGTTTATATATTTAAATTTTGAGTTTGAAAATGATTTAGTATATTGTTATATTTGTTGTTATGTTAATTTTATAAAACAAATTATGATTAGTTTATATATTTTTTGTTTTGTCATTAACAACGAGTAACCAGGTTTTTTTCTCATTATGATTCATTGGTTAATACTTGCATTATTTTCACATCTAAAAGAATGATTAATGGAACAAATTTGGCATTGTAATTGATTGTTAGGGATGAGATGGTAATTAAAAAACTATTTCCAATTTACCCCATTGCTATTCTTATATCCATATCTCTCTCCCACACTCGCATTCCCTCCATCTTCTTTCTGACATGTCTTTTTCTTTTTGTTTCATTTCTTTGTTTAACACTTCTAAAATTCTTATACATATGAAGAAAAAATAAAAAATAAAGCTTGTCCTAAAAAAAAAACCCTATGGTTACTGTTCAATTCAAATAATTTTGTTTCGGTTCTAGGGTAAGCTTAATTGGTAACTATACCCACTTTTTACCTTCATTTTTGATGTATAAAATTGAAATCCTACCAACTTAGTTTGTTAATATTTTCCTAGAAAAAGAGTAGACTTTCATTTTGAAATACAAAATTACATAGTTGTTTATATTTATTTTATAGTTTATGATATTTTTATTTCAAAAAAAATCCTAGTTTTCTATTTTGAATATTGAAACACAAAAGTATGATATATTACTAATTTAAAAATTTTCCTCACACTTTAAGAATTCATCTCTTTTATCCAAATCATCTCGGAGAAACTAATCCCCGATAGAGATTTTTTGAAACTATTCTGCACCAAATTAAATAGTAAATGATACGAGGATGATATAGAAAAATAATAATAGAGACAACATAGTAAACATAAAATCAATCTCGCTCTACATTATTAACAACTTTACACATAAATATAACATTATTTAAAAAGTGTCATGGAATTAAAATATTACCGCTGTTATTTTTATTTCAATTTAAACCATTTTCTTAGTAAATTTATTTATTAAAAGGACTACAATTAATCACAAATCTTTTTTTTTAAGCAAACTATAATAATTTTTTTTTGCTTGAATTAAAATTTAATCATTTAATTAAAAAAAAAAGCTAACCAAGAAACCAAGCATCTTAAATTATTATTTAAATCGTTGCCATAAACTTTTAATTTTCTACTGTTATTATGCTTCAAATTAAAATATCAATTTTTTAGGGAAAAAATACATCCTTTATTTCAAATTAAAGAAAGGTGGCAGGTGGGCAAATATTGAGCCAAAATTTTAGATTTGGTGGACAAGTCAAAATTCCCTCTCCTTAACTCACATTTTCTCATAAACTAAACACAGTTTAGGACCTTAAAATCATGTTTAGTACGTCGTATTGTATCGTATTATGATGTTTTATATTGTGTTGTATTGTATCATATTATTCTATTATAGTACTATATTTGGTTTTGCATTTGTATTAAGATGTTGTATTTAAATATTCATTTTGAAGAATATCATTTTTAAAAATTTACTTAAAACAATACTATTTTCAAAACATATTTAGGAAAATACTAATTGTAAAATTACCACTTTTAAAAAATTTATTTACGAAAAACCACTTTTTAGATATAAATTTAGAAAAATACCACTTTAAAAAATTGATTTAGAAAAGTACAATTTTTAAAAAGAGATAAAGTGATATGAGAGAGAGAGTGATGAGACAGAAAATAAAATTAATGATAGAAAAAAAAAATATATATATATATATATATTGTAAAATACTACATTAAAATTAAAATTACGTAATATAAATCTTTGATCTCGGTATTATATTAAATTTTAGTTAGTATTAAACAAAATATAATAAAAGAGCACAACGAAACACGGAGGAGGGTACCAAACATTTAAACAGCACTTAGTCCCAGATGTAGAGGCTAATGAGGGTAATGGCTATCTCGTTTTCTCTAGACGAGCTGTTCAGTTTCTCGTCTCCTCAGACTCTGCTTTCTCTCTCGCTTCTTCTTCGTGGCTCTGCTGCCAATCTCTTGACCCCAGCTAACAATGCGATGATGCGATGCTTATTCCCCAAATTTCGACGAGTTTTAGCTATAATCTAACTCGGTCTTCTTTTTCTTCTTCTTTGGCTTCTATCATCTGCAATTCATAGAAATTTGGGGGTTATTTAGGGTAATTCTTTGTCAAAGTCGTGGACTTTGACTTATTGCGTGTCATTTAAAGCCATTTCATAATTTTACCATGTTTTGAAGAGGCGGTGCTTTGTTTAACACGAATTAATTTTCTCTGTACGTGAGCAAGTCAGAATAACATGAAGTTCCATTTTTGTCCACTAGTCAATGCCATTTACTATCAAGGCGGAATTAAAGAAGAATAACGTTGTTTAGGCTTATCGATAAAGATACGAACAAAGCACAAATTTTCATTTCAGAACCATAATACAATTCTGTGAACTAGTACCAATTTAGTTATTCGACCAATACATAATACAATTCTTATATTAATGCACACCCAAATGAAAGAAAAAGTACACACTTTCAACCTGAAGGCACATATATTAGAATTTCATGAAATTAGGCCGTCCTGTAGTTGAATTTTAGTTGACTGGGATTACGAGTCATACTATTCTTCCACGTATCCTTCTGTGTACATGTGGAAATACATATAAAAATTCAATTCTTGTTAGTGGAGAATTTGATAAACATTCTCATAGCGAAATTTGTCTACAAGACCTAAAACTGAACTTAGAGCAGGAGATCCTGGCTTATTGAAAGAGAAAAACAACACGATACACTGGTAACTAGCTGTTTCTGCTTAATTTAGCCTCAAATATTTGTTTAACTTCAAATCAGAAAGGTAATTGTTCATTTTAGTTTTGGATCTTTATTTTCTTACTTCCCATCGTTATAGCATTGGCGTAGCAACTTCCTGTCGCTCGCCATCATAACTAGCAGCAGATACAACCTTTGTTGTGTAAACTCGTGCTTTCTCTTTTGTTTGATTTGTGGTAATAGCTCTTTTATTAGTGTATAATGCTTTTTTTTTTTAAAAAAAAAAAAAATCAGATATGGAACAGTAACTTCTCTCTATTCTCTGTGTTTGTATCGTATGTGATGAAAGAAAGAAAGAAAAAAAATATGGATTTGTTGTTTTCTCTCTCTACCATGTGTCATTTAAGGCATCTAGAGTTCAAGCTTGGCACTATTCAAATTGTTACAGTTCCAGCAAAGAGGCTTACATTCTTTTATATTGTAGGTTGATCTCACTTTTTATAGCTCCATGTTATACTTTCTCTTTTGTTGTCTTTTTCATTGAATAATGTGACATTTTGATGTGTAATTGTAGTCCATCTGGTACCTTTTGAATAACATGTTTGATGCTAAATGTTCCAAATATATCGTGTTGTTTATTTATCTATTTATTTTTTTTTCACTTTTTAGAAGTATTTCATCTAAATGTAACTATGAAAAATCATTATGCAAAGGTTTCAATTGTCTGCTTAAATTCAGATTATGATATTTTACCTGTCAGTTAACTCAAGCTCATGTATCCACATGAAATTAATTCTAGAGTCATATATCAATGTAGCAGTGGATTCTCAAGTCAGATATATACGAGGAAACAGAATGTAAATTTGGACATGGAATATGTTGGATTTTTTTTTCCTTTTTTGGATTATGACCCCATTATATTGTTTCATGGGGATTTTTTTTGTTATTAATTTTTAACATATGAACTAATTATGTATAATATTAAATTATTTATCAATTACTAAAAATTTTAATTATTAGTTAATAATAAATAATAATTTTTAAAACATTTACCGATTCATAGATGCTAGTGTGTCGGCCAAAGTTTTTTTAAACTAAAAACTTCAATTATTAACTTTTTCCCCTGATATTCGCTGGCTGACGTGTATTCTGAATTGGTGAAAATTTGAACTTTTCCTTATAAGCCAATGACGCTTGTTTGTCGATAATTAGCTTTCAGCGATGATATTTTACCTATACAGGCCGCCAATAGAAAAACTCGTCAGCAAAAATCGGCAAAAATACTTTTGCCAACAAGTTTTGAATTCTTTCAACGTATTGAAGCATCGACGAAAGTCTTATTTCTTGTAGTGTTAATTACCAAATTTCACTTTCCATTATTTATCAAAATTATTAACCGTAGATTGCAATTATCTTATTGCTATCTCTATTTTTCCTTATATGTTCACTAAATAAAATAAACTTTTCATTTACATTCTATCAATTTAATAATTTCAAGCAAGCTTTCACTATTTAATTCAATCAATGCATTAAGCTTAGAAAATATTTGGTCTAGGTAATTATCGCACAAGCTTAAACTCTTTAAGATAGGTTATGTCCTCTATCATAATTAATCAGCTGCTTATCACAATTTAATCAATCATAAATTGTTACTTGTAATTAAAAAACTAGACAATTACACAGATCCAAGATTATAACTTAGAAATCGTAAACAATAATAATCAGAAGAACATAACATTCAACTTGTTTTATGCTTTCTCTCTCTCTCTCTAATGGTTTTTATGTGTTTCTATGAGTCTAAAGCCCCTTCTTTGTGACCTAAAGTATCCCATTTATAGTGGCTTTGATCTGAGAAAATTTGAAAAGTTTTGCACAATTCTAGAGTCCAAACTTGTCAAAATATTCGAAGTCGCTGGTGATTTCCTCATCGTTGCTGCCACTATGCGCTCTTTACAATTTTTTTCAATTATTATTTTTTTTTCTGTGTATAAGGACTGGCACCACGACACCAGATTCCAGTGCCACAATGCTAGCCCGCTATCTTTTCTGCTTGGTTTGCAATTTTGGCCTCGTTTTAAGCTTGTTTCAGCGCATTTTCGATCATTTTCCTCTAAAACACCTATAAAACGTAAAACTAATCATAAAAACTTAAAACATAACATGAAAACTAACAAAATAGCATGCAAAAATGAAGTGAATAATCAACACAATTACGCACTCGTCACCATTCATAGTTATTAACCAGATCCACCACTTGAATTCTTGGTAACACCATAATTCTCATTGCTTTAAATTTCAGACTTCATCATGTAACTCAAATAGTTGGGCTGAATCTCCGAGCTATGAGTACGTCAAGTTCATAGTACCTATAATTCTTTTGCAATTGCATAATAAAGATATGAGTGCTTAAATTTTCCCTCCTTCGAATTCGCCGACTAAACCACTGCAATAGAATTTTGGGTGTTCCAAATTTGGTATGTTCAATTAGCCTAGCTTCTTTGATTTTCGCACCATCGAGATAACAAGACATTCTTTGCTTATTATCACCATTTAAATTGAATGAAACTAGTACGGGAAATCGTTACCATTCAGTTTGTGCACTATCTTTGAAGCGATCAATTATAGACATAATTAGTTGCAGCAGGTGCAATTGTAGGGTCGATTGAAAGGCAATAGTAGATAACTCTGAGCGATCACCTCTACTTGCACCAATAGCTTTTATCATAGCCATTTTCACCATGATTTCCATCAGCTAATATTTGTCTTTGATACCATGAAACCAAGCATAGAAGAGAAACAAGAATTGCACTGCAACATTTGTTCTTGTTTTATCATTCAGAATCCAGCTAAATTGTAGACTAGGATAACAATATAGTCCTTGTTCTTAGGAATGGAAACATAAAACCTATCCGTAAATTTAAGTAAATCCTGAAAATCTTAAAATTAAAAATAAGTCGTAAATTATAAAATGTAACAAATATAATCTTCTAAGAATCTGGAATTTCATATGAGATCTTTGGATGACTAAACCCTTATAGAGTTGATTAATTTAGAAAATGAACTTAGAATCTATATGGATGGATGAAAGTATAATTTTAATAATTGTAGACTAGTGAAAAATGACGACGAAATTCTACAGCTTTGTAGCTCATCTTGCACAAAAATATCTGATAAAATTATGTATTAACCTAGTCTAAGAACTTGATCTGAGATGATGCATGAAGATTGGAATAAATTCTTTACCTATCGGGTTGACGAGGATGCTCGAAATTGTTACCGAATATATACAACATAGTTGCCGATAATGCATGCAAAACTAGAAACAGACATAAAAGGAAAACTACAATCGTGCAAAAATCATTCAAAGTGTGAAAAGGATAACTTAAGAACATGTTTTTAGATAATATATGATAGTTTGATAGACTTTCTAAGTATTGGGTTAACAATGAGGCTAGAAAAAGTGACTACAAATGCAAAATAGGCAGCTGATTTTACATAGAATGCTAGGAATAAAAACTATAGAGGCTATTGAAACTATATGTAAGTGACAATCTTTACCACAACATAATTTTAGAAGTTGCTCGAAGAATTGGAGTTGATTTTTTGCACTATCGGATCCATAGAAAACTAGAAAAAGTGTAGGTTCTTAGTAATACAGCGCAGAAAAACGTGGATGCAGAGAGTAAAAGGAGAGAGTGTGTGTGGCTTGCAGTGAGTGATGTCCCCTTTATGAGACAAGGTCTTGCTTTTTAGAGGCTCAGTCTTTTTTCATTTGTTATTGGACTTTAGAGACAAAAAAAAAGGACACATTTTGCCACTTCACAAATAGCCACCATTCTCATTGCTATTTGCATTTTCAAGAAGGATTAACTACATAGGTTGGCATAAATTCAACCAATAAAAGATTCTCTAGGATCAAGAACGCCATTTTTCATTTTACAAAACATTTTCCTGAACTGTTCAAGTATCCATTTTTCCACCAAATAGTTGGTTTCAGTCATAAAACCATGTAAGTCTTAAAGGCAATTTGCCCTTCTGCATGTAAACATGGATTTCTACATTAGGTTCATCCATAAATACCATTCTGGAAACCCTCGTTGGGGTATGGAGTTTAGGGTAACACTTAAACTAACTTTTCCCTAAACCTATTCTATGTTTTTACGTTGTTTTAATGTACTAATAGTCATAAAGCTTAAGCTAAAAATTATCCAAATCTTAATCAAATATTTGTAATATAATTTTGGCACTTATCATAGAACAATAAAATTCACGAATACCACTAAGGCTTATTATCAATTCAACTTACATTAAATAAAAATTTCAAACTTAATAGACATAGTTCTCATTAATCCATCAATTGTTACAACATTAAATAACAATCTAAACCTTAATTAACCTAGGTATTGTGTACCTAGTTGATGTATATCAACTATTTAATTTTTTTGGACTGGTCCTAAATTTCTCTGCTTTGGCTTGCTAGTTCATTAAGGTGCATGTTGGAAGTTCACGTACCCAAGGAATCTTCCAGAGCTATTTGATTCACTTATGATGGCCATGGTATGAACTTTTTTCTTTTACTAGTGTTAAATATTGTTAAACATATATATATATATATATATATATATAGGTTGCCAATCCAATATGTATTTTTTTTTTAACCTATGGGTAGGTATTTTTTTTGTAGCTGTTGGATCATCATCTAATGGTGATCCAATGGTTATAATGAAGTGCATGAAAAGACGTGCATCATTAATGCTCTTTCTCTCTCTTACTTTTTACAATAAAAAAATGTGCATGCTAAATTTTCATTAGCCAAATTGATACCTATGCATAGGTAAAAAAAAATTACCTACTGAATTGGTGCCCATATATATATATATATATATATATATATATATAGCTAATCTAATAGGTATTTTTTTTAACTTATGTATAGGTATTTTTTTTAGTCATTAAATCATCTTCTAACGATGATCTAACGGTTATAATGATGTGTATGAAAATATGTGTATCGTTAATGGTATTTCTCCCTCTTACTTTTTACTATAAAAAAATTTGCGTTATAAATTTTAATTGACTAAAACGATACTTATGTATAAGTAAAAAAAAAATACTCCTTGAATTGGTACCCATATTTATATATTTGGTGATCATATATAGCACCAATCTAGTATTTATTTTACCTATATATTATTTTGGCTTATTAAAATTCATCATGCATATTTTTTCGTGGCAAAATGGTAGAGAGAGATAGAACGTTGTATTAATAATGCACGTCTTTTCATACACATCATTGTAACTATTAGATAATGATCAATCAGTTAAAAAAAAATACCTATTTATCGGGTAAAAATATACCTACTAGATATTTGTTTACCTATATATATATATGTGTGTAAATTTGAAGATGCAGAATGGTTTGTTTTCCATTGTATTCAATGTAGCATCTTTCACATTTAAGCAAAATAGTTATCTCTGATATACTTCTCTATAATGCAACTTTCATTTTCTTAGTCCTATTCATCTTATTTATTTTATCTTTCTAGTTTGTAGTCTCACAAAACTTTTAGGCCACGTTTGGGAGGTGGGATAGAGAGGGGATTGGATTGGATAATTTTTATTTCATATTTATTGACGTAACTGCACGAGATTAGACTGGAATAAAATAATGTAGACCCCAAATTAATCCCTCTAATTGGGGATAACTCAATCCCATCGAGAGCTTGGGATTTGATAGGATTAACCACTAATCTCTCCAAATTGGTGAAATTTTTGTGTAGTTTGAATTTATAGGGAACTTTATAAATGAAGTGAAAATTTGGAATACGAATATTTTGGGATTTCAAGTTGAAAGAATGCAAGTTTTGAGTAGATTAGAGGAGTTGGTTCAGTTAAAGGATTTTTATCATTTTCTTTAATGATGTTAGTATATTTTTAGATACATTTTTTTAACATTTTGGTATATGAAGATTTTTTTCTTGGTATATAAGTTTATATACCGCCAATATCTTAATGAGTTTCTTCTTGATATTGCTAGTTTTTCTTATATTTTAGTTGTATATTTAGATATTAAGAAGTTTTTTTATACAGAGATATTTCAATTTTATTCAATTTAATTCATAATATTTATCTTTTGAAGAAATTATTTTTATATATCTTCTTATAGTATGTGAAGATATGTACCTAGTTATATTCTTATGACCAAGACCAAAAACCTATTTGCCATCTCTTAAGATTGCGTATATTTGTTCTGGTGTATAAATATATATATATATATATGTAGTTTATATTTTTATATATAATAGCAAATATATATATATATATATATATATATACTTAGTTTCTGGTTATTTTCCAATGCTTTGGTGAACATAGATTGTCGTATTTGAACATATATATACTTAGTTCATGTACTTATGAACCATAAAGAAAACTTTATTTACGTAGTTCAAAATATTATATACCATATGGAAAATGAATTTGTTAACAGCCATGTATCATTAAGTAAAACTTCAAAAATAAATATACGGTCAATTTCTGATTGTTTTCTAGTTCCTTAATAGACATAAGATGTTATATTTGAACATATATTCCTAGTTTATATTTTCGAAAACCATAAAGAAAAATTTATCTACGAAGTTCAAAATATTATATACCATATAGAAACTAAGTGTGTTAAGAACCATAAATCTTCAAGTAAAATTTTTGTTCCATTTATGCATTTTCTTTAAATTCTTATTCGTCAAGAAACATGTGCCTTATAATGCCACATTTTATTTATTTTTAAATAATTTATAATCATATATACCTAGTTCTTATTCATATGTACCAAAGATGAATTTTTTATCTACCATTCTTTTATAGATAGTGATCATAGTCATATAAAGTATAGGAATAAAAGTTAAGATATGATAATCATTATTTAAAAAAAGCTTAATTTTTGTCATTCAAAATATAATACAAATATCGTTCTAAACATGAAAATATTCATCATAATGTTTCTCTTATTTTCTACTTCTTTGTCTTCGAATTGGCCTGATAATTTCATTTCTTCTTGTCTATCCTGTAATGATAAAGCTCAGTGGCCAACTTTGGATGGAAGAATGTCACCTTCTCTTGAGTAACTTCGCTTGTGCTCAATTGGCCATTAGTACTTCAAAAAAATATTTACCATATAGTAAATTATATCTACCAAAGTCATAATTTAATCTACCAAAAAAATAAGACATTAACATAACCAAAAAATTCAAACAGCAGATGAATGATAATAAATCAACTTTTATCTGGCATAAGTCAACAAAAATAGATAATTTATGGGTTTAATTATCTACCAAGTATATATAATTCTCTACTACTTATAAGTTATTATAGACCTGTTTATAAATCTATCTAAAAACTCAATTAATATCAAATCTTCCATCAAAGATTAGAACTATATACTATCTGAATTTATTTAGTTTATGAAGTTCTTAATATCAGCTTTTGATCAATCATAACTAAATTTATACGAAGTATTTTTATCATTTTGTAAAAATTATCTACCATATAGAAAATTATATCTATATGTACTATAAATCTCTCTACCAAATTCATATATACTAAACACATATTTAATGAAGAAATATGAGTAAAACAGGAAGTTGAAAGCTAAAAAAACGAGGAATTACAAAACAAGGATGTTATCAAAGGCATCAAGTGGGTAACATCTCAGATAAATACAAGTTTAATTAACTTAGTTGATCAATAAAAAAAATGAAGAATATGTAATTCTTCAACTCAGAACTTTCACTACTATATGTACATAAATATTCCAAACAGCCTCTTCATCTGTATACTTCCAAATCTTGTAAATAGGGTAATAATGAAGCAATAACGTATAGCTTTCTCATGATAAATCTTTAAATGAAGCAATGATCATGAAACACGACCAGCTAATATTTTAAGGTTCGCTCTTCTTCTCAACCTCCCCGACCCATAACAACTCATCTTATGTCATTATAATGACTCTTTTTCCTTACTAATAGTCATTTAGATAAATACATGCAACAATATCATCCTAAAGGAAAAATGTCATCAACTTTTGGCATTTTGCTCTTCTATTTCTATTTCTAATTATTAAGTATATAGTATCACGATTATGCACCTATTAAATATAACTAGTGATTGAGAGTTTATTTACTATTGAATCTTAGTATCTATTAATATTGGTTTATGATCTCCTAGAACCAAATATTTTTCTAGTAAAATTAATTTTATTGAAAAAAAATATACCAAGTTTAGATAATAATCTACCACAACTAATACTCAAATTGATAGAAATTTTTTTTTGCATTTTGTCAAACACTTAATATGTGTTGCTTTAATCTATTTCTATAAAAACCATACTATATGCTTAAACCTAAATCAAAGAAAATAAACAGAACATATATACTCTAAAAATCTCATATTCAAATGAACCATATATCAAATAATAATGAAATCAATTAGAATGCAATAGAGTATATTATGTTTACATATATGTACATATGAACTATATATGAAACCTAAAATATAAAAGAGGACTTCTAAAACCTAACATGTATACATATTCTTATATATAGATATAAATGTATCTATTCAGTGTTGACTTTTCACTCTAAATCTTCAAAAAAAAAAACTTCAATCTAACTCAAAAATACTGAAAATTTTAATCTATCGAAATATGTTTTGATTTTTCTAGGATTGGATTTGATATTTTTTGTAGATATATAGGTTTTTCAATTTTACAGATGAAGAAGATTCTCCAAAAATTTTTTAGTTTAAAGCTTTTGTGTGATTCAATTATATGAACAAAAATGGAGATAGTGAGGGAAATTGAGAGAAAATATTTCGGATTAGAACAAGAAAGAGAAAAAGAGAGAAAATGGTGAGAAAACAATAGGGCTAAGGGTTTTTCGCCATTTTGGGGTTCTATTCACATGTGAGGGTACTTCGGGAATAAAATTTGTAACATCAAAATATGCTGGACATTTTGCTACAATATTTTGAGTTTAGACATATAGTAGTTTTTAGGCTGAATTGTGGCCAAATACCTATAAGTCTCAATTGATGTTCCATTAGTTTTAGGGTTTTACCTTTTAAAATTAAGAATATTAAAATATAAACGTATTATAGTTCTTATAGATAAGTTATATAAATAATTACTAAAAATAAGTAATTATTTGTTATTTTCTATATTCTTTATGTTATTCTCAAAAATTTATTTATGAAACTTATGTTAAATGATAAATAATAAATTTAGTTAAATTATTTTCATATGAACAAATATTTTGTAAAAATATTTAAATGCTTAATATATTTAAAAGAAAAAGGTCTATTAACATATTAATTTAATTGGTTCTTTGCAAAATATGCATAATTATACAAAATATCTATTTTAGTCGTTCTATATTTCTATAACAGTTCAGTAATACAGTTTACCAAACACTCTAATACAATTTTTTTCAGTCACTAATACTTTTCAATTATAGTTTACTAAACACTCAGTTGTTTTACACTACAGTAAATTTTTCTAGTAGCACAAATGTATTTCTTTTAGAATCTACAATACTACTAAACTGGCCCTTTATTATATTTTAGTCCGAGTGTTTTCAAATAAGAGATCTCAAATAATAATAATATTAATTATTTGATTTAGATATTTGTTCTTTCAATCATATGCAATCATTTCAAAGACATCAATTACAAATGAGGTAGGAGGTAGGGTAATCAAAATAAGTAGCATAATGTGAACTTACCGAGTTTTACTAGGATGTTTAAGATTAATTTCTTGATTACAGGTTTCGTCCATTTGAGAACTCACTTAAAAAAAACGACGACCTTTTGGAGGAGTTTTTGTAAAATCTAGTTTTAAATAGGGGCAATTTAGATTTTTTAAACTCAATAGGACAATTATAAATATCAATTTTCAAAATAAAATATTAAAAATATTTTAATATGTTGTAACAATGCCTAGAAATTTCTTTCAAAACCCTAGAATTCTCTCATCTTTTTAAGAGAAATCCTCAAAAAGAGAGCAAAAGCGTCCAGATTTGCCGCCGCCTCCAGTTGCCACACCACCATATCCCTTGAATCCAATGCCACCGTTCTCACCATGTTTCAATGTCAGATGAAGTCGCAGTAGCCCCACAAAAGTTCTACTTCCAGCGAGATTTTCTGGCCACCGGAGCACCGTCCAACCTCTGTTTTCGATACATTCAGCAAATGGAGTCTCATCTCGTAGTCGCCAACTAGCTTCAAGTGGTTGTTCATCAAAATTTTTCTCTAGTAAGTTTTTACTATTTTTACCGTTTTATCTATGTAAAAAGTGATATTTACATAATTATTTTAGTTATATGATTTATTTATCCGAGATAAATGCATGAGGTGAAAGAGGGTTAAAAATTATGTATAATTAAGATTGATAGAAGTAAAAGGGTAACGGTAAGTGCAGTAAATAGTAATTAGAAAAGGAGGATATTTTTCTAATTATTTTCAAAAGGTGGTATTTATATAATTCTCGGATTTTGGGGCTTAATTAATGCTATGGACCTCGAAATTGAGTTTTAGCTTCGAATTTGGATACAGTGAAGTCAAGACATAAATTTTGATATAAAATGTCACTATGTTTCATTGAGAAACCAAGATTAGAATTTTGTGGCACAAAATTGTACGATTTTGCATATCACAGTACAGCTCTGCACCGGAATCCATTTTTGACAAAGTATATGTGTAACTTAAAATTTTTGGGTGCTCTGAATTCAATAATGACCTCTATTTATGTGTTTAAATCTCCCGTTGAAAAGTTATTTTTTCAGGTGAACTTCCCCGAAACCAGAAACTGTTGTTTAAGCATCTAAGTGACCAACGAGAGATTTTTCGAGTGTCATTGGCCTGAAATTACTAGCATATTGAGATAGGAGTTCGATTACCTGATTTTTATTTTTATTTTGGATTTAAATTGCATTAAAATTTATTTATAAAAAATTGTGATTTTATGATGATTACAGAAATTGTTGGGTTATACTAGGATTGGACTATATGGATAATGATATATATTTTTACATATTAGTTTTCGGGGTAAAATATATGTGTGTTGTCCATGTTATAGCAAATCCCAGAATAATGCTAAGTTGGATTTTAAAGTATGATTTGATTATTGGATGCATTGTTGTTATGTACTATTACATGTTGTACATACCATAGGATTATACACTTGAGTTTCATTATAGCATCGTGGTATTTTTAGATAGCTGGTGAATTGTTACAGCGCTAGATGAGAGACCTAGGCCTCTGCGCAGGTTTTTGTTAATACGTCTATGGGTAATGTTAGGATGCTGAGTACCTTTATTATAGAGGTATTATAGGACTGTGATAGGAGGATAAGAACTCACTTATATTCCTGTTGATGTATGATATGTACAATAATGATGTGATTTTGTTTTGGTTTTGAATATGTGATTGTTCTGGATACCATAGATTTATTAACTTGATTTATAAATGGACTTAAAGGAACTAACCATGCAGGTTTGAGAAATTGCATTTATCCAAAAGGTAATTGAATTCCTACTGAGCATATGAATGCTAATCTTAGGGTATTATTTTGCGGAATCTAAATTTTAGGATTTAAATTATATGACACTCAAATTTCATGATTTTTTACCCTTACTTTTTCTCTCTCAGGTAGTGCTTAGTGTGATTTTGGAGATTCATGAGCAATATAGGGAGGAGCTAGTTACTAAGTTAGAAATTATTAACTTTATATGATATTTTTGTTTATTTTTCTTGACTTATAATAAAATACTTCAGGGCCTATTTTACGAACTCGATCTGTATAATTAGTGTGCTACATTATGAGATTATTGATGATGATATTTGATTTATTTTAATAAATTTTATTAACGATCTACGTCTAATGATGATCACAAATTATGGGAGTTCTACTATTAAAATTATTTTAGAAATTTTTTTTAAAAAAAATAATTTTTGAATTTCCACTTATGAATCTCTTTTTATGTTATTCTAAGAGTTTGGTTTGTGATAGTTTTAAATAAATCTAGGACATTGACTATAAAAACAATTTCGGAATGCTAAAAAGACACTACCAAATAAATGTAAGGTTGAAGCCAATAAGTGCATCTGGGCCTAATTTCTTCTTGTAGTCCTTTTTATGTTATTCTAAGAGTTTGGTTCGTGACAGTTTTAAATAAATCTAGGACATTGACTATAAAAACAATTTCGGAATGCTAAAAAGACACTACCAAATAAATGTAAGGTTGAAGCCAATAAGTGCATCTGGGCCTAATTTCTTCTTGTAGTCCTCCTTTCATGCAAACTAGACAAAATGTATGATTTGAAAACTTTGTTTTTCGAATCAAACATGATTTTTTTTATTATTTTTATCTTTCCCTCTTTATTTATTTTATTTTAAACATAAAAATGAAAAGACGATCTTATTGAAATTGAAATCAGCGAGGTCCAGGCCCCCCAAATAAAACCACATGTCTAAGCTCTTGTCCTCCATTTTTGTAGTCTTTGACTCTATAAAAGTCAGCATTAGTAGTGAACTCCTCTGTGTCTTTAGCATCCACAGTCTCATGAGCTTCATTTATAGTCGTAATTCTCATGCAAAACGCATCATAATAAATGTTTTCAATTGGAAATTGACCAACACCCATGTGAGGACCAGCTTGGCCAGCAAGAACATTGGCCTCTCCACCCCAATCCAAATATGTAGCCAAGTCCTTTAAGCCACTAAATATTCGTTGTGGCCAATATCCAATCTGAGTATAATTGAGTCCTAGTTCAAGCCACCAATCTCCAGTAACTTTATCCTATAAAATTGGGGAAAAAAAAAAAATTCAAACAGTTAACCAAAAACAGACAAAAAAAAAAAAGAAAAAAGAAAAAAAACAATTTGATAATCTAAGGTTACATAATAATTAACTACCACTTTTTAGAAACATTAACAAAAATTAACACTATTACTTGGAGCAGCTGGAGTTCTCTTTTGGAAATGATTAAGGTGGGAACAAACTACAAGAGTTATTTTTTGTGAAGAAAAAGTAGTATATTAGGGAAAATAATATGTTTTAAAATAATTTATTAGGTATTATAAGTGGTACTATTCTAAATTGTCTTCCCCATTCTCGCACCGCTCTGCTCTTTCTCAAATTAACTTATATAGAGAAGTTTGCTTTTGACTATCACTAGTGATAATATATAAAGCTATAAATTATACATACGAGCAGTATTGGAAAGAGTGTAATATACGTCATCTCCGAGGACAATTTTTTGATGGGGTAAAAAATTCCTACTAAAAATGCGTAGAGAATACAAACGATATAACATGAATTAGCAAACACTATCAAATTGTATTGCCTCTTTCTTATGATGCGGCGTGCTTGATAATAAATAAATAAACAATAAATAATCTACAAATATATTTGAGAAAAAATTCCAGCATTAGTATTATGGCCTAATGATCAATGTCATGTACTGCTTGTCAAATACCACAAGATTACATGACGGTGGGAAAAGCAGTACATGATTGGCTTGTATTTCATAATCGAACAATAACAACTCACCTGTATTTTCAGGTGGATACCAAATGAAAAATTCAGATTTTCTGTCAAATTTTGATGTCTCAATTCTTCTCAAATTAATAAAGTTTTGTATCATATGCAATTTAAATTTTATAATTATATAGTTAGTTTTTAAATTCATCATTTTTATTTAAATTTTTAATATCACGTGGTATCGATTGTACGTCAAATACTACTTCGCATTAATCTAAAATGAACTCATGAAAATGATCAATTGTACTTAATTTTAGGTGCCTTTAAATTCTTTCAAAAAGTAAAAAATTTATGGAAAAAAGTGGAAGTATTACCCGGTAAACATAATAATTGAATGCATTTACCGGTCCACCCTGTTGAGATGGTTTGATGATTGAATCAAGAGGAACTTCAGTATTAACAATAACAAACCCTGGGCAGCGTGTATTGAAACATGACACTCCACCAGCCTGCGAGACATTGAAGTTTAAATCATTGAAAAAAAAAAATTGAAATGCGCAGTAATACAAAAAAAAATTAAAAAATTAAAAACATATAAATACATAGCGTAGATCTTATACCTTGAAAAATGTGAATAGACGACTAAAACCATCACCATATAAATCATTATTCACCTGATTATCATCCAATGGAAAATTAGTGAGTAATTAATAATCATAAAGGGATCGAATTGCTCTAGGTTTATATGCTATGTATTAATTCATTCATAGTGGACAGTAAATTAATATTTATTCGTAAATTTTAGAAAATATGTAGTAATTTCTAGTAGGAAAATACCATAAATATTTATTTTTTAATGGAATAGTCCTTGTACTCCTCTAATATAAAATGCCAAAATATCACACCAATTTCGTAAATTGGGTTAAAAGTATCTATTGTGCCTCAAAATTATATTGTGAAGGAATATAATACTCCTGGTCAAAATTGGCCAAAGAGTCAAAGTACTTTTTTTAAGCTTAAAATCAAACACTCATTTTTTTTCTTTTTAAAATTTTTTCTCCTAATGAAATGTTTTCAAGAATTGTTTTTAATTTATATATTTTCGAATTAAGAAATTAGTTATTTAAAGTGTTGTTTGAACATAGTTTATGAGGGATACTTCTGTCATTTTGAGAGGAAAAACGTGAAAAAAATTAACATAAATCCGTGGCAATGGATACTTTTTACATATTTTGCCAAAACTTAGGGGATACTGAAAAGTAAAATCGGCAATGTCTCAAAACTCAGAGGATATTTGTGAATATTCCCTTTCTCATAAAATTGATGCAATGACAAGTCAAAACATGTTGACATAGTATTTATATAAATTCTCGGCTAATAATTAACTTACCGTCCACCCAACTTGTATAGTGTCAGGACCATTTTGTATTGTCATTTGACCCGAACTGTATTGAGAGGCATTAGTTGCTGGCATGTACACACTAATGCCCGTTCCACCTCCATTGTATTTCCTATTTGGATCCTCTTTTGTTCGTACTATAGCCCGCTGCAAAAATTTGTGATATCTTATATCTCATTAGAGAAATGAAAAATAAAAACCAATACAAAAATCTATTTATTTTATGTATAACTGTTTTTGCATATGACTAATAATAAGTTTGCTTTATCGAGTAGGCCTCATGAAAATCTAGTCAAAATTTTCCTTTAACATATTGAAAAATCTTGTTTTTGCATATGACTAACGGCCGCATCTATTGGAATATATATAATTGGAACATATAAATCTGCATTTGAAGGTAAGGAATATGATCTTCATTACTTTAGTTGCATAGATCATATGCAATGAGATTATTAATTACTGATGAGCTCAAGTATTATCAATGTCAGAGAAAAAATATCTAGAAAAAAAATGGAAATTAACAACTATATAATAAAACAATTAACAATTAGATATTTTATTCTTTTAATTTTACAATTCATTGTTGCTTTAATCGAAAAAGATTAATTTAAATGACAATTTAATGGTCAAAACTAAAATTTTATTCAAATTCTTTTCAATTCTAAAGATTCATGTTATTGTAATAAGTTCTGGTGAGGGGGTGCCACTATAATTTCGAATTAAAAGAAAATGTGTTAATGTAATTTAGAAGCAAAATGTCCTTTAAATTACCCAAAATAAAAGTACTAATTAACCGGGAAAAAAAAAAGGAGAAAAAGCGAGAGGTGATAAGTTTAGCTAGTGATTACATGAAGACCTGGATTCCCAGCGTTTAACATCTTTTCTCTGATGAGATCTTCCTTAGTAATTTTTTTAATCGGAACAGTTCCAATTGGACAACTTTCACCCTTTAGAGCCATCTCCACTAATGGTCGGACAACCATTGAGGATTCTTTGTCATTCATCCTCTTAGGAGGTGAAGTAGGTTTCATCTGAAACAAAAATATTGAATAATCCATCTCAGAATTGAATCGTCATTATATAAAGGAAACATATATACGTACACAAACATATACATATACTACATGCATATATACCTATAAGTAAGCAAAAAAAGAGTTTAGCTACGGAAACCAAAGTACTATAATAGCAAAATATTACCCGAAAATGGTAAGTGTGGTTCTTCAGCAAAGGATGATCAAATGCTGGTTGTTTGTAGAAGTCTACACAATCATAAACATCTCCAAATTTTGTCTGTCCAAATCAACTTCCTGATTAGCATATATATATATATATAAATATATATATATATATAATATAGTTATGCCATAATTAAGCTTAATGCTTTTTTCGCTTGGTTCATTTGCTTATTTGATGTATATATGAAATCAATTTACAGTTTGGACATTAAAGAAAAATTATAATCGTAAAAAACATAATCTAGTGGTAATCACACTTTATCTCAATGTTGGTCTTGTTTTTAATTTTCTACATCCAAAAAAAAGTTTTTTTTTTTGAAAAAAAGACATTTTACATATACATAAAAGCAAGGGGAAAAAAAAGGGAGTTGATTTCACTTAGAATCCCAAGTAGGATCAGGGCCAATTTGAATTTCATATTTTGAAATGTGTCAGCATTTGCTTATGATTCACGGTTTTTGTCTCAATTTTATTCTCTAATTCACATGTCCAGATTTGACCATTAAAGATATAGATATATATATATATGTGGTTGCCAATCAATCTAATAGTAATTTTTTTTCATTATCTATAGGTAGGTATTTTTTCTTTAGCCGTTGGATCACCATCTAATGGTGATCCAATGGTTATAATGAAGTGTATGAAATGACGTATATCATTAATGCTCTTTTTCTCTCTTATTTTTTACAATAAAAAAATATACATGCTAAATTTTCATTAGCCAAATTAATACCTATATAT
>JXTB01000016.1:442146-461445 GCA_002914805.1 Parasponia andersonii
AATAAGTGATAATTTGATTATATATTTTGAGGGGAAAAAAAAATTTTGATAAGATTAATGATGAAATTATTATATAAAGATTTTAGCCTATGAGAAAACACCGAGATTAATTATAATACATTTATGAACTTATTTAAAAGACTAAATTTTCAATTTTACTTTTTTTAAGAGAAAATTCTAAAGTTTTTATTATTATTTTTGTACTATTTTACGGTGGGATAATTTTCTATTTGTGCTCTATGGATTAAATTGCTCCACCTCAGTTATGAGATAAGACTTCAATTTAGGGCATAAACGAAGTCCTACATTGAAACTATGAGACATTCTTTGAGCTAGTTATTAGATGCAAAATCGAACTTGGCATCGCCTTCCATTGATTCCGGCCGATTGACTTATGATTCACCTTTTAAATTTCAATTTCTCTCTAGAATTTGATTGCAATACGTATTTTTACCTTTTCAACCGATTATGTTTTTAGATTTTGGATATTTAAGATTTTGTTTGAGAGTTTATGAGATGGGAGCTTTAGTGATGAAGAATAGGATACAAAATATAGATAATTAAGTTTGTTATTATTTACTGGGATTATTGTTGTTATTTTTTATTTACTATAATTTTTAGGTTTTGGTCTTATTTTCAAATTAGAATTTTATTTTGTATTAAACTCTTTTTAATTGGTTTCCTAGTTGAATCATGAATATAAATGAGCTTGTTATTTCACTATAGAAAATAGCGGATATTGTCGTGATATATATCGTCGCAATAGTTCGCTATGTCGTTGTTATATTTTCGAAATCCTGTTGCTGCAAAATTTCATAATAATAGCTTGTGGTAATAACCTTGTTATTATAGAATTCTATTGAGACGATATTTTCTTGTCGTCATAATACAATTTCAATTATTGTAATAATGTATTTTGTAATTTTAAAAAATAAAAAAAAAACATTTTAAATTGCTATTGCTACGACATTTGTCGTAACAATAGTGTTTGTCACAGTAATAACCAATTTGGTCTAAACAATGATTCACAAAAATAAAAATAAAAAAACCATTTAAAACGGCACATCAAACATACTTTAATACAATAGAAAAAAGGCACATCAAACAAAAGCTCCAGTAGCACAAAAAAGAAAAAAAAAATTCAAAACTTACGCTCCAGTAGCACAAAAAAGAAAAAAAAAATCAAAACTTACACTAATAATTACTCTAATATTTAAAACAAGAAGAAGAAAAAAAGACTAATATCTCCATATATAATGAATGCATATTCTAAAGACTAAATTGGTTATTACATTCTTCAACATCTAATATAACAGTTATAAGAGAAGTAAAGTACCATGAAATCTTAGAAATAGAAAGATAAAAAAAAAAAATAAAAACAGATAAAGAATAAGAACAACTGAAATAACATAAAAGAGTATAAGGAAGAGCCATATTCCCAACTTTAAATTAATTAATTTAAATAATATCTATAGGTAGTTAATTAATTTTTTGAAAGAATATCTATTACCATGACATGTCGCAGATATCACAGCAATAGGTAGTTAACTAATTCTTTTAAAATAATATCTATTATTGTGATGTGTCGCTGCAATAGGTAGATAACATATTTTTTTAGAAAAATAATTTATTTAAATATTTTTTATATTTAATATATAATTACAAAAATTTATTATCACGACTATGTCGTCGCAATAGATAGAATAATACCATTTTTTGATACCGTGTTGTGGTTTTATTTTCTCCATATCATATTGCTACAATATGAATATGTCGCGACAGTATGTAGACTTTATTGTCACGACATTTGGCCACAATAATAAATGTTGTGGCAATATTGTCCATTTCTTGTAGTGTTTGCTTTATCAGTGACACTATGATAAGTTGCTACTAAATGAATTGAATATTCACATTTTCTCTCTTCATTTCGTCTATGAAATCTCTCTAATCCTAGATCAGTTCTTCTTCTTTTTTTTCCCTACCTTATCATCTATTTTTTTTATAATTTCCTCTGACATATTAGTAGTATTTTCGAAGGTTTAGTATTGCAAAATTTTCGTAATAATTTATACTCATGAAAATTTGTTTCATGGATTTTATTAGTTTAAAAATTATTTAAGGTGTTTTGATCCTTCCTGTGTCAATTTCATAACTTCACATAAACCTAATCATGAGTATTAGCCTTTTCATAGCTCCAAAATGTTAGCCTTCATTGCAAGCTCAAGCTCACATAATGAAAACATCAAGATTTTATATTTATCTCAATTAGGCAAATGACAATCCCTAAAAACAAAAATTGGAATTAAAGAAGAATGTCCATTAATTAAGATGCCAACATAAAAAATGGTCCAATTATAACTTTGTCAGAGCTCATAAACGTGTGGCCTAACAAAACTAATATCCCAATTTGATATTGTTTAAATTTTAATTTTAAGGTTTAACTTGAAATTTTGGTAATTTGTTCACCATTATGAAAGGTGGATGGGGTTGGAGGCTGTAATTAGGTTCAGTAGGCATATCCTGCTTGTCTTCTTACCTTAGACAAACTTTAATGGTGGACACTCCCAACAGTCTCATTGAACGAGGTCGTTTAGAAGAATCAAGAATAAAATGCTGTAATACGAAAGATTTGAGGCACTGACAGAATCGAATCTAAGTTTAATGGAACTCGTTGAAGCTAGCCGTTAAGGAAACTCTTCAAGCACAGGAACCATTCCTAATTTCTCATTGCAGTAGCTCTACAGGTTAACATAATTCCAGACTTTTCATGTTCATTATTACTAACTTTTATATTTTCTGTTTTAAGCTTTCCTCATTTAATGTATTTTTTTTAATACTTTTTTAAAATCTTCCAATTATTTATTAGTGACAATGCCCTGAAACATATGAATTGTTGGTAACATTACTGAAAATAAATGAAATTTACAATTTGCTTGTTGTATTTAGTATTTTTCTAATATTACATTGTTAGAATGTTGGTATTGAAAATTCTTTTACTGTAAAACTTAGTACTCAACTGTTGAATTATAAAAGAATTGAGTTTAAAGTTAAATAATCTAATTGTCTATAATACAAAATTGAAGTTTAGAAACTTTAAATTGGTAAGAGAGTAGTTTATTCTTATTGAGAATGTGGCAATCTTACTTGAGTTACTAATATGGTAACATTAGAATAAAGACACACACTTAATATAATATTAATTATATTAAACTAGACCAGATAAAATTTATTCTCCAATAATGTTTTTTTTTATAGAAGAATTAATTTCATCACTAAGATGATCATATATAAGATAAAATTATTCTTGAGTATTTAACAAACTTCTCTTTGTCAAATTACATTTAAAAGATTCCAAAGTCTTGATCTTGGAAATATAGTTTACCATATAAACATGAATGATAATATGCGAATATGGATCTATACCTTCCATTTAGAAGTTGTAAGAATCCATACCTTCTATTTGGAAGTTATAAGAATAGTTCTTTTAAGTGATAATTCAGGACTTTACTAATTGAACACTCAATTTACAATAAAATTGTGAATTATCCGATCATTAGAAAATTATTGGAACTCAAGGATAAAAAATAAATAAGAAGATTAGCGAAATAAATCTAACCCTAATTGTGCATTGTTCACGGAGGATTAACTCATATGTAAGGATCATATTAACGGTCTACTTGACAATTTTTTTCAAGTAAATTTCACTCTATAATTTTAAAAATGCAATTCTAAATTTATAATGGAGTAACTTTGAAATTAATAAATTAGACATACTAATTAAAGAGTTTAATTAATTATCTAAATTTATTGGAGAAGGGATTAGATGTAGTATGGCTTCCCCTTGATTAAGGAAATTGTATATAGAGAGATTGTGCCTTTATAAGGCACAAATACAATTTCTACAAGAGCATAATTGGGTACAAAGTTTAGGAAGATTGCCTAGATCAATCACTTAGTTGTCAGATTTGAATTATTTGTTGATACATATCTGTTTGGATATATGAGGTTATCAATATTAAAATAATTCGTATTAATTGCATTGATTGGTTGTTTTATTTTCTGATAAGTTGAACAACAAATTGAAAATGTTTTGATGCGTTTACATAGATTTTCTCTCGGCAATATATATATATATATATATATATATATATATATATAAAATAAAGTTCATGCTTCATTTAAAGAGCCATTTTGGAGAGGTGCTGTTTTGTTTGTGAACTTACGTTGATATGTTTGGCTATATTTATTTATAAGTATTTTATTTCAAATTGAAATATTTAGATACTTGAATATATGGTCATATAGATTCTTAATTCTTGGGTGTAAGGCTTTGGACTTATTCTTTAAGGGTGTGATAATGAGTACTGTTATTTTATTTCACGGATATATGGTACATAAATCTCATAATTATATATTTTGTGCTTGAGATTATATCTGTGAATATAAATGAAACATATCGCATAAGGAAATTCGTTTGAAATAAAAGTCATGTCAAAATTATTAATGCCATATTTTAGAAAGTATTAATTTTGATGACATCAACTAATTGTCGTTAGATATAAATATGGTGATTCAACCCAATTCATTATATTTATGTTTAATTAGAATGAGATAGTGATTAATAAAATAATAATATGTATATGTTTTGGGTCTTTAGGTTTTTTTTTCTTAGGATAAGTTGATAATTACTATTTTTTTCTAATATTTAACTAAATTTATCACTACAATTAGATTCTACCACTTTGATAAGAGAATTAGTCAAAAATTTATCAATAATTCATTAAAAATTCGTCAAAAATCTATCAAAAATATGTCAAGATTACTACCAATATCAAGAATCCATCAGGAATCCTTCAAGATTGTCAAGAATTCATTTAAAAAAATGGTATGGTGGTAGATTTAATTAACGAGAAAAAAAAAAATATTCACCTAATTTATTCCTTTTCCTTTCCTATTGCACCAAGCCCAACATCTGGGCCTTCTATGTCCAAAGACTTTTCAAGCCCAAAACTGAATCCATATTATCATTTAATTAAAGAAACCATATTCTACTCATCGTCTCCTTCAGCGTCCTCAAGCGTAAATGACACCATCAGTTAGCCTCTCCTCCCCAAGTGAGCAACCTGTCATTCACTCCTTCAATTGATGTTCGAACAAAACAGTCAGCCTCTATACTTATCTCCAATCATCCCTCAATCACCAATCTTCCTTGGACCTTGCTCGCTGATCAATGAAAATATTTAGGTTAGTTTAATTGGTATTTTGAAATTTGGGTGAAGCTATTTTTGTCCATACATAATTTTCATTAAAGGAAGGTAGTGGAGTATGGTTTAATCCTTTTTTCTTTTTTTTTTTTTCCTTAGTAATCTAATATGAGAATTTGGGTTCCACCAACTTAAGATTATGACACTGATTTTCGACAAAATTATTCAATAATCTTTTTTTTTTTTCATTCTTTACTAAGCACTTTTTCACTAAAAGCTTCTTCAAAAAAGAGGTTTTAACTTTTACAAAAACCCTACCAAATTAAGCAAAGATTGTGTCTAAATTTCATTTTAAACGTACTATGCTCTATATAACTAGATCTCAAATGAAATATTCTAGTGAAAAATACATTGTAGATCTCTTTTTCGAAATTTAATATTCGCAAGAATAATACTAAATGTCGTAAAATTTATTCTGTAAATTAATATCATTTAATTAGTAATTATGATTAATTTATTTATAACAAGTTTTATTATACTAATTAAATAATAACAAAGTATTAAAAATTTGATAACAATCTTAATATCATCCATATCCATGTTTTGTTTTCGTAGATTTCTTTTTTCTTTTGGTTAACTTGTATGCCCTTTTTTTAATTGCTAATTTCTTTAATGACTGTTTTGCCCTTAAAATAGTAAGGGAGCAATTAAATACACGATCTGCTCCAGGTCTATTCATTTGTTCCCCTCTCTCGTTGACTCTCCCCCGTGACATTGTTTCCTTCGCGATACTAATTTTATCGGCTAATTGTTGCTGACGGCGCTCGTTTGAGCGGAGCTTGAGAGGTTAATATCCTCGTTGCCAGTGTTTGTGAAAACTGGATTTTCTGTCGAAATATTTTAATATTATGTGATCATTGATATTTGATATGGTGATTTTAACTGTCAATTGATCTAGGATTGCTAAGAAACTAGCAGATTTTAGTTATTTATACAACAATAAATATAGCTCCTCTTTGAATTTATCCATCGTTTGTTTACCAGTTTTGTTTTTTTTTTTTCCCCCCCCTATATACATGCATATCGCTGCAATTTGTTCGTTTCATTTTTTTTCACCAACTGGAATCATATGGGTTTTGTTTTTATGAGATTAAATAATGATGAATATCTCAGACATACCAAAACAACCTTATAATTGGAAAAAAAAAAAAAAACTAATTATTGAATCAAAATCATCAAATTACAAAATAAATGGTCACTCAAATTAAATACATCGTTATAAAGTAAAAAACCGTTTTATCACCTTTATTAATTTATTTTTTTCTTTACAAAAAAGATCATATAAATATTTCATATACAACTAATTACTATTACTTTTTAAGTAAATTAACTAAATAATTTATATATATCACTAACTTGCCGCTAGTGTTGACTTTCCTTTTTTTTTTTTTTTGATATACAACTGATTACTATTATTTTTACGATGAAGTGAGTTAACTCAAGTAAGAGCACCCACTACTTAAAATCTCAGTTCTAAGTTCGAGTCACACAGGAATAGGTGTGAAAACTTATTATTCCTAATAGGGTGGATAGGAACTGGATAATATTGGGTAAGTTCGAGTCACACAAGGATATGCGTGAAAACTTATTATCCTTAATAGGGTGGGTAGGGATTGGATAGTATTAGGTATTTTCTTTTAATTTCTAATAAGTAGAGGTCATTAATTAAGCCTCACTTTTTTAAAAAAAATTTTAAAATAACTTAAATACTACTAATTTACCCTTTTTTCGCATAATTCAAGCACATAACTGATTTACCATTTATTTACCATGATTATTGATTTATTTTAGTTTCCAGGAAAAAAAAAAGATCATGTAGATGTTTGATATACAACTAATTTTCCAGTTTATTTTAAGTAACCTAAGTAAATAATTGATTCATCACTAATTTGCCTCTCTTATTGAGTTTATTTTCCTTGTTTACAAAAAATCTATAGGTCATGTAAAAAAAAATTATAGGAACATTATCCACTAAAAAAAATTATATACCACTAATTTATCATTTGTTTTTAAATAAATTAAGTAAATAACTGATTTACCACTTATTTACTTCTACTGTTGATTTTATTTTCTTTAAAGAAAAGTATTGGATATAAATCATGCAAATAACTAATATATCACTTATGTACCAATCTTTTTCTAAGTAAATAGTTGATTCACAACTTATCATGAGTGATTTTTTTTTTGAGGTCATGGTAAATAAGAAATTTGTTAGGATTATAATGGCAAACATATCATTTTATATCAATGTGTAAATGAATAATTTTTTTAATCATTGTAAATAAGTGATATACCATTTTATAATAGTGGTAAATAATAAACTTATTAGAAGTATAATAGTAAATATGTCATAATATATCAATGGTAAGTAAGTGATTTTTTTAAGTTCATAGTAAATAAATAATATACTATTTTATAATAATGGTAAATAAATAATTCATAGATGTATAAGAGTAAATATGTCACTATATGTCATTGGTAAAGTTTTTTGAGATCATAATAAATAAATTATGTATTAGTTTACAATAATGGTAAATAAATAATTTATCAGAGTATAATGGTAACTATATCAATATGTATCATTGATAATTCTTTTTGAGGTGACGGTAAATAAGTGATGTAATAGTTTATAATGGTGTTAAATAATTAATTTACAAAGGAATAATGGTAAACTCTTATTATTATAATAAAAAAAGATATAAATTCATGTAGAAAAGAAAAAAAATGTTCTCAAAAGTGAGGTAGTCTTGTACAAGCCCCTTTATCATTTTATTTTCAAAATGATTTTCTTTTTTATACAATTTTTCTACAAGAAATTTCATAAATAATTCATGTAGGATTTATTTACAACTATTATTTATTTGAATTTTCTTTTTAAATGATTTTAACTTACGTACCTTTTTTTGACGTACCAAGCACTTTATTTTCTTCAGCTAAATGTCGCAAATAATTGATTTAAGAATAATTTTACAAGAATTGTTTTGATTTTTACTTTTTTTAAAAGTAATTTCATGTAAATTAAATAAATCATTTAGATACCGCTTAAGGAACTAGCTAAATTACGACTTCACTAATTTTTAATTAGTCTATTCAAAAATATTATGAGTGATATATAGTTTAGAAAAGGGTAAATATGTGGTATATTAATTCTGTTTACTTAAAGAAAATGAATGGCTTTGAAAATAAAACAATTAACCTGGAAAAACAATCATTACTTTATTAGTTAATTAGTCATTTGAAATCTTTTTACATGTAAATGGAAAACTGAGACCAAAAAATTGGTACGTATATATACACAAGAAAAAAAAAACATATTAAAATATATAAATTGAATTTAAACATTAAAATCAATATTTTGTGGGGTGTGAATTTGGAGGATCAGGATTCAAACCTTGGTAATATATATGTGATATTTTTCTTTAAATTTATAATAAGTGATGATCAATTAGTTAAGTCTCATTTTTTTTTTTAAAAATGCCAAAATAGGCCACGTGCATTGGTGTAGTCCCCACTGAGATTATGCGTGACTTGTCGTAGTCCTATTTTGGCGTCAACGCTTTTGTTGTATTCCGGTGTCTTGAGAAGGTTATACTGATGGACAAAGTTGGAATACAAAAATAAAATAACCGAAAGGGATATTCTTGTACAACTAAATTAAAAGGGGCATACATTACAACAAGAACCTCAAAATGTGCATTCCTATACAAATCCCAATATTTTGTCTAAACCTCAATTAAATGGACTGTGTCTATATTGTGAGAGGCCCATGGAGTTGCCTAGCTCATTATGGGCTTGATAACTCTCTCTTGTTTAGATTTTTGGGCTCAATGGAATTAAAGCCCAATATACGTCAAAGGAAGAGTAGAAGACTAAAGTTGACTTTTGAAGGATTTGTTCATGGAAATATTTTGGTAATTCTTTGTCAACGAGTTGAAATTATTACCATGGAACTATGCCCTAATACTATGGCATATAATCTTTACTCATTGAGTCTCCTGTTTCAGTTAAATAACGTTCAATATGTAGCAAATTTAAGTAAATAATAAAGTTTAGGTCCAGCTTATACCAAGATCTGAAACTTTATGCCAGTTTTAATTCTAGATGTTATGTCCCGCTCATTTGGCTCCCTAAATCCAAATATTATTACTCATGGTTCTAAAATCCTCTATATACACTGCTCACCTAAAAGGATTGAGGAAAACCCTAGAACGTGATGGACACTTCTAGAATGATCAAGAGATGTCTTGGTCGTACTAGAAGATTCTATATGGCGCTCCTAAGTCTTAGAAGGATTTAGATAAGGACGGATGGTACTAGATAGGTTGGACGGTCTTAGAAATTTCTAAAATGACTTGGAAGAACCAAAATAATAGGTGAACCTCTTAGAAGGATCTAAACCATACTTGTTCTAGATTTCTCTATGTAAATATTTTTGTAAATATTATAACTTTATTTAAGAATATTCTAGATCTTTTGTAAGATCATGCCACTTGGCACGATCATAACCCTTAGTTGGTTTAGGCTTTACCTATATAAAGGACCCATTGGGTTCATTTGTACGCAAGTCCCATTTGTGAGAGTTGTAAGCATTCTAAAGAGTAATACAAAGCTATTTATTTATTCAAACTCTCTTATCTTTACCATTTTGTCTCAAAACCTACTCTAAATCCCTTTTCTTGAGTATTAGTAGACTGATTTAGTACGACAAACTGTGCTAAGTATCACACGATTGTCTATTGAGGCTAGGGTCGTGACATAGAGCTCAAAAAGTACATTAAATTATTCCAGTCTTCATTTTCTGCTGCTGATGATCATGGAACTGATGTTATCTGAGGATGGAAATATTTATTTTGCTGACGTTCCTGAATCTATCCGATCATAGATTTCACTGCTTAAGCAATGGTTAAACCGTCCTGTTTACCAGCTAATCACTAAAAAAATGAAGTATCTATTCTAATTGATCACAGATTTTCCTGTTTGTCTGACAATATGTTATGCATGTAGTTCTGCCTCATTTCCTTTTTTCCTTATGTAAATTTTTTTGGTCCATGTAACTGCTCCAAGGAGTGAATAATTATTTGAAAATTGAAATCCTACATTACGTGAAGAATTAAACAAAGTTCTGTTAATCTTGAATCCAATA
The DNA here is from genome assembly GCA_002914805.1 of Parasponia andersonii. Taxonomy (NCBI): domain Eukaryota; kingdom Viridiplantae; phylum Streptophyta; class Magnoliopsida; order Rosales; family Cannabaceae; genus Trema; species Trema andersonii. Next base: position 452,554 of record JXTB01000016.1, read on the forward strand.
TAGTTGTTCGACAGTGTCATAAATTAAGGGAAGTTTCTCTAGTAAATTGATGCAAACTCATAAAATCGATAACCAACTTTCTCTTAAATTTCCAGTAACAAATACAATATACAAGTTTACAATCCCCTCAAAACTAAAAACTATCAATCTACACAGTCAACAAATTTTCTTTTTACTTCTTTCTTTGAAAAAACAATCAACATTATGGACAATGAGAAGAATATGTAACACACTTAAACAACAATTTTGCGTAAGTTAGGTCTGTACTGAAGAGGTTCTTCACCAAGCAAAAGTGCCCTCAGAATTGTCTCCCATAAACCATTGTAATGCATAATCAAATGCCCACCATCAGGAACCTCATGATACCTAATCCAAGGTAGCTTACTTGAAACGTACCTCTGAAGCTCAAATGGCACCACCTTATCTTCGTAGCCTTGCCAAATGTGAACAGAGCTTTGGTTTTGAGGAAAAGGATTGCTCAGATCCATAGGATCAAACTCCCAGTTGCCAAAACCAACCACAAAATCATCTCGAAGAGTATCGAAAACACCCTTTTCCCTTAACCTGTCCTGTAGATTAAAACATAACCTTTTGTTACTGACGCTCGAACAAATCATTAGACATAAGTTTTTAAGCAAAGAATCCAAACTCATTAATGTGCTTTTTTTTGTTCTGTTACCGGGGTGAGCATTGGAAAACCTTTAGTTGTTTTGAGCGCATCGACATCTCTGCTGTTGAAAAGTACAGGTTTTCTTTCCATGACAGAAGAAGTTGCAGGGAGCCATTTTTGAGTGACCCACCAATAGAGTAGTCTAGGGGCATAGTTTGCAATCCAAAGTGCACATTGAACAGCTTTTCTCCTATAGTCCTCGCTTATCAGTTCGTAAGGAAGAGAAGGCCACCTATAGTTCACAACTGGGACAACAAGAGACACACCTGATAGCCTGCAAAAAATTGTTTTTAAGAAATATCAGCAAATTTTTTCTGACATAATTGATGAAATATAGGGAAAGAATTTAGTATAAGAAAAGCAGTTTTGCCTGTCTGGTATATATTTCAGGCAACTCCAAGATGGATATGACCCCATTGAGACTCCAATTACATAAAATTTGGATCCTATCTGAAGCTGATCAGCTAGTTCTTGTATGTCTAGTGCTTCACTCTTGACCGAACGGTTAGGGTTTGGATCGCTTTCTCCATACCCTGCTCGATCATATAATAGGTAATATATCCCCAGCTCATCTGTCAGCTCCTGAAAACTTCACCACTTTCAGATCTCACTTCGTTTTACATAATCCAGTTCTAAACTAGTATTCTAGTACTTCATTTTTCGCATACTAGATTAGTGTCGCATAACTAGAGTTACAAAACAGTATTGTTGAATCCTCATTATTCCTACTTTTTGTTGCATCATTCTATTACATTTTCTTATTCACAAGGATATAGCTTCATCTAGATTTTGTACATCTATTACTCAATTTTTTAATAATCCATATCAGTCATTTTCTCATTGATATCTAAATTCTACATAATTGCAAAGATCAATTTCTCGTCGATAACTAGACTTCTAAACCAGTACTGTTGAATCTTCATTATTCCTAAACAGACAAAATAGCTCTTCTACAAGCATAAATCTCAGAAGACCTTCCATATTCAAGAAAATAGCTTTCACATGGATTTTGCAATACTCTTTTCTCAATTTTTAGGGGGAAAAAAAACCATATCAGTCATTTTCTAATTGATATCTAAATTCTAAATGAGTGGCAAAAGTCAATTTTCAGTTTGCTAAAAAAGGTTCAGATTCAATAGTAAGAATAGAATAGTTGTGAAAGAAAGAAAGAAAGAAAAAGCATTGATATCATTACTTGGGGAGCCAAAAAGTTCATCTCTTTGGAGCTTCCAAAGCCATGAATGATGATGATCCTGTAATTTGATCTGTTTTTAGGAACACCCTTTTCTTTATAAGCCAGATATCTTCCATCACTCAACCTAATTCTTGGTGAAGTTACAGGAGGATCATCAGGAAGAGCTGTACCATGTGGTGGAGCAAGCTGAGTAGCCAGGAAAAGAGAACCCAAAAGTCCAATCAGCAGACCAATAGCCGTTTTGGAGACCATCCCTGAAGGAACTTGAAGGTAGATAGTTAGACAGATCCAGCCCGCTTTCTGTTTGGTTTCCAAGAAAGTGAAGGAAAAGTGAAAGAGTTTGAGCTCACCTGACATGAGTTTACCAGAAATGTTCTGTTGGATCTCTTCTGCGTTTAAAAATTTTCCCTTTGTTTCTCTATTGACTGGAAGAGAATGACCGACTTATTGACTGGAAGAGAATGACCGACTTTTACTGAGAATAATTATGTGCCGCCAATGCCAAGGCAGCAAGAAGCTTTGACTAAAAAATGTGAGCATTTCTTTCTCAAAAAGGTTTTTGGATATTCTTTAAAATGTTCGGACTGATGGGGTATTTTCATTATCTTTCTATTTTCTGTTGCCTTTGACAGTTGGAACATTTATTTATTTATTTTTTTTTTCTTCTCAATTCTTGTTTTATGCTTTTTCGTTACAAAGTTTTGCGAGAATTTAACGAACCCATATCAATTTAATCATTTTACAGAGAGAATAATATGGAGGATTTTTTTTTCTTTTATAATACTAGCACCATATTCATAAAACGTGAATTTCAAAAGTAAATTTTAGAGAGCGCCTCCGTAATTTTATTAGTATAAGGTGAGGTGCTTATATTATTTGTAGATATAGCTAGAACTGAACCTTGATGTTAAAATGGTTATTATTTTGGTTTCAATTAGATTTTAAGAAGTGAAATACTGTCAACAACAAATAAGATAATGGATTTTGATTTTGGGTTTATACCCAAGTACGAGCATATTCTTACAGTTCCTTGTTGGACTATTAAAGCTTACTCCGATTTGATTGGATTACATTTATTCGAACATTTCTTGTTGTCTACTTGTTCCGAAAAAACAACCTTTACACATGATAGGCCAAACCCGTGTTCAAAAACATACTATTTTTAATTCTTGAACACATTTTCATGTCAACCTATCTACAAACATTTTCCTTTAAATATGTTGTATTTTTAGCATTCAAAATTCAAATTGAACTCTGGATCCTGATATAAAGTTCTCTCCCTATTAAGAACAAATTAAGGACAATTGTATACAATTATTAAAAAAAAAAAAAACAGAAAAACAAAGAGACAAGGGTACAACTCATAAGTAGAGCATGCAGTATATATTTCTGATCAACAGGGATTCTAAGGGTCCCCTCAAAATAATTAAATAGACCAGAGATCATCAATCCTGCGATATAATAAAGCAAACAACAACATTTATTACCCAAAATGTTTTTAACATTTTTTCACTGTTTCCCTAGGTAATTTCAAATACTATACGACTCTGGTGAGAAAGTACAAAAACTTACAGGCGTATCTTCTATTATTTTATTATAGGAGCTCAAATATTAATGCTCGTAAGGTAGTCAGATTGGATTGCACTATTATTTATTATTTAGGATAGGATTAAATCTAGATTATTTTTGAGTTCTTTGAAAAACCATTTAATGTTATATTTGTAAACTTGCTCCTAAATTTGAGTTCCTTAAAAACAAATGCAATTATTCAACTTTGGTCAAACAGGTTAGACCCTAGTTACAAATCCATGCAAAATTGGAGGATGAAGACCAATCAAGCTTATTGGGATACTGATAACTGATTTTATTTTATTTTTCTAGTTTTGCCCATGGTCGAGCACATTCAACTATCCAAAAGGGTAGTTATTGATTAGTAATTTCATAAAGATGTTGTTGTAAATATGAACTTTTTAATAAATTAAAAAAAAAAACAAGCATTGTAAGAGAACCTTTCATAACCAAAGAAAGAGGATTTTGAAAAATCAGACATTTGTACCTTTTAATTTTACTTTTTTCGGTAAACAACTAGTGTGAGTTACTTGTTAATTAATCTCTTGAATTAATGGTCATTAAGTAGATCACTATCCTACTATGCATAACTACACTATACTACTATGCATAACTAATATGAATCATTAAGTAATCTCACCGTCACTTTTTAAATCACTATAATAAAAGAGATATTTAATGGTTGGGATTTATGGTGGTTCAAAGAAGACTGACGTTAAAGTAAATCGAATAGTCTTTCTTACTGATTCTAATTCAATCACTGAGAAAGACTTATTTTTTAAGAATATTTTTTCAACAGTTTACATAAATTGTATTAAGTTAATTAACTTGCAAATAGTAGTGATATACACATATTGTGTTTTATTTGTTTATGTAATAAGGATTTAGTTGTATATATTTATTTGTGAATTTATTTGGATATGAATATTATAGAAGTCAAATGATGCTGTTTATGCAGTTTTTTGTTGTCTGAATTTTGTAAATTACCTAGATGATTATATAGGTTTTTATTGTGTAAATTTTGTAAATTATCTAAGGAAAGAGAAAAAAATTTCCCCTAAAGAGACCTTTAACGGTGATTCCACATGAACCGTCGTTAAAAAGCTCAATTAACAGCAGTTACAACCGTTATTAAATTGAATCAATTGAGGCAGTTTTATAGGAACCACCATAATTGATTATTATTGATAAATTCTTCTATGGCGATTATAATGACCATTAAATAGGATTAATTACGGCGGTTCTTACAAAGCTACCATAATTGATAATTCTTTAATGGAAGTTGAGGTGTGCCATTTTTTAATTATATTGACATTAACGGCAGTTATCAACTGCCGTAAAAATATTAATTACGACGATTTTTAACCGCCGTGAAATTCTATTTCTGTAGTAACGAATGATGTAAAAGATCATACACCTAAATACTATAAAAATTGGTCAAAAAATTTCAAAATCAAGAAGTTTTAATTAATTGCAAAAACTACTTGAAAACGTTGGAAAAAAAAAAGAAATATATTGAATAATTGATCACCTAATATCCTATTGAAAAACATCTATTTCATTCAACACGGAGAGTCGAAAGGGTCATTTTCTAAACTCTTTCCTCGTTTTACTTCTACGGAGAAAAAAGCCTACTTCACACATCTACACTCTACAATCCAACGTATTAATATCATACAAGAAATACAATGTCTACTTCCCTCAAATGATAATTTTTTAAAAAAAAAAAGGAAAAATAAAAAGAAGCCCTTCAAGGCAGTGGTTTTCCTTTTACATAGAGGTTTAATTTACTATTAACAACTCGAGTGTAAAGGACAAGTGAACAATGGCAGGTCAAGTCAGGCTATCTTTTGCACGTGCACAAGAGCACAAGACGACATACAAACTTTAAGTTGTGCTGTTGTGGGGTACAAACGCAAAACGAGAAATATAAAATAATGAATGCTCTTTTGGATGACATAAAAGATGCCTTACTTGCCTCGGAGCAGAGGAGAGATATGGCACCAACCGAATCTAACTAATGATATGCCATTTTCGCTTTCCCATCAACGTCATTGTTTTACATATTTTCATTTTATTTCTCCATTTAAATCTTCGTAATAACACGCTACCACTAATTAATTTATTTTTTTTTTTAATTCAGGAACACTAATTTATCAAATCTCTTTCAATAGTTGAACCAACCATATCATAAATAGCATACGAAGTGATTAAATAGTGGACAAGTATAATGACTAGCGAAGCAAGAATGGCCACCAAGCCACAACCAATCTGATACAACCCTGAGTAGCGTTGTCTTGGCCCGACATGATTCATGGTTGATAGTTGATGATTTTGATTCTATGTGGTAATTTTTTTAAAAAAATCTTATGATAAAATGACTAAATTTTAAATTTATGCTAGCTAAATGTCCTTTTTTTGAATGTTTTAATAAAATATCTGTATATTAATATATATACCAAATATGATTTAGAAAGTATAAAATTAATATACCCAATAGCTCAATACATAAAGTAAAACTGGTATATAAGAGATATATCAAATATAAAAATATATATATATTCAGTCGTTCAGTTTAGTTTAACTATAAAAAGAGACAATTTGATATTTAATTAAATAAAGTGTAACAAGAGAAGATACGCACTCTAATTTCAAATATATATATATATATATATATTTATGTAAGTTCAAAAAAACAATGACACCGAATACGATCTTTCAGAAACAATATTATCAAAAATATGGTACAGATTAGCTTACTTATTTTTATACGGCCTTCTTTTAAAAATACCCACCTCCTCTTAAAGTTTTGTAAATTTCTTTTCTCTCTCGCACTTATTCTTCTACTCACTCTTTATTTCCTTCCAATCAGTTCTTCTCCCTTAACCCAATTCCAATCCAAACTCATCTCAAGATCTCATATTACTACATCCCCTGACCCAAACTCAACTCAAGATCTCATATCACTGGAACTTTGCCAACAAGATCAATAGAAATTAATTTTACAAATTTCAATAATTAAGGTGTATTGTTAACAGATGAGCTCAATCACAAATCGCTCTTTGTCCTGATCAAACGAAAGAAAATTAGAGCCCTACTAATGACCCTGCCACACGCGCCCCTTACAATAGCTTTGACCTTAATTGATAAAATATTTAGTGGTAGTGAATCAACCTCTAATCCATTTATTTTATTGTATTATTTATTTATTTAATTGCACCTTAATTTTTTGTTTTATCAGATTTAATTTTAGTAGAAAAACCCCTATATCCTAAAATCAATATCTTAATAATTTAGACACAATTTCTCTGCAATACAAGAAAACAGACTTTCACCAATAGGCTATGTAAAATCCGTCGGAAAAATGTATATTTACCGATGTTTTAGGCTAAAATCCGTCGGTAAAATTTGTCCAAATCTAATCATGGGTACTCTATGCTGATGGGCCCACATCAGTATATTTTTCATTTACCGATGGATAATTTATTTTCCGTCGGTAAAAGGATATTAAAAAAAATGTGTGTCACCTTACCGCGAAAAGAATTACTATTTGGCACGTATTATTTGAGCATATCCCGATGAAAGATTGACTTTGCGTCGGGAAAGGGTATTAAAAATGAAATCCTACATGTTCACTTCTTTTCTTTTGCTAAGCCACTTTGTCTATTTCTCTTTCATCCGTTTAAGTCTGCCTCTCCGTCCCCCTTTCTCTCATCTGATTGATTCTTTCTCCTCTATCCCCCGTCTCTCTAAGTTGTCTCTCTTCCATTCCCCTCTCTCTCATTCGACCAATTCTCTCTCCTCCACCCCCCCTCTTTCTAGGCTGTGTCTCTCCTCTATCTCTTCTCCACATCTCGGCATCTCGACATCTCCGCTATCTCATATTTTCTCTAAGGTAAGTTATGATTTCTATTTTGTTGATTTTCTTTTTTTTTTTAAAAAAAAAATTCTTTAATAGATCTGTTCTTTTCTTTTTTTTTTTCTTTGAAGATTCTACTTCTTATCTTTACGGGTATGTTTATCTCTTCTTCTATATATAAAATATATTAATATTGTTGCTAGAGCGTGCTGTCAATTTAATGGAGTTTAAGCTTGTTTCGATTATTATTTTTTAATGAATGCTTGTAATGTGCTTTTGTATGGTGATTATTGATTCCTTATGTTGTTTTATTTTTCTAGGTTGTTTTTTTTTTCTCTATTTTCGGTGTTATTTTTCTGGGTTGCTTTTTCATTTTTTCTCTATATGGGAGATTTAAGTAATTGGATTGACAAAAATTATCCTTTTTGGATGTGAGTTTTGGGTTTTGATACTTTTTACGAAATGAGCATACTTATATATATTTTTACCAAATTAAATGCTTCATTTTGAATCTGGTTCTCTATTGTTCTTATTTATTTTTTCACTATCTTTGTATTTTATTATTTTATGTTTTCTGTTTTTCTTTGCTTTTTACCAAATGAGTATACTTGTGTATATTTTGTCATCATCTTTACGGTGGTCTTTGGAGAAGAGTATATAATTTGATTATTCTATTGTATATAACTATTATTATCACTATAAAAATATCTATTTATTTTGTCACTGTCTTTATGGTGTTCGTGTTAAATATCTTTATGGTATTATATATAGGGCACCAATCCCGTAGGTATTTTTTTTTTTNGTGATCCAACGGCTAAAAAAAAAATACCTACCCATAAGTAAAGAAAAAAAATACCTATTGGATTGGCAACCTTATATATATATATATATATATATATATTCTATTATAGTTTTTTTTAACTATAATGATTCAATTAAGTATATAATTATATTTGGTTCTAATTTGGATGATGGATTTGGGCCTTGGCTATTTGATTCGGTAGTGGTAATGTATTCGGATTTCTAGTTAGATTTCATTTTTTTTTTGGAGGATTTCTCTTATTAGGGTTAGCTTGGTTAGGAAACAGAGGAAAGCGGCAATAGTGCTATAGTTTAGTAGATAACCATGAAAACAAATTTATGAAGTCTACCATATAATTCATGTGGAATTGTTCCTTTTTCCTTCTTTTTGTCCGTTAATAATATCAATTTGGGATGAACTGTTAAAAATACGGGATCATGAACTATATATATATATATAAATATCAACTATTTATGGCGTGTAAGCTGAAATGTGGAGATAATGACTAAGTACATACAGAAAATTAGATGTATGCTTTTAGGTTAAAGCATATGGAATGGTTTAACTAATCACAATGATTTGCTATATATTTAGTCTGATACGGAAAAAATAAAAACATATTTTGTCTAGTTTGAGAACTTTTATAGACCATGCATGTTTTGGAATCTATTGAGAAGAAAAAGTGATTTTATGGTTGATTAATTGATATTCTATCTACTTTTTGTGTATGATTTAGTACGTATAATTTAATTTTTTTTACATGTTGGTGATTATGTACACACACTTGGTATCAAGTG
>JXTB01000016.1:463984-475714 GCA_002914805.1 Parasponia andersonii
TTTTAATATATATATATATATATATATATTTAACAAAGTTAAGGGCCGCCACATAGTGGCTACGTGCCAATGGCTTGTATTGCAATTTGCAAAACGTGCAAAATCTATATGATGATGCAATCCAATTAGTACCTTAGAGTTACTCAAAGATGAACATCATCATCAGTAACCCTAACTCTCCGGTGTATGAAGGGAGCAAAGCTTGCTTCGTTCATCTCCGGTGGGTGCCAGGTCATGTGCCCGAACTCCTCCCTAACTTGTCCCACACCCTCTTGATCATCCACAGACCCAACACCTTGTTGCACTATCAAAACCGAAGCATCCGCTGCGAAACTCGAACACACAAGGATGTCGCCTAAGGGACCCAATTCCGGGTACTCGGACCAATTCGAGAGCCCGGAAGTGAGCGGGGACACAACTCGATTCCCTCTACCCACCACGTAGAGGTCATAGCGGCTATCCGCGGTGCTCACTAGCCTCACAACCTCCTCCCCATTGTCAGCCACCTCTTCTATCAACCTTATTGAAGGGTTGTCCCTTGACTTAAGCTTGAACTCTTCGATGTACTGATCGTCCAACGGCTTCTCCCTTTCGCTGTCCGCTATGGCCTTCAAAATGCCTCCCTCTTCATCTTCCATGTCACTGTTGTCATCATTAAGATTAGGGCTCATCTCCGCCACTGTTTTCGTCGCCATAAAGCGAACGACGGTCAAGCAGACCCTAGGGCTCTTGGCCATCCTCCACGCGTACGCCAGCGCCTCGCGGTCGTCACGCCCGCCGAGGAAGATCATGGCGAACTGGCGGAGCGCCCCGTTGTTGGACTCGCCGAGAGGAAGCCGCGAGCTGAAGCCTCGGTCGACGAACACCGCCACCGAGCACGGGGCGTTGTCGAGCACGTTCTTGTTCACGGCGCGGAACGGGTCGTTGGCGCTGCTTTCCGCACCTCCTCCCTCCGCCGTGGAGTGGAGGTGGAAGGGGAGGATCGTGAGCGTCACGTGCTTGTCCTCCGCCAGGCTGCAGATGTCCTCGTGCATGGTGCTGTAGGCGGAGACGGCGGTGAGTGGCTGGACGGAGAAGTTCTCGCCTTCCAAGTCCTCGAACGCCTCGGCGATGCCGTCAGGCTCCCGGGGGTCCCTTCCGGCGCCGCCGGTGTCTGTCTTGCAGGTGTCGTGGACGATGAGCATGGCGGAGGCGTGGCCGATGAGCTCGACGAGGTGGACGGCGAAGGCGTAGATGGGTGACTCCTTGGTGGGGCTGGAGGAGGCGAGGAGGTTGACGAGGCCGCCGGCGTTGCGCGTGGAGTGCACGCACGCGAGGATTCGGAACTCGGAGTTTCCTTCTATGCTTCTTATGGTTCTGTACTTGTATTGACCTCTACGTCTTCTTGACTTGTAGGTCAACGAGAGAATGGGTCCCACTGCGGCCGTCATTATCAAAAGAGCAAACACTAGCACTGAATAGGTTTGAATGTCCAGTGCCTGGATTTTTTGCAATAGAAATTATTCACCGAAGAATACTAGACATATTTATATGAAAGTGCTCACAAAAGATATATGTAATTAAACAATGAATTAAAAGTTGTACAGATGTCTGTGTTTAGTCTTTTAAAAGTACTGTTTTTTAGCCATAAGATAATCTACTAATTAATTCTCGAAGAATTTTATTTGTTGGTTTATTTATTTATTTATTTTTCTGATATCAGAAATATTGAAATGTAAAAAGATATATAATGACCTTACAACCAACAATATTCAACGAGATTCTATAAGCGTGCCCGGTTTAAACAAAAATGGTACGTAACTAGGTATTTTTTCAAAAAAAAAAAAAACAAAATTCACATGTCATAAATATTCCTATGTAATAAAGAAAATTAATTAATTGTGGAAAAATACCAATATAATACTCTTACATGAACACAGTTATTGCATATATAAAAAGTATCCAATTCAAAATTCCTTTATATATTTTGTAGATAGATCAACGTTATTGGTGATCATTAAGTGAAACTAAATTTTAACTAATCAAATAATATTTTGATCACATGTTACTATCATGAAACAAGGAATCCAGTATTGCTTTTATCCAAGAAATCATCCATGCACATGAGATAAGTTAAAGTTGTTTCGTATTATGCCAAATACTGATGTGCAAAAACTAGTAAGTAGTGATAGTCAACAATTTTTTCTATCAACAAACTAATGATTATACATTATTCAAATAGCAATCGTTACCGAATGTTAACCATCTTATGATGTCCCACAAATTATGAATCTCGATTCATATATAGAGTTTTACATATGATAATTTCATATTGGTATGAAAACCAAGGTGGCACCTATATATTACATTTTCCATTTTCAAAAAAATGCATGTGGACGAACAATTAAATTGTTATGTATGATATAGTGACAAGAAAAGGATATGGTTAAGACTAATTTGGACTAAAATGACTTTTTTGTATAATTTTTTAAAAGTAATATTTTTAAAAATGTTAATGAGATCTTGACTTATTATTAAGACCTTATTGATCACAAAAAAGTCCTAAATAATGATTTTTAAGCCAAAATTAGCCCCATCCATGGCAATTTTTTCTGGAGTGACGAGGGACCATTCTACTTCTTGTTTTTTTAATACTATTTCTTAGCATTTGGATCTATGAGTTTGTTGGGCTTTTATTTGCTTATTGTCGTTGGCCCTTTAAGTCATTTGTCATGTACTTTGGTTTCCATTTGTCATGTTGGCTTTCCATTTTGCCCTTTTAAGTCATTGTAAAAACTTTTAGTATTACTCTTGAAATGGAAGGGTAGCAGAATATTGTAAGCATTTTTAGGCAATAAAAAGGATCAACGTACCAATATGTCTCTGCCAGAGCTGATCATAATGAGTGCGAGCAACCCTTTGGTGTTCAAAAGAAGCCCAAGAGCCAAACCATCTTTAGGCGGCATCTTGTTGAGGAAGTAAGCCACAAGAAAAGTACTGACCACTTTGGCCGAGAAAGCCACCGCTATGACCACCAAAAGGATCCCGAAATTGACTCCCCGGCGGAAAATCCAGTGAGCGTCGGTCCTCATCCCGATACAGTAGAAGAAGAGCGGTATCAAGAGCTCCGAGACGAAATCCTCAATCATCTCCAACACTGACCTCTTCAGCTCCCCTTTCGGCAATATGACCCCAAACATGAAGGCACCAAAGATGGAGTGGGACCCACATGCGTCCGTGATGTACCCGCACACGACGACGCCGGTCAAGATGAATATCACGTGGCGCTGGTTGTAGTTCTCCTCCTTGGCGAAGCGGCGGAGGAGGTACTTCACGGCGGGGCGGAGCATGAAGAAGGCGAAGATGACGAAGGCGGAGGTGGTTGTGACTGTGAAGAGGCGGCCTCGGCCTGATGTTGCCATGATGAGGACGAAGAGGATCCAGCATAGGATGTCGGAGATGACGGAGGAGGTTAGCGCGGTGCGGCCGATGTCGGTGTGGAGTAGTTTAAGGTCGGCTAGGAGTCCGGCGAGATCCGGGAAGTTGGTGGTGGCGATGGCGAGGCCCCAGAAGAGGGGCCCAAACTCGCTAGGCTTGTCCTTGTATAGCGCAGGCGAGAAGTTTGAAAGGAGGAGGTGGTAGAGAGCGAAGCCGATTGGGACCGGGAGGATGATCCCGGCTGCCGCGGTGGTGACGGCTTTTCTTCCGGCACGTAGGACTGGCTTTATGTCCACTTCTAGGCCAACCATGAACATGAAGTAGACCAGTCCCAGGTTGGCTAGGTTCTCTAGTGTAACTAAGGTTCCAAATGGATGAAGGTGTTTTACGGCAAAGTCCGTGTAGCCAATTCCGGATGGACCCAACAATATACCACCCTGAAAAATGTACAATTAAGAGCATACATACAATATAATTACGAACTAATTCTATTTATCATCATTGTGTTATATCACAACATACGTACTTATTAACAAGTGAGTTCTAATACTTGTGAACTCCAACTTTATGATTTGTGTAGGGTGACATCAACATTAGGGATCTTGTGTTTGCATGAGTCATATGTTGTTGTTTGTGTATGTATAATGTGTGTGCATATATACAAGAGGATATATATATTTTTTTGCTTGTTGCATCCATTATAATGGTTATAATTTACGAGAGAGCTAGCCTGGGATTAGGGGTCATATGCCCCCCTCAACTTTTAAAATTTTTCATTTTTATCCTAATATATATAACAATATTCAATTTTATTCTTTATTTGTCTCTTCAAATTTTAATAATGTAAAATTTACTCACATATTTGATTAAAAGATTCAATAATGCCCTTCATTTGTCCCATTGAATTTGATGATTTTTAAAGTTTACTTCTATTATTATTAAATAATTAATTTTTTTCATATTTTGATGGATAATTTTTTTGGACCTCATATTAAAATAATTTTTAAATCATGTTCATATTAACCATGTGTGTTTCAAAATGATCATTTTTATATTTCCGATCTTAAATTATATTACTCAATTATAAGTTAATTTGAAGAAAAAAAAATATAAACAGCAAAAAGGAGGGGCACAAAAAAAATTTACATTAGATTTGGCCCCCTTGAATAGTTGAAAATTACCAGTCACCGTGACACCAAAATTGATCATAGGCTTTGAGATTGGCTGGGCATGCATTATTTAATGTATTTTCTGTCTCTGGGCATGCATCTTATAATAGGTTAAAAAAAAAAAACTTACTCGATTAGTGCCATGTACATATATATAAAGTTTAGTCCGGGTGTTTATTTAAGATTTTAAGACATTATGTGAAGCTAATGAAATTATGGTTTACATTAATGGGATAAAATAAGAAACACCAAAATTAGTTGCAATGAGTGCTTCATTTCTAATTTTAATATTTCATTGTTGGTTTTACCAATGAGTTCACGCAGGCCAATCTTAGAAATTAAACAAATATGATCCTAGGAGAAAAAAAAAAAAATCATAGAGACTATTTTTGAAGTAAGAAAAATATATATACTAAATAACATTATAAATTCTTCTTGATTCATAACTTGAAAATGATGACAATAATAATAATGGATTATCGAAATTTATTAATTTAGACAACAAATTTTTTGAATAAAAAATTAGTAATCGATGTAATTCATTGTATTGTGAAAATAAATACATAACAAGAGACAAAAATAGTACTCACAAGGATCTCTGCTGCTATACGAGGAATGTGCAAACGTCTAAATGCAAGGGTGATAAGGCGATTGACGGAGAGAATAACGAAAAGCTGCGTAATAAAGATAGGAAGAGACGAAGTAGAGGCATTTTCAGCCTTCCAAATCCCTGTCAAATGTGTCACAACTTTCCTAAAACACAACGTTACATAATTGAAATCCTGGTTTTTAAAACATGGTTGCATCAAAAACGGATCCAAGTGTGGATCCGTTTCATTACAAAACAGAACCATTCTTAATTATATCTATTATTTATTATTGTTTTTACTACTTTTTATTTCCTTTGCTAAGAAAATCTCCAACAAGTCTTGTGATCAAGAAATGTTGACTTTTATTTAGACAATTTTCCCCCCCTATTCCCTCTTAATTTCCCTTCTTTACCCCTCCTCAATCACTTTGATGCTTGCCATCGGTGAAGGGATCAACGGGGAGAAGAGAATAAAGGAAGGAAAAGTGAAGGGAATTGGGAGAGGGGAAAAAAAATAATAAAAGAGGAGAATTCCTTCTTAGTTTTTGACTTAAAAAGATGGCTTTTAGAAAATGTAGGATGGAGCACTTATTTCGGGTGTGTCTTAGCCTCGTATGGTATTCACTTCTAAAACTCTCTCTCTCTCTCTCTCTCTCTCTCTCTCAGCATTTTTTGTTTTTTTTTTTTAATTTCGTTTTTTAATTTGTTAATATTCTCAATATGGCTACAATCAGTTGGACTTCAAGATTCTTCTCGTGTCTACAAATAGCTAATTAAGTTCAGATTAATTAAAAGCCAGGCTCTCAATTTCTTTACATTCATTTTTCCATGAAAGCTTTGTCAAAGATCTATTTGATCAAATAAAGTACTAACTGCAATCGGGGTTCCCATCTTCTAAACCAAGATTAAGAAAACAGGAGATTAAAAAATAAAATAAAATAAAATGAGTATGGGATGATATTTCATATTACATCATCCTTTTATTTTCATAATTGCTTTTGGTCCATTTATTGAAACAGGAACTAGATATGTATTGTAGGTGAACATATACATATGCATTCTAAATGTAGAGGACCTTACTCATGCAAAAGTGCCTTCAAAATAGCTTCATACTGATTGCTCTCAAAGAGGAGCATATGCCCACCATCAGCAACCTCATGGTAGTGAATCCATGGTAGCTTCTCTGAAAGATAACGGTTTATCTCATAAGGAATGATCTTATCCTCATACCCTTGCCAAATGTGGACGGAGCCACCGTTGTCGGGGAACGGATCGGCAACATCTAATGGGTCGAACTCCCATTTTCCATAGCCAGCCATTATGTCTCGGTGCAGAGACTCGTAAGTACCTTGCTGTGTAATCTTATCCTGATTTAAGGAACATATCAAAATCATCATCTGTGGAAAAGCCTTGCTGTTTTCCCAGAGATAATTAGCAACTTTACATGGTACTTTGATATGAAGATAGATCTACTCTAAATTGTTGTAGCTGTAATATTTTATAAAATAAACTGATGAACAATTATATTTCAAGTGATGATTCAACCTTGTTTAACTCCTGGAAAAGGTACATCTTTGTGAAAGATTTCCATTTGTTATGCCAAGTAAAAAACAGATTGGCACCTAATTGTGTATATTGTACCTTATTTTTGTCTCCAATTTAATGACTAATGCCCTAATTTCCCTCATAATATAACAATCAAAATACCAGCTGATATTAATATGTTTGTGTTTTCCTTCTCTGTTCTAATTTTGGCGAGGTTAAACCAAATATTCCTTGAGGAGTATAATTACCTGACCAACACTTGGAGCCTCTGATAACTTCTTTATGATCTCTAGATCCTTGACGCTGAAAATTGCCGTACTTCCAGACAGTATGCTTAACGAAGGAAACCATTTCTGAGTCATCCACCAGTAGAACAGCCAAGGGGCGTAATGTGCAACACGAAATGTCCATTGATCCGATGGAGCCAATTGTCCAAGAGACTCTCTGGCTATATTAGAAGGCAAACAAGGCCACCAGTAGTTCACAAAAGGAACCACAAGGGCAGCTCCTGATAATCTGCAAAATTACATAAGATACTGCAAGGATTATAACCATGAAAAAGTGGCTATAAGTAAACATTCCAAGAGGAAAGAAACCAAACTGAAGAAAAATATATGCAATAAGGTGGAGTTAACTAGCGAATTACCTATGTGGTATGTATTTTAGGCAACTCCAAATTGGATAACCTCCCATTGAGATTCCAAGTACATAAAAGTTAGATCCCACGTTCAGTTTGTCAGCTAGTTCTTGAATATCAAATGCTTCACTCTTCACTGAACGTTCTGGATATGGATCGCTTTCTCCATATCCAGCTCTGTCAAAATACAGGAAGTATATCCTATGCTCCTCTATAAGTTCCTGACAATAAAAACATAATTAAGTTAAAACCAACTCCACCAGACATCAGTTCTTTTTACAAGTGTCTGCAAAAAAGAAAAGTCACAGCTCCTATATTTATGCCCTGCCCTGTCCCTTGCTACAACAGGACATTCTTGTCAAGTTTCTTGTAAAGGATAGTCGAAGCATCATCCAACAATATCTGGCAACAAATTATGGAAAATGCATACACGAAACTGAGAAAGAGAGTTGATTTATACTTGAGGAGCAGGTAAATTAATATCCTTGGAGCTGCCAAAGCCATGAATCACAATGATCTTATGTTTTGCCTCTTCCTTTGGAACTCCAGACTCCCTGTAGGCCAAATGCCTCCCATCACTGAGTTTCACTCTAGGTGAAGTAATAGGCGGACCATTTGGTGATCCACATATTTTTGGAGGGGGAGGCTTCAGTGCTTGATAAGCCCATCTCAGAAGACCCACTGCCAAGGCCACTGTTATTGGTGCAATCATTGCTGGAAAAGAATATAACATAGGAAATGTCAGCAACTTTTGAGTTAGTTTTGATACAAAACAATGGACAATCAACTGATTCTCTTAATCTCGCTCTACATCTCTCTCTCTCTCTCTCTCTCTCTCTCTCTCTTTCTCTTACCATACTATCTATGAATCAACGTCTGTGAGTATGTAACACGTTAATACTATAGGTGTCAGGGCTCCAGATGCCTTTCCTTCCATAAGAAATTTACATATGTTGCTTCAGAAAAGAAATAGTTGCAGTGTTTATGCTCCGCACCTTGTGGTAACAATGCTTCAATTGTACACTTCCTCTAAATTTAATTTAATTGTACACTTCTTCTAAATTGAATTTAAACAAATAGCAAAGCCAGCATATAAACAGCTTTTGCATAATGAATAAGTTAGTACGCAGAATGAAACTGCAATGGAAATATACACCTAAGCAGCTATCAACGTAACTCCAAACCTTCAGTTGATGAAATAAACCTTTAGGAGAAGTACAGCATGGAGTCAACTTAGTTCAACTGGATATCTAGTTTGAAGCTCCTCAAAAGGACAAAAATGTAGAGAGATACTGCAATTGCATTGCACATTACCAGTCACCATGACACCAAAATTGATCACAGGCTTTGACTATCTATATAGAACATGAGGTTTGAGATTGGCTGTAACTTTGTGGAGGTGAATAAGTAAATGCTGCATCAATAACAAGCAAAAATTCTGTACTTCTTATATGGTTTTTCATTCTCCCTAAAATAGTTCTTTCCACATCGCAGCCTAGGTATTCTTGGCAGACATACTGATCAATGATGGTTTCAAGAACTTGACCGATGTACTACACATTCGACTATGACCGTTTTCATTGTAGTAGCATGTGTTAAAGATTATGAGGACAAGAGATGGTATCTGATCCTAAAAGATAAAAGGACAAGAGTTGGTATTTGACCCCATCTAGTTTCCTTCAAAAGATTTACTTATTTATTTTGAGAGGGCTACTATAGCTTTAGGTTCATCTTATTTAGATGTGAAGATATAATTATTTTGTTGTCTATTAATATAATAGAGTCGCTTGAACTAGATTACTAAAACATTACTATTTCTATAGAGCATGGCAGAACAGGCACAGCAAATTAGTTCCAAGAACACTTTATTATTCCAAGTTTCACAAAAAAGCATATACCAGTACAAGCGTTCAAATTCACCAAAAAACTACTTATGAATTTACACCAGAACTCCCTTGACCATGATATAAGACCAAATATTCAAATTCACAAAAAAAAAAAAAAGAGAAAAAACAGACGAACCCTTTACAACTTATATAATTAGCAACACCAAAACTGCATAAAAATGTGAATATACAGTACTAATATTCATCGATCAACACCGTAAAAGTAAAACTGAACAAATTGAAGAAAACCCATTTGAAAGTATGAGCTGAATTTAAACGAAACAAGAAAGAAGAGGCCAAAAACCACCTGAACGAAGTGGAAGGAAACTGGGTTTGTGTTTGGGTTTGGCTTTGTTCTTTCTGGTGTGAGCTCGAGCTGAAACAGCTGACACTTTGTTTTGCTGCTCCTCATTCGACATGTTTATAAAATATCCTGGTTAATTCAACAGAGAGAAGTGAAGAAGACCCATATTATAGAATCTCAACCACAAAGTCACATGGGTAGGAATGCTTTTCTACTTTTATTTTATTTTTATTTCTTTTTTCAGTACTGTAAGAGAAAAAGACGTGCACAGCATGCAACATCAAAGCATTCAGAACTTGATTTGGAAAGGGCAAGTGGGCGCTCCTGGTGCAGAGATGTTAATTGGCCGTATTCTCGGACATGGTTACTTGCGGCACATTTGTACATCGCATCGTGCCGGTGTTAAGCCCGTTATGTAGCTGTACTTATGTCGTACTTCTACCCGATTTTGTATGGTTAACCTGCTACTATCTTATTTATCTATTTTGTATCTAATTATTTTTGTTTTTTTTTATAATGTTATTATAATACAGTATTATATTATTTTTCAAACTTAATTGTGCTCATTTTTATATTTTGCTATTTTTATACTAGTTGTACCTGTTTTAAATATTATATTATTTTCATACTAATTGTATTTTTTTTATTATATTATTTATGCCTCTAACTTTGCCCGGTTTTTATATCACATATGATTTTAATTCTAATTATTTCTATTTTTGAATTTTTATTGTTTTTGTTCTATATTCGTGCTCATTTTAATCCTAATTGTTTCTATTTTTGAATTCTTATTGTTTTTGTTCTATATTCATGCTCAGTATTGATTTTTTTTCAAATTTAATTATTTTAATATTATAAGACATATTTTGTTTTAAGTAATTATAAATTATGAATTGTTAATTATTACGTAATAGAAAAAAATTATTTGAAAATTGAGATAAATTTTATATAAAAACAAATCTGAATTGAAAATATTGGAGTGTATGTAAGAAATTATAATTAATCTAAATTTCTATAGTTAATATATATTCTAATTAATTTGGCACCTACTCAAATTATATTAAAATGTATAATTCAAGTATTATGATTGACACCTACTTATATTTCTTTCTTAACCTCTTAAGGATTTTTTTTATTAGAAGTGTGTTTTGTCTAAAATTCTTAATATATTTAAACTCTTTGACCCAAACTTATTATATTTTGGAACTTTTTTGCTTAAAAAAAATTAGAAGATTAATGTAATATTTATCGTATATAATATTTTTACCTACAAAATATTTTAATTTTAATATTTTATATTTTTTATACATTTATTATATTAAAATTATGCCCAAAAAATTAAAATAAATTTAATTTAAGTATATTTTTTACAAACTAATTATTTTTCTTAATTATTTCTGTCATGCCACGCATCGTGCCTATACTCATGCTGTGTCGGCCCGGATATAATTATTAATCGTGTCGTGCAATACCAAGTACAGTTGCTAAATGTGCCAGCTTGTAATTATACCGTGCCCGTGTTGGCCCATTAGTACCGGCTCATTTTGATACCACTGGATGGCCTTATGTAAGCATGTTTCATATAAATTTGGGTTCTTTAATTAATGTTAATTTAAGAAAAATGGCCAATGGGTGGTAATAGTAAGAGAGTTAAAAAAACAAATAAAATGAAATTTGTAGAGAAGGACAATACATGAGAGGAAATAAGAGTTCTCGTGAATTGTGTGTACATAATAATATTATATATGTATATATATATATATATATGGACACTAATTCAGTAAGTATATTTTTTTTTTTACCTATCTATAGGTATTGTTTTGCCCAATAATAATTCATCATGCAGTAGAAAGTGGAGAGAGAAAGTTATTAAATAATGAGAATTTATTTTTATTTTTTTATTTTCTAACTACTTAAATTATGATAGTCGTTAGATCAATGATCCAATAGATAAAAAATATCTATTGAATTAAGAACCTATATATATATAAGGCACCAATTCAGTAGGTATTTTTTTTTTTTACCTATGTATAGGTATCAATTTGGCCAATAAAAATTTAGCATGCACATTTTTTATTGTAAAAAGTAAGAAAGAGAAAGAGCATTAATGATGCACGTCTTTTTATGTACTTTATTATAGCCATTGGATCACCATTAGATGATGATCCAACGGCTAAAAAAAA
>JXTB01000016.1:475893-501341 GCA_002914805.1 Parasponia andersonii
TTTTTTATTAAGAAATATATTTAAAATTATATATAAAATAGCTAAATATTAATCCGTATAAATGTGAGCAGAATCAACCTTAGTCAGGTCGATGGGCTTGTTGCTGAAGCCTAGTCTGGCCTCTAATATATGTACTAGGCCGTACCGTGCCTTTTCTTCTGACTATGTGCTGACTCACAAAGCCCGACCTATATTGACATCTTTACCAAATTATGTTCACTCCATAATCTTTATTTGAATAATTTACCTAGTTGGGTAAACTATAAAAAAATATCTTGAGGTTTGAATATGGAATTTAAACCTTGAAACTTAGATTTTGTAAAATAATATTTTGAGATTAAGAATTTCTAAAAATTAATATCACGAGTTGATATTTTTAATAACTTTAACTGGTAAAAAATAATAATATACTCAAAATTAAGGAGAATAATTAGGATTAACATAATTTTAATAGAAGATATTATTATTATTTCGTTATTAAAATTGGTCAAAAAGTTAGTCCATAGTATTAATTTTCAGAAATTAATAATCTTATAATATTATTTTACGGAATCCAAATTTCAGGATTTAAATTGTAGGACACTTAAACTTCATAATTGTTTTTTCCATGGCAGTTCGCCACCCTAATTTATTTGATAAAATAGTTTATTTGATAAAATTTATAAGTGGATGTTCATATCCAGTATCTGTCATATTTACTCTACAACCTTTATTTGAAAAATATTTATTCGATATTTTGTAACATTCATTTTGTGTAACCACAACTTTTCTTAGAATTCAAACATCGTAACTCATGGCTCTTACGAGGATACATATAGATATTAGAAGCATGGACTGTATACCAAGAATAAGTGCATAATGAAAAAGATTGTTATTTCTCTCGTGTTTCTCGTTTATTTGCTTAATGCAATTTACATTTTGTTCTTCCTTTTAGTATATAACAAATCATAGTTCTATCTAGCACACGAAAAACTCAGCTCTCTATGGAGATGCAACATTTTCCTTCTTTCGATTATTCATTGGGCATTTTTTTGTAAGGAACACTAATAGATAAAACGTGTTTCACTTTCGTACATTCACGATTACAATCTGACTTGTTATTGTAAGTTTAAGGAAGTTACGTTTTCCCCTTGCTTTGTCTTCTTCCAACTTTGTATACTTTCCTATTTCTGTCATTATGTATAAATTGTCATTGATAACTTTAGAAAATGATTCGATTATATTAAGGAGAAATTAAGCAAAAAATTTAACATGTAACGATGTCAATTGCATGCTTACGATTAACTGAACAAAACTTATCTAGAAAGAGTCCCATATATAGCATTATCTATTCTTACGGACTAACTTCACAAATTAGAAATCAAGTATATTCAAAATGCAAGAGGGTGTGTATGTACTTACGCATGCTTCATCACCCAACCCATCCATCAAAGCAGCAACTTTTCATATTAACAGTCACTTTAAATGGAATATTCATAGTGCAATGAGAATGGAAATGCAGGGGTGATTTACAATTATTAGCATTTCCTTCTAGATGTACAAAAATCTTCTTTCTTCGACGAGAATGGAAATGTGTTTCCTCATCAGAGTATCTAAAGATTACAGAGGCTACAAAAGACAAGTATAATGCATCATAATCCATGAAATCAGAAATCTATGTACAGAAGGATGTTGCAATTGTTTTTTCATTTTTTTTTTGTTTGGAAAATCCTTTAGAAGAAATTCACCCGCTAAAGGCGCTTTCTCATTTCCTCCGTCCGATGTCAAATGATTTAATCTGATATGTCAATCTTGGAGATAAATATACTCGCTTGTTTTAGCTTGTGAACTTGTTCTACTCGCATAATTTTCTGCTTTGGAATTTATCTTGTCTGTAAGGTAAATATGTCCTTTTGAGGACAATGCAAGCCGAACTCTCTGTATCACGAAGTAAGCCTTAAACATCTTTCGGAGATAATGTTAGAACAGGCTTACCAAAGCTATATTATTGCTACCAGGAGTCTTTGCAAGAGCAGAAGCCATTCTCAAAGTGATGGAAACGGTTTTGGTCTCTCACAACAAATTTTCGATTGTAAACCTTGGAAACCAGTTTAATGAAGGAATGACAATCGCAACAAACACGTAAGTTCTTCACTATGTAGATGGGAGCATCATTTTTTATGTTTATAAGTCCAAATGCAAGTGCCATCTTTTCACTATGGAGACTAAGCAAGCACTCTTTTCCTTCTTCTTCAACATCCAAGAGAACCTGAGTTAGGTCAGGCTTATAGCCTTCCAATTTCAACTGAGAAACAATGCCTTCAATCTTGAAAAGAACTTCATCAGTACACTTTTCATCCACTGCCTTACCCGCAAGAAAAACGTGAACTTTCCCTTTAACAAGGATTGAACTACATCCCGGAACCTTTCTAACTCTCTTCTGTTTCATCATCAATCTGACTTTGGCCACATCATCCCATCTCCCCATTTTAGCGTATATATTTGAGAGTAGAACATAACAACTTGAATCTTCTGGAGCCAACTCTATTGCTCGGAGAGCAGCGGCTTCCCCAATTTTAATATTTCCATGCTTCACGCTGGCACTAAGGATAGCCTTCCAAGCTAAAACATCCGGCTCTATGGGCATATTCCATAAAATTCTAAGCGCATCCTCCAAATGCCCGGCTCTACTTAAGAGATCAATAATGCAGCCGTAGTGTTGAACCTGTGGAACGATTCTGTACTTCTCCTGCATGAGTTTAAAGCAGAATTTGCCATCATCAACTAGACCACCATGACTGCAAGCCTTCAGAAGTCCTAAGAAAGTGATCTCGTCAGGGTCAATGCCCATCTTTTCCATGTCGTGGAAAATCTCTAGAGATTCGTCACCAAGTCCATGGATTGCGAGGCCAGAAATCATAGAATTCCAATCCCCAATATTTCTATTTTGAGATATGATTCTAAACACTTGGTAAGCATTTTCTATATGCCCACATTTAGCATACATATCTATAAGAGCTGACCCAATGAACCCAGAATTCATTTCAATCCCGCTACTTGACACGTATGTATGTATCCATTTTCCTTCCTCGACAAAACCCAAATCAGCAATGGCTGAAATGACACTAACTAGAGCAGGACCATCAGGATTAACTCCTACACTAAGCATTTCCCTAAACATATCCAAAGCTTTTCTAGGTTGATAATTCAGTACATAAGCGGAAATCATTGATGTCCAAGTTTTCACATCTTTACGAATCGTCACTCCAAATATCTCCTCAGCAAGTTCACACTTTCCACTCTTCCCATATCCATCAATCATCGCATTATATGAAACCAAATCCTTTTCTGGCATCATATCGAAAAGCCGACGAGCTAGCTCAATCTCTCTCACCCTCAAATAACCAGTGATCATAGAGTTCCAAGTAATGACATCTCTTTCAGGCATTTTATCAAACATTCGTCTCGCAAAGTCATCCTCACCAACCTCAAAGTACATTCGAATCATCGAATTGGCAACAAACGGATCAAACACGAATTGGGTTTTCAATATCTGGCCATGAACTTGCTTGCCTTCTTCCAAACCGTTCAATCTGCCACAAGCTGTGATCACAGAAGGTAGAGAAAACTCAACTCCTTTCCAATCTTCCAAACGAGTAAGCATATGGGCATAGAGTGTAATGGAGTCCAATGGGCGTGAACTCTCAGAAAGTGACTTTATGAGCATGAAATAGATGAAGGGATTAGGGTTTTGGATTCGACGGAAGACCGAAACGGCGTAGTTTAGGCCGCCGGAGACGCCAGAGAAGCAGCAGAAGGAGATGAGCTTGCTGACAGTGAATGTGTGAGAAACGAGATTTGTTTTGATGATTTGGGCGTGAATTTGACGAAGTTCAGGCATGGTTTTGCATCTCTCTAACGTGGAAATCGCAAGCAAGAGTGGAGGTCCAGTAACGGCTTCCATAGAACAAAACTAGCAGATAACAGTTCTCCCTATGTGTGGTCACTGAAGTTCTATAATTAGGCAAAGCAGGACTTGAAAACATTTTTTCTGTTAATCCCATTTTGGCCCTGATTACATAAATACAATTTTATTTTGCTCGTCATAAATTACGATAATTACTCATCTGCAGTAACAATTATAGTAATAACATTAATAGTTTCCGTGAATTATAGATGTCGTAACACTTTGGTCTATAAATTTTCAACTTATGCTAATATTTGAATTATATAATTGTTATAATTATAACTATTTTATCATAATTTGTTAAATATTTAATACAAAAAAGTCATTACAAATTACAACGTTTGATAATTATATTATATATCAAAAATTAGCTTAATATTATGCGCTCAGATTCTCTCGTTACAATCCATAAACTTGCACTAGTACGTGAACTTAGTACTCTAAATTTGATACTTTACATAGCTATGTGTGTAAGACTTTTATGTGGATCTACAAACTTTACACCAACAGTGAGGTTATAGCTTATAACTAAAAAGTCCCATGTAGATTTATAGATTTCACAATAATAGTGAGGCCCAATCACTAACTAAGTGAACTGTGATGCCTAAGACAACTTCATGTGTAATCCTACGGTATATGTAACATGAAATGTAATCAAAACAACCATATAATGTTCAACAATCTAAAATTGCTTTAGTTTTTATATAAAATCATTTTTGTCTTCTCAAAAAATCGGTAGCATAACGACTATATTCTAGAAAATCTCAAAATTTAAACATGGACAAAAATTATATACAAATATTCCAGAATAATTTTCAAACTTTTCAAATCCACCAGATAGACAGTTCATAAAATCTTTTAAATTAATGAAGTCTACGTATGCCTTAAGTTTCACAATATATGTTATTTCAATCAAAACTAGTTTAAAACAAGGTAACTAAATCCCTCTATCTTACTAGGATAGTTGTACCATGATCTTGAGTTTATGTGGTGTTCTAGGCCACTTGTTTGTTAAGAATTTCGAGTTACTTACTTTGAAGGGCAACTTTTCCATTGAGCCTCAAATAGTAAAACAGAGGTTAGAGATCACAGACTTATTTGAAACACCGAAAACAGGTATTAGAGGTATATACCTTGCCCAATGGATTTGGGATGAAATCCGAGTCCCATCATGCAAAATGAGGTAAAAACTTGAGCCTACTAATCTTAGAATTCATGCTCAGCTACCAACATAGATTATATATATATATATATATATGTGTGTGTATGCAAGTGTATGCACATTAAATTTCTTGTTTGAAGAATACAATCCAAATTTTACAACAAAAGTAGTTTCTATAATTGGATTGAAAAATGGTTGTACAATATAAAAGCTCCAAAATGGCCAACAATGGTAACTTTTCAACCAGGTTGAGTTAAGGGGTAAGAAGGGTACCATTTCGAAGCATATGGCGAGATGAATCAAATGATACTAGCAGCGATGCTCTAGTGGTCAGATGACAATATTTCAAGCTAAAGTCAGACACTGGTCGTTTCTAATCTCTACCTTTGCTATGGCACTAGGTAGCATTTTGGGCAGAGTTGACTTGCAATTTTGAGATTCTTGATGGTGCTACTTTGTTGGGTGGTGGCAGCAGTGTTCAAAAATTGCCAAAGATGGCTTGACTTGAGCTTGGGTAGTGAGGGGTTTCTAAAGGGAGAGGGAGAATGTGAGAGAAGAAGGGTAGATTAAGGGGTTAGAGGATATTTGGAGGTTATCTATCATGTGATATATTTGAATTAAGGATTTTGAGTTCCTAATTTTTGCGAATAAACCTCTATTTAGAGTTTCTCTTTATATAAATCCCATTTATTTACCAAATAACACTTGTGTTTGAACTTTCCTTTCATTTTGGTCTAATTTCGAAATAAGCCATATTTAATCGAACTTCAAATAATTTTCTATCAAATCCTTAATTAAACATGGGTTTTTACAGTAGAGATCTATTTCACTACTCTTTTGGAGTAAATGGTTATAAAGGTTCCTAGGTTTCAAGATTGCTTTGAGTGAGTATCACTTATAAATAAAAAAAATAATTTGAGTTTAAGGTGAGGTTGGTATCAGTGTCAAAATAACTTGGTATAGGTGAGATTCATCATCGAATTGTCAACAATCTAAGCTAAGTGTTATAGAGCCAGAGTCAAGCCTATTATAAAAAAGTTGGGTGAGCCTAAAGGGAAATTCAGTCCATTTTAAAAGGTTATAATAAAGCTCATTCTCTTGGCCCAATTATGGATGCATAGGTGATGGTACCTAAAGCCAGTGACGTAGGCAAATTCTTGTACTTGCTGAATCAAGTAAAAATCATTGTTTGCAATATCTCTAACTCTATATCTTTATTCACTTGCCAATATATTATGGCACGATTGTGATTATTTGTTTGCCATTGTTTCGAGATTATTTGCTTGATTACAGATACATTATGCGTTATAATTAAAAAGTATGGTTTACTAGAAGTTGTCTAAAAGAAAAGGTTTGTAAAGAGGTTTTAAAACCCAATTTATCCTCTTTTGGGTAGTCTACCTTAGTATAACAATTGATACCAGAGTTTGGACTCAAAATTTGTTTTATTGACGTAACCATCTTTGAGATAACAAACCTAAATAATTTTAAAATTTCCAAACATGAGAGGATTTTACCTATTAAATTATTTTTTAAAAAATTGAGCTAATTTTAACTATTGGAGACATCATATAGATGTTTGTCTTAGCTTCTTGGATTTTGATTATGGTATATTCTTACTAGAGGTACTCTTACAATCACTAAGATTATTGATGGTGAACTAGTGGATTAAGATATCGAGGAATCAGATAAAAAGATAAAGTTATTTTCACAAAGAATGGTAAAGTTAGAAATATATTAATGTGTGGTTTAGATATGAGCATAATGTTGAAAAAGCTAAAGATACTCATAAATTACATAACATATCTGGAGTTTCATATCAAGGACACTAACCCCATAAAGAAAACTAAAATCAATATTTTTATACATAACTATGAATTGTTCATAAGGATGAGTCAATTTTTATTTACTAGATTCACTATTATTAACTTTCTTTATTAATACTATTGGCATAACATTTGCTAATATTAATTTGGTGAATAAGGTACTTGGAAGTCTTTCTAGAGCTTATAAAAGTAAAGTGGTAATAATTCAAGTAGAAAAAGACCTCAATAAAGATCCCATTGAAGAATTTATGAGTTACTCATGACCTATGGGATATTGATGAAAGAAACCAACGAAGATGAAGGGAAATAAAAGAAAAGGAAGACGATTGCTCTTTAATCTTCTACACAAGATGTTGATGAGGATAACAAAGAGGTTGTTGAATAGATGACATTGCTCTAATAATAGAAAATGCAAGAAGTGCTTGAATTTGAAAAAGCCAATCTAAGAAGAACACCAAGGGCAATCACTTAAAGGAGAAGATGGGAAAAGATGATCAAATTAATCACTTGCTTTGAGTGCAAAAAGCCCGGTGATATGAAGAATAAAAGTTCCTTGAGAAAAGAGAACAAAAAAAAAGTAATAAAGACCTCATGGGATAGTGATGAAGAAGCCTCCAATAAGGAATCAAAAGAAGAGAGGGCAAATATATGTTTCATGGTCATAGATGATGAGGTAAAATCTCTTGATCTTAGTGATGATTTATTTGATGATCTTGATGATGGATGTGATGATAAAAAATTATCATATAGTGAATTACTTGAAGACTTCAATGAATTGCATGATGGATACAAATTGTTTATTTCTAAAAATAGTATCCTTAAGAAGAAAATTTCGATTTTGATAAAAGAAATTTGAGGATTTTTCAAAAGAAAAGGAAGCATTTTGAAGTTGTGATTCATGTTGCCTTTTATACAAGTTGAAGATGCTTGCTTTATTGAAAAATTTTCGATTTAACCAAAATTGTTCATAAGTTAAAAAATGAAAAAAAGAAATTAAAATTTGACTTAATACTTAGTAGACAAAGATGTGTTTTTGCCACCTATTAGTTACAAACTTTTCATCAAACAAAAATATCTCAAAAACTACTCTATCAAAACTATATCTTCCAGTGACTAAATTATGTGTGTATGTATTGCAACAAAGATGAACATCTTTTCACACCTTTTGAAGAAAAATATGTACTTTGAAAGGAAGAAATTTTAGTACCAAAAGGTCCAAGTACTAACATTCAAGGAACCAAGGTTATGTGAGTATATGTAAAAGTCAAAATCTGATTTTTATTGTTGAAGTACAAAAGAAGATTAAGAATAACTTCTCCAACTTGTGGTTTTTTTTTTTTTTTTGATACAAGAGAGAACTAAGATGATATACTACACCATTATTAATGAAAAATTAAGTGAAATATATCTCACTAATAGTGAGTTTTAGAAAATATACTGCTCTATAGTTTTAAGATGAAATACACCTCTCTTAAAAAAAATTGATGTATAAAAAACTTAGTTGGTTTGGCACCATTTTTTAACTCAGTTTTAGGATTTCAAAATAACCAAGATTAAAATAGGCCCGTAAAAATGTTTGGTGGCCCATTTTTGAATACAAAGTTCGGAAACTTTGGCAAAAAATCTGAAAATTTGAAAATGACAAATTGACATTTTATGGGCTTGTTGTTCTTTTTTTCTTCCTCTCTTGGTTTTTTTTTTTTTGGTGCTCTGGGTCTCCCTCTCTCAGTTGTAAATCCCTGCTCCCATCCTCTCTCTCTTCGCTTCTCTTGCCGAACACCGTAGATCTCTCTCTCTACCAATGTGGATCTGTAGATGAAGTTGGCCGTCATTCTTCCATAGCCGAACTCCAACGTTCATTCTCCCTCAGATTATTGAGGAGATATGTATTAGTTTTAGGAATGAGATTTTGCTCTTAGAGAGAGAAAGAACCAACTGATGGGTTTGGTCATTTTTTTTTTGGGTTAAAAATGGCAGAAATTAGGTTGCGATGCTGTTTTTGTGATTTTGGTATTTTTTTTTTTCATAAAAAATGGCTCTCCATTTACTTGCTTCCCTCTCTTAATGTTTATAGAACTAGTGATTTCATTCACTCTCTCCCCTCTAAAAAAAATGATTATTGACGTAAATATCAAACGTATTCCTTTTTTTTTTTCCCTGGAAAATGATTTTTATATACATATTTTTTTTGGATAAAATAAAGAGCAGAGTCCATATAAAAGGGTCTTATCGTACATTATCACATATTGTAATAAAAAAAATCAAAATAATATGCATTTGATTAATTTAAATAAATTACGTTAACACATTTTATGATATTATTAAAAATGATATTAAGAAAAATTCAACCAAGTAAATATCTATTTAAAAATAATATTACCCTACATAGTTTCAAATTTTTTCATCCAAAATATAATAACCAAATATATTTTTGGAAACACGATTTTTATCCAATTTTTAGATTCTTTGTTTAAAATATCATTTTAAATCAGTTATTTTCAAATCACATACCAAACAGACCTTATATACCCTTAAGTCAAGAGTATTAGATAAGAGTGTCGAGAGCTAGAAAAAGATGTCTAAGAACTTGACATAAAAAAAATATATTTTAATATTTAGCACTAGACAAGATGTCAAGAGTGCTAGACATGATGTCGAACTGGATAAGATATCGAGTGGCGTTAGATAAGATATCTAGCAACTTAAAAGATTAAATATATATATATATATATAGGTACCAATATAGTAAGTATTTTTTTTTAACTTATACATAGGTATCATTTTGGCCAATGAAAATTTTTTTGTATATTTTTTTTATATTAAAAGATAAGAGAGAGAAATAACATTAATGATGCACATCTTTTCATGCACTTTATTATAGCCATTAGATTACCATCAGATGATAATCAAATGACAAAAAAAAAAACCTACTAAATTGGCAATATATATATATATATATATTATATTTGAGTTTTGTCCTAGAAAATGGTGTTTAGAGTGCTAGAGAGTAGGGTACATATCAGGCCAGGTTTTGAGTTCGGGTTTGATGAAAAGAGGTACTAAAACCAAAACCAAACTAAACTATATTCAATTTTTCGGTATTCGAGTATTGAGTGTTGAGTGAGTTTTAAGGTTTCAGGTTCAAGTTCAGGTTTGTACAAAGTGGGCCCATTAGGCTCAGTTGTGTTTTCAATAATCAATGGAAAATTAGGCCTTTTATGGTATTTTTAGGAAAAAAATTTAAAAAATATGGTGACCTGTGTTTTTGTAGATTTGCTACAGTTTTTATTAGAAAATACCATTTTTTTTAAAATATAGTAACTAGTAACCAGTAACCTATTTTTAGAAACTAGTAATTAATAACTAAAGGTATTTATAATTGGTAATTGATAATCGGTAACTAATTTTCAGAAACTAGCAACTAGTAACCATTTTAAAAATGGTATTTTTCTAATTTTTTTAAAAAGTGATATTTTTCAAATAAATACCTTACAGAAATTGAAAAAAAAAAAATATAACCTCTGTATTTTTGTAATTCTTTTGGTTTTTTTATAGTTAAAAACTAAAAATGTTAGAAACCAATAATCATTTTGGGCTATTTTGAAGATCTTTTCAAAATCCTTTTGGGCCATTTTTTTGACTATTATTATACGAGGAAATTTATTTATTTTTTTATGGTAGAGTTTTGAAGAATTTGAAATTGGTTGAAAAATCTTGGATTTTAATTAGAAAAGTACCACTTTTAAATGTATTTAGAAAATACCACTATTTATTCATTGATAAGATACTTAAAGTAATCAATCAAGTTACTTGAGGTCAGATAACTTGATCGGTTATCTCAAGTAATTAGATTGGTTATCCTAAATAACATAACTAGTTACCTCAAATACCGTTGAAAAATATCAATTTTGAAAAAGATGATAATTTTATAAATATTTATTAAAAGGATTATTTGTCTTCAAAATTATTATAAAGTAATGTTGTTCTAAATCAATTCGGGATTTTTCAAAAAATTTAGTCTATTCAGAAATTTTCAATTTTTGGTACTTTGGGTTTGGAATTTTAAAAGAAGCCCTTATTGCAACCATATTTTTTCGGCCCTTAGCTTTTTTTCTCTCTTTTTTTTTTGGTAAAAATGGGCCTCTAGTAATATTAAGATTGATTCAAATCTCATTCGTAGAAATATATAAGAGATTATTTTTTTAAAAAAAACAACATGAAAGAAAATCATTGAGAATTTGAAATCAATAATTATGTTTATATTTCAATAAAATACATCACCATTAATAATAAAATCAAAATAACAGTTGTATTTATGTTTTCTTTAATATATTACAATTAACTATAGTAATAACAATAATTGAATTCGAATTTGGACTTAATTGAAAGAAAAAGTTAACCACAAGGGTTATTTTGCAATTTCAAAGGACTTATTTGAGAGAAGTTTCAAGGTAGGGACTAAAGTGCAAAATTGAACATCAATTTCATGGGTGCCATGTGCCCAATTTTTTTTTTTCCCCAACTCCTCTTTTTTCCTCACCTGATCTATCTTTCTCTCTCTTCGATAAACGGTGACGCCACAGGCAGAGCAGATCTACGGCTGCTAGCCATTGTCGACAACTACCACTGGCACAGAATGATGGTCCATTCCAGACGAAGTTTCCACCTGAATTTCAGCATCTTCAGAGCCACCAATTGTCGTCGACGATCGAATAAAGCTGCATCATATTTTCCATCACTTATGCTGATTCCAATTACGGTGGACCCCGAGACTAGGCTTATTCAATTCGTCTCCTTATGGGCTTTCATTTGGTATATGTCTCAACTCTCCATTTTGCTCTGTTATAAAATTATCATGTTTTGAATATTGATATTTTGATTTGATCGTTAGATCGTCAAATAAAGTTCATATCTGTGATGTACTTGTGAAAATATAAAAAATGAGATATATATTGACTATGTTTGGTGATAGGCACAGAAAACGAAATCTGATAGCTCGAATTTTGGCTCGTTTTACATACCACAAAGTCGGATTTCAGCCTGTGCCCGAATTGGTCGAGTTATATATCTGATCTAGCTAATTTGGGTGCTAAGAATTTCGTAGTGATATCTGTTTTTTGATTTGAGACTCTGTTGGAAAAACGACATTTCAAAGTGAGCAATTGGGGGTTTGAAAATTACCATTGACACTCTGAAAGATCGCAAAACGACACCAAATGAGCTTTATAGCATCATAGTATGGTCTAATCACTCGTTTGAGGTAGGGATTTGATTGCTTGATTGGTTTAATTAAGATTTATACATATTTTGAATAAATATAGAATTTTGTGAAATGTTTAGTAAAAGTGTGATTTATATATAGTTTTAAGATGATTTGATATTTAAAATATTTGGAAGGCACGTCATACTGGTTGGTGTGCCAAATATCTTATTTTAGAACTATAATCTGTAGAACCAAATTTTATTAATTTTAATGAAAATAGTTTTTATGTTGCCGAAATTATTTTAAAAAGCTAAATTGACACGAATTTTAGTTTTGAGAACTAAACTTGATTCATTAAAAATACTGTATGGCCTATTTTATGATTTTGTAGAAAATAGTACATATTTTCATTCATGTGATCCATATAGCATTGCTTGCATCATTTTACATACACGGACGATAGACTTAAGGTTCCCTTTCAGGGTGTTCGGACTTATGACATCTCTTAAGGGTACTCAGTTTTACGGAATCCTATCTGAAGTATTTTAGTCTATATTTCATACTCACAGTCACTAATTTAGGTGATTCGGATCACAGTTGACATTTGTAGTCATCCATCTAGCTGGCTCATATTACATTGCATACTTACGATCATTGGTCTTTAGTGGCTTGGATATGTCATTGACTGCATTACTTGTTATGTGCTTGACTTGGATAATATGTATATATATTTTAAGATTGTATTTTACAATTGTTTAAAATGTTTGAAATTTTGGATGATGATTTCAATTGGATTTCTAGAAAACCGTTTGAATATTTTACTGACCATGTAGGACCTTGAAAGTAAGTATTTTATACTGGTTAAAAAACTTGAAATTGAATTTTTACTGAGTATTCGTATGCTTATCCCTTATTTCCTCCTACTTTTAGGTATTAAATTATTTGTAGTAGTTATCATGATGGCTTGATAAACATATTTGGCATATGCTTGTAGTTTCATACCTCTTTCTTGATTAGTTTCTACTCTATGTGTCTTTTCCTTTCCTATATCAAATTGTTTAGCCAAGACTAGTGTATTTACTAAGTAGATGTATGATGATGATTTTATTACTAAATTGAGTATTTGGAACTATAATTAATTTTTTGTAAACTATTTTGGATACTCGGATTCAAAATTTTATTGAACTCATTTTACCAAAATTTATGTTTTATTACCTAGTTCCAAATGAGTCAACTAAAGTTCATCTTAGATGTGAATGGATATTTTCTTGAATAATTTAAACTAATGAAAAGTTTTTTGGCTATGGAATTTATAATGTTTTGAGGACTAAAATGAAAATTCTAAGTATTTAATTTCTCCTGAATTTTGTGAACTCAACATTAAATTATATTTTTACTAAAAATTACTAAAAATCACGATTTTGAATTTATGATCATGACAAAGAATTAGCGAAAAATTCAAAGACTTGATATGCCTGTATAAGTAAAAATTCTGTTCCAAGCAAAAAATACACTATAAATTCCTAAATGGACCAAAAGTCACCCGGTGTGCAATTTGTTAGATCTCCATTGCTTAAGTCAATGTATTTGCAAAAAGAGTCCGGTGTTCCTAGCCATAACATGATTTAATTTTTAAATGGGTCAGCTTGTCAAATATTTCATTTTAGAGATCAAAATATATACGTGTGTGATTTGCTCTTACTAAATATTTATATATTACAGCTAGAAAGGGGTGGTTTACAAACTATCCCATTACGAAACACTTCAGTTGTAACTTTTTCATTATTAAAATTCTTTCAGCCATTAAATTATAGTATATATTTGTACATCTTTAATTAGCATCCTTAGTCCTAGTAGCCTATAGATCTATGCCTAAAACCATAAATAGAAGAGACTAAGCCCGGTCTTTCGGCAAATATTCCTTCATAAATGATATTAACTCCACAAACTTTCTACATATATTTCTATTTTATGCTACATCAAAATATAGTTAGTGGTCTTGCTTTGGTCCATTATTTCCTAAGCCACAATCACAAAGGGAACTTATTCTCCCATTATTACGTTTAAACATCTCTATATTCTCTCGGTTTCATATTTCGAGTGGATATGTTTTACTATGATATCTTAAGTAGTTGATCTCATCTCGTTAATGCCTTTAATGATCATTCTCTCAGATTTTAAATGATTATCCTTGTTAATTCGCATCAGCAATTAAAAAAATCGACATTGGATATATGCGACAATATATATGTATATATATATATTATGAAAAATAAATCACACACATATATAACGTTCTAATTTAGAAATAAGTTAGCTAATGAAAAAAATAAGGGATGAACTAAATGCCTATGATGGATGAGAGACCACCACGAGACATTGCGCACATTTATCATGGGAATTTGGACACTTATGCCTAAGTTTTCAAAAATTATACAAAAAATATGACCTTCTCAAAATATATTTTTCCGTACGACATTTAGTGACATTTTTTTTCTAAATATTTTGGTTACAGGAAACTAAAAAAGTTTTCAGTAACAAGAATGGTTTCTCGGTTTCTAATAACTAAATTGATTTCTAGTTTTTAGTAAACCAAATTAGTTTCAAGTATCATTTTTCTTTGGTTTTCAATAACTTTTATTTTCTGATTTCTGGTAATCAAATTGATTTCTTTGAGATTTATTATTGGTTACAAGAAACTAAAGTGGTTTATAGTAACTAAATTAGTTTCTCAATTTCTAATAACTAATTTGTTTTCTAGTTTTTTGTAACCAAAATATTTAGAAAGATGCCATTGAATATTATACTATAAAATAATTATTTTGGAAGGATAGTATTTTAATATTATTTTTTAAAAAGTCATACAGAGTGATTTTCATTATTATGTATACGCATTCAGCAATAATTACGTAAGAGAATATTGAACTAAAATGTTGTATGCAATTATCTAGAACCAAGAAATTCCTTATTGATCGTGGAAGCTTATCAAAACAATTTTCCTCTATATATGTTTATATATTTATATAATCGCTAGATGCATATAAAGGTAACTTTACCTCAGTATTTATAAGTACTTATTACGTTACATGTCAAAGTGCGTGGTACCTAAAATTTATCCAAAAATAACATGATTAATTTAAAAGGCTAACATTATTTCTTTTTAGCTGCAAAAGGCTGACATAATTAATTTGCACCTATTGATATATGTGAACAAAAATAAATATATCTGTGTGAACACATGTGAACATATGCATGAACAAATCGGTGTGAAGACATGTGAATGTATACATGTGAATAAATATGAAGATATGTAAACGCCTAAATGGTATACAAACTGCGTAGAGGTTGGTGAAAGATTCGTGAGCCTGGCCTATAAATAGAGACTTTATTTCTTCATTCTCTTAATCCCAAAAATTAGAATTATTTCAAGTTCTCTCTTCTAATTAAGTCATTTCTTTTCTCTTTATTTCTCCTTTCAAAGAGAGTAGAGTTTCTTTGTGAAATAAGAGGTTTTAAAGAATGGCGGTGTAAGGTATGAGTGAGAGAATACTTATGAGAAAGTGTTTGAGTGTATTGGGGACATTGGGTAGAAAAGAGAGAAATCTATATGATTGTAGAAACTTTTCATATAGTGAAATTTTTTTCTAAGAGCCAGTGGATTTTCTCTTAATTTGAGAGTTTTCTACTTAAGTTCTTGTGTTGTGCAATTGGTTTCTTTTACTTATTATTATTTCTCTATTATTCTAATATTTCTATAAAATGAGATCCTAGGAGTGACGAATCTAGGTCGATCAGATTCTCAACAAGTAGTATCAGAGCAGGATTCTTTGGTGTACTAGAGCTTGGTATTAGTTTAATAAATTCTGTGTAAGGAGGCTGTGTTCAAATGAGAGTATTTGAATCCTTTAATTTTTTTTTGTGAATTTTTTTAACGGTTTTTCAAGCTAAAAGTATGAAGTGAGATTCCATGAAATAAGATTTCAATTCCAATTAGGGCTGATGTGGAGAAATTTGATAGGAACATCAATTTTGGCTTGTAGAAAATATAAGTAAAGGATTTATTGACTCAGACTAGATTGCATAAGGTTTTGAAAGGCAGAGAGGCTTACAAGTACAAAGATTTTGAGAAATTCAGTATGAGCGATGAAGACTAGGATGATCTGGATAGGAGAGCTGCAAATGCGATACGCATATATCTGGCCAAAAATATTCTTGCAAATATACTTGGAATTACGATTGTCAAAGATCTTTAGGGAAAGCTTAGAGAATTATATCAGGCAAAATGTGTCATCGAGTGTACCTGAAGGAGCAATTTTATACATTGTATATGAATAAAGGCATGAAAATTTCTGATCTTCTAAGTATCTTAAATGGTATTGTTTTTGAACTAGAGGCTATTAGAGTGAAGATCGAAGATGAAGATGAAGTATTGCGATTTATTTGGTCTCTTCCACCTTCCTATGAGCATATGAAACCTATTTTGATGTATGGGAAAGGGACTATAGTTTTTTTCTAAAGTCATAAGTAAACTTTTGTCTAAAGAAAGAAGACTGACAGGCTGTGGAAGTAATATTCCAAATGAAGATTCAACATTAGCAATCGTCACTAAGAAGAAAAACTCCATGAAAAAGAACGTAATCTACTAGGGGTGTGGACAATCTGAGCATCTGAAAAGAAATTATTAAAAAGGTGGAGCATGTTCGGGTAAAAGTTCCAAATGTGGTTATGCTATTAATATTATCTCCTATGATGGAGATGATGATCTTATCCTTGAATCATGATATGTGTATCCTCGTGGCGTGCTGTTTATCTTTAAAGATGCTATGAAAGAGAATGTGTCACAATTAGCAGCAATAAGTTTACACACAGACATTGGTTTGGCATTGAAGTAAGGTATGTGTTGAATGATATCGATGGCTGATAGACTCCGAGAGAAGCCAAATATGAGAGTTAGTATTATAATTATCAGCAAGTTTCTTATGATACAAGCTAAAATGAAAATCTTAGAATTCATCAATTCTAAGTGGTATACTCATATGATGGAGTATGATTATTAGTAAAAACAATGATAGTAACATAAACTATGAGATGAGATCGTATGTGAAAACGTAATTGAAATTAAGTCTTAAAGTAGGAGATTATTAATATATGTGAATATGTGTGAACAGAAGTAAATATATCTATATGAACACATGTAAACATGTGTAAACAAATATGTGTAAAGACATGTGAACGTATACATGTGAACACATGTGAACAGATATCAACATATACATATGAAGACATGTGAATATATACATGTAAATATCTAAATAGTGTGCAAACTACATAGAGGTTGGTGAAAGATTGGTGAGCCTAAACTATAAATAGAGGCTTTATTTCTTCGCTCTTTTCATCCCAAAAATTAAAAGCATTTTAAGTTCTCTCTTTTAATTGAATCATTTCTTTTCACTTTGTTTCTCTTTTCAAAGAGAGTAGAGTTTTTTTTTTTTTTTTTTTTTTTTTTTTTTTTTTTGTGAAAGAGAAGGTTTTAAAGAGTAACGGTATAAGGTGTAAGTGAGAGAATACTTGTGAAAAAGTGCTTGAGTGTATTGGGGTCATTAGTTAGAAAAAAAGAAAAATCTATGTGATTGTAGAAACTTTTCATATAGTGAAATTCTTTTACGAGAGATAGTGATTTTTCTCCTGATTTGAGAGTTTTCCACTTAAATTCTTATGTTATGAGTTTAGTTTCTATTATTTGCTATTATTTCTTTATTATTCTGATATTTCTTTGAAGTAAGTTCCTAGAATAAGCGACGAATCTGGGTAGATCAGATTCCCAATAGTACCTACAACTACTAATTTGTTTTTGGTCCATTTATCATTTGAATCACTACATATACACATATATATATATATATATATATCATGATCATAGCTAATAACATAAAAAACCTAAATTTTACAAAATTACATAGAAAATGATGACAATTAAGCATAATATTATAATTAAATAGTTTAATAAACATATTTTTATAAGTTCGTTTGACATATTTTGAACTTATTTAGGTTAACATATTTTAGCACTAGAGAATTATTGAATTAATTGTACGAGTATCACCCATTATCCAATAGGGTAATTATCACGAGTTATCACGAGTCAAATCCCAGGTTAGTGGCAGATTAGGTATTTTATAGTTAAAAGATGTGATTAAATATTTTACAAAACTATTGAGTCAAATTTTATATTTTCAAAACTCTTAGAAAATAAAAATGATATTTAAGTAAACCACATTTATATTCACAAAACTTGAACTGTGGCATAAAATTCTATCATCTATCATATATCTATTGTAAGTATATATAATCAGTGGCTAAACAAATAGAAGGATACTGGAAAATATCAATCATCAAGGCAATATGAACCCAGAAGAATTTCTAGTACATGAATATTAATCAATTGATTATCTAATGCTGCAATTAAGCTTGAGGAAGGAGAAATAAAAGAGGATGAGTACGTAAATGCTCAGTAGAAGTTCGATTACAAGTTTTTAGTAATAAATTATATATATATAATATAATATTTTTAAATTCTTGCATGGGTAGTTAAGTATTCCAAACTTTTTCCAAAAATCCACTTACTAAACCAGTTTTCTAGAGGTTCACAAAATTCTTTATCGAGTATATTTCTAAAGTCTAAAGGTTCACCAAATTCCAAAACTTTGTTTTAATACGTATATGTACCTAAAGAAATTAAGCATAAAGAATTAAGCACTGTAAATTGATACTCTACACATCTTGGATCTAGTCTATATAGTACGTATGCATAGCTAGGCTCCTTCTGAATATATGGTTTGGTGCCACAAGTGGATTAACTATAGATTTATGGTAAAGGGAAGAAGATGCTAAACAGAAACAATATAACACTAGAAAATAGTAACCAATGTATGCTTAACGTTATCGTCAAGTTGTGATCTGAAAGTGGAATAAGGAAAAAAGGAGTGCTCAACAGGGCTTTTCTTCTATATGTAGAAACCACTCTCTTCCCATATTACCAGTTCAGGGTCAGAAATGACCCAAACTGAATCTCTTGACACAATTGAAATGACCTTTCACCACTATGATCAATCTCTCCTATATAATGAATTTTTTGTGCATTATGGTGGTCCAAATTATTTGAAAATTCTGAAGTCTATCATAATGGTGGGGTTTGGCTTTATACCTATATAACTAGGTCTCTTTTCTTTAAAAAGGTATTTCTCGGTTTAGAAACTATATTCATGGTGAATGGTTAGACTGGGAAGGTTCCAACAAGCATCTTGTCTCAGGAATTTCTACTTTTTATTTTTACTTTTAATCAAAAGGCCACCAGTCTTTTCCCTTCTTGAGAATGCCTTAGGAGTATCTGCTTAAATTCTCTGTCTTTTCCTTTTCTTCTCTCTCTCTCTCTCTCTCTTTCTTTTTAATTAATAAAGTTGAAGAATAAATTTGAACATAATAAATGAAACAATTTCTTCCCTGTGGCGATCTGTGTAAGCTAAAATTTCTTAATTTGTCAAACTCAAAAATGATAATTCGTTCCTGAAAAATAACTAACAAGACTCAATGAAAATATTTAGTAGCAAAAAATCTTTGGTTTGTCATCAGTCTTTAGTCACAAGAGTGTGATCACAATATATTTTTGGGAAAAAAAAATCTTGGCTTTCTATGACTAAAATTATTCGAAATAAAGTAGTTTTTCTTCTAGTGATTAGGTTACATGCAAGCTCCCAAACGTATACCTATACGTACGCATATCGGATTATTTATCTTGAATTTTTTAAAAAAGAATTTGGGTGGGAAAGGGGCTTGAAAGATTATCCTAGATTCCAATATACTTTACCATGTACAGATAGATTTTACATCGGAATAATTCACTACCATAATATTTTTTTTTTCACTAAAACAAAAAAGAATAAGAAGCTAAAATGTCAAATTGGTACCCAACTTATTTAACTATCCTACGATGGATGTGTGGAGATTAATTATATGATATAGAAACATATTAACAATTTTCGTAAGGTTGATATAGGAGTTGGAAAAGAGGTGTAATCCCTCTCCTCAGGAGCGGGGGACCAGAATTTTATTAATCAGGATATATGGGGCAAGTTTTAGGAAAATGAGATTACAAAGAGACATTATAAAATTTAAATGATGCACGAGGTGTGGGTTCATTCTCATAATTCTTTCTTATTTATCATATTAAAAACCTGTAATGGCTAAAAATGAATATAACTCTTGCATTTAAGGTGAATCACTGTAAATTTGTGTGAACCGGACATAACTCTTGAATTCCAGATGAATCACTATAAATTTGTGCGCTCGGGCAATTTTTATTTTATTTTATTGCTCTTATTAGAAAATAGTTAATTAAGGCGTTTAGTCCATAAAACAACCCATGCTCAGCAGCTCCCACGAAAGCAGAACAAGAGTGCATGAGAAACAGCCGTAGAGTAAAAAAAAAATGTTAAGCAAGGTAATTAGATAAAGCCTCGATCGTTATGAGACTAGAAGAAATCTAGCGAAAATAAAAAATCTAGTCATACGAATCTAAATAATATGCTTCTGTAAGAGATGAGTAAAAGATAATAAACATATACGTCAAATCAATTAATTAAGCAGATTAAGCCATATAGTTCCTTCACTCTCTTCATCTGACTGCATAAAGCTGATCAATCTTTCAATGATAATTAAGAACCTAGAGTACGATTTAAGAGAACAAGCAGTAGAAATATATGGTCTCATTGTAAGGTAGAGAAAAATAAAAAAATACGCATGCAGTTGGTAATAAACATTGTTGAGTCATAACTGAGATTTTTATTAAGATCAGATGTTTTCAAATTTGCATACACTAATCTATTTGATTTTAATATAATTTGACATTCAGATACTTATTTCAGTGATACATACAGGTTCTACCAAGTTTGTATATTGTGTTATAGTTATGAGTAAAATATTTTAGAATATGTACTGCGTACTAATCGGTGTTGATCATCTTTAAAACCTATAGGCCGGGAATTCCAAAAACAGTGAAAGTTAGTGTACTGTTGTGAACAATGACATAGAGAAGGCATATACATATAAAATTTAGGTAGTGAATGATGATGTATTAATATTTATGGTCCGGGAAACATGAACTACGAAAGTTAATAAGAATCCTAGTTCGAGTTCACCCTCCGGGGTCTAGCTAAAATTTATGATCATTTTTATATGGTTTAGTGATCAGACTAGCTCACTCTCAACATGAGCCATGCACACAATATCAAGAAAAGAATTAAGAGAGATATTGGGCTAATGTCTGATAAGTAGAGAGAGAAAAAGATCGGAGTAGGGCATATTACTAAATATATATTCAATATTGCTCACTTAGTCATATATATATATATATATATATATATTTTTTCTAGCCAGATCTGGCTGTGGCAACTGGCAAGAAAAAGAAAGAGAAATAGAAATAGAAAATAAAATCTCCTCATATATAATTGAGCTAATTTGAAACTTTTTCTGGATGTTGACCTTTCTATTGTATTCCTCTCAGTTTATTTTTTTGTTCTTCTTTTTCCTGTAAATCCCACTTACTTGAACTTTATGGATCCACAACCCGGCTGCTTTAACTTTCATGGATCCCTTGTGGACATTATAAATAAGGGGTTTCCCACTTTCATCCAAATAAGAAACTAAAACCTTCCAAAAGCTTATATTAGAAAAAGATATTGTTCTTCTTCAACTTCTTTTTAATCTTCATCGTAGAACAAATCGATGGCAAAGAAATCAGATCCTCTTGTGCTTGGAAGAGTTATAGGAGATGTAGTTGATCCTTTCTCTCCAAGCCTTAGAATTTCAGTCACTTACAACTCCAACAAGAAGGTCTACAATGGTCATGAGCTGTTTCCTTCCTCAGTTACCATTAAACCAAAGGTTGAGTTTCATGGAGATGACATGGGATCCTTTTTTACACTGG
Source organism: Parasponia andersonii (assembly GCA_002914805.1). Classification (NCBI taxonomy): domain Eukaryota; kingdom Viridiplantae; phylum Streptophyta; class Magnoliopsida; order Rosales; family Cannabaceae; genus Trema; species Trema andersonii. The sequence goes on from JXTB01000016.1 coordinate 498,013, forward strand.
TACAATCACAAGACAACCCACATAGCTTTGTATTTTTAATTTTTAGTTTTTTTTTTATCGAAATGAGTTTATTTCTATATTTGGGTTATTCATATTCTTTTCTGTTACACTTTTCCTGCTGTAGGTCATGACCGACCCAGATGTTCCTGGCCCCAGTGATCCTTACTTGAGGGAGCACTTACACTGGTATAGTCCCTGAAGAATCCCTCAAACAATTACAACATTGTGTTCCTTGATTTATTTCTTTTCTTTGAAAAACTTATATATGGGATTTTGTCTTCTCTATATATGCATGTCCAAACATTTATGCCTGGTCTAAGCATTTGAATCATGCCAGGTCCTTAATTTTGTTTGATTTGTAGCTACATGTGGTAAATTTAACTGATTAAATTATGTGTATGTTACATTTTTTTGGGGTCTATTTTCTCTCTAGAAATGAGTATCTAAGTTCAGATACATGTTAATATCACATCAATTTAGTATTTCATGAATGTAAAATATTTCAGACTTCTAACTAGGCGATGTTATGGGTATGTATTGATCAATATTTATTATCTTCAAACCTTTCTAGATTCACTTTAAGGTATATAGAATGGTGAGGATACTTCAATTAATTCCCACCATTTTAATTGTATGTTTTGGTGATTAAAATGATATATGCCCAAGTCATGCACATTGACAAACAAGTTAATGTACTTGTATTATATATTATGTATTAACATAATTTCATTGTTGAATTCATATAATTACAGTACTGTTTTTCAATAAATAAAACATGCATATAGGTAAATGGAACGCTGTTTCTAGTTAATATAACTTCTTACACTTTTGTCCTGGGGCACATATTATGTGCCTGTAAAACTTTATATTCCTTTTTTTTTTTTTTTGGTTTCCTCCATCTCTTTAATTCAAAGAAAAAAACCTAAAGAGTATATATATATATATATATATATATATCATGATCNTCATAATTTAATAGGAAACATATAGATATATATATATATATATATAAGTACCACCAACAACGTTTTCTTTCTTTTCTTTTTTTTTTTTTGAGGTAAACAAATGACCTTTCATGTGAAGTAACAAGATATTCCAAAATTACCATAAAAGCAAAAAAGAAGAAGAAGAAGCTGAAATAAGAATAGAAAAAAAAGAAAAAAAGAAAGCCGTTATATATTTTATTTCCGTTGCATAGGGGCAAATAATAATTTTCTGAATGTTAATGTTAATTCACTGAAATGTAAGCATTAATTATAGTACTTATATGATTATCTGATATATATTTCCATTATACAATTTCGTTTTTTGTTTGACTTATATGACAGAGTACTGAATTATATTTCAGCATATAATTTCTTTTGTTGCGAGACTCATATAATTAAGTACTTAATTAACAGAGAATACTTGATTATATGTTCCTCAATTTGCACAGCATACCCAAGGAGTACTATAGATAGGATTTTTTTGGCTTTTCCGCTAAAGATATTAGTTATGTTTATACAATTTTACATATCTAAAGTTTATCTTAAATCTCAAATGACCGCAGGATAGTAACAGACATCCCTGGCACAACTGATGTATCTTTCGGTAATTATTTGGCGCTCTCAGAACTTTGTTTCTCTCATTATATATCTCATCTCTACTTGTGATTATATGGACTTAATAAATTATAATTTATTTTATTGAAACAAAAACAGGAAGTGAGACAGTGAGCTATGAAATGCCAAGGCCAAACATAGGGATCCACAGGTTTGTGTTCCTTGTGTTCAAGCAGAAAGGAAGGCAGACAGTGGTGAGCACTCCTCCTTCGAGGGACCGCTTCAACACTCGTAAATTTGCTGAAGACAACGACCTTGGCCTTCCTGTGGCTGCCGTTTTCTTCAACGCCCAAAGGGAAACTGCTTGTAGAAAAAGATGACTAATTAAAAACTTGCCAATAAATAGCTAGTTTACTTCACACACACATATATATATATATATATATATATATATATTTACTAGGAGATATTCTTATAATTTACGGTATGTAAAAGGTATTTAACTGGTAGTATGTGGTAATGTTTCTGAACTATCATATTTCAATTAGCTTATGTCTTCCATAATATACCATAGTATATGATGAATAGTTGCGAAACACTACTTCATACCAAAAAGGGCTTTACAGTATGAAATATGTATGGATGCATGCATGGTATATATGATCAATACCTTGCAAGGACTTTGATTGGATTAGCCAAGAATAAGACATCAGCAGTCCCTTGCTAGGTGCTTGTAAAATAGCAATCATATATAAGAAGTAAGAGGCTAGTCCCTTTTTGATGTTGTCATCCTCTTCTTAATTATGAATTTTATGGTTTTGTTACATTAATTATCCCTTTAATATGAAAGTGGAGAGGAATAAATTTATCTAAGTCAAATTGTTTTCTTAGTTTTTTTTTTTCCTTCTTCTTCTTTTGGTCGAAACAAACAAAATGTACTAACCAGTCACTACAACAAAATAACTTTTCATATTGCCCTAATTACCACGTCATTTTCCTCGTCCAAATAACGTAGTAAGTATACGTCTTTTTAGATATTTAAATGACTCTCGGTGGTTCAACGTGTCTTACTAGATCCATACATACATTTGAATGAACTATTAATTAGGTAGCTCAAAAAGTTTATAGTCTTGATTACAACGTTGATTATAAGATTGTTTTGGCATGTGGATAATGTGGAGCATAAAGTGTAAGAGTACTACATGCCCTACATATACATTGATCTCGCTAAGGCTACAGAGGAAGTGTCACGACCCAAAACTCGGGCTAGTGGCAGAAGGAGAATTTCACAAAGATGAGAAATTCCTTGATTTATTTGAAAAGTGTGGAAAAAAATTTTAGTTTTATAAACAGTCCATTTAAATAAAATAATCAGAATTTCATTCCGTGAACCACTCCCACAGTTCGTATACACCATTAAACATAGACTGAATAATAATTAAAAATCACGAAATCAAATATAAGTCCAAGTATCACCATCATATATAACAAAAGTCAAATACCAGAATGACATACATAAGCTCGCAGACAAAATAGAAAGCAGTAATCTTGGTTCAATGCTATTATAAAACCCAAATAGTCCAAAGACTATGACAACAAACTCCTAGTATTACCAAGAGACAAACTGTAATCTAGATAACCTCTTACTCCTCTTGATCACCAAGATCGCATTGTACATCACCTGAGGAAGAAGGTAGGGGGGGTGAGCATAAAATGCCTAGTAGAAAAAATAATTACTCGGTCAAAAATATTTTAGTGATAGAGAATTCCTACATAGTTAGTTTAGTC
>JXTB01000016.1:501366-589116 GCA_002914805.1 Parasponia andersonii
ATGTGTCGCCTACCAAACCTGGAGGGGCAACCGAACTGCCTACGCCTGCCAAATGGAGAGGTAATCAGAAGTAATAGGACCTTGTGTGGGTTTATGGACTCTCACTGATGGTGAGACACGCAGCGCCACACTGTAAACCCAGATGCTAACACGGTGCTCATGTATGATCCTATGACACGTGCAATACAGAACTGAAGTGTGAAAATAATCGTGCTCTAGTTTTTCAGTAGAATCAGCATACTAAGTTTTTTTTTATAGAAAAATGGGCAGTATAATGACCCTATTTTTAATATACCCAAAATAACCTGTACTCAGAAAATTCCCAGAGCAATACAATATATATCTCATATAACCAATTCCTATCACAGATATTTAAATAGTTTAGAAATCACATTTGTTCTCATATGTTGCTGAAAGTAAGTTTGATTTGAAAACGATATAAAACACAAGTAATTGAATCCCTATTTCGCTCGAATAGCAATACCACAATATTGAATCCTCAAGGTGTCGTTGATGATTGCCCGGAGGGTCGGGAACTAATTCCAAGCCTTTGATCGTCCCCTTGCGAAAAACTAATTTCTCACCGGAGCTTCAATTCCACAAATGGTTCTCTTCACTGAATTCCTAACATCCAAAATAGCTAGGTTAGATATATAACTTGTCCAATTCTGGTCCTGGCCCACACCGAGCTGGTGGCAGGCAAAATAAGGAAAATCTTGACCATCCAATCTCGATTTTTGTGCCGATCATCAAACAACACAATATATATATATATATATATATATATCAAATTTCTCCATTTTCCGAGTACATTCCAAAAATGAGGTCAAAAACACAATCCAGCGGCCAGATCACAAACAATAACCATAAATTCGAAATACCCAAAAATGACAACTTTTAATCCGGACAAAATAGAGTTGAGATATATATACCTTGATGATCCTTGTGACGAAACAAATCCAACGGGACCGGTTGGGCGTCGAATGGTGGCTGGAATCGTCGTCGGTGCCCAAAAATCCGATTCGATCTCTTGGAGATTTTCCGGCGTTGTAGGTGATGGCGGCTTCCAGGGACAGACAGCGTGGCTTCAGCATCGCACGGGGAAGCTCCGCCGGTCGGTTGCATGGGCGGACGACGGCGGCGGCACCTCCTGCGGCGGTCTGGCGTCGACGGCGGAGAGAGACTCGAGAGAGAGAAAGAGATCAGGGGGAAAGAGAGAGAAGAGAGAGAAGAGAGAGAGAGAGAAATGAATGAACAGGCCACGTGGCATGTTTTGAATAGAGCTGTACAATTTTTCAAAAATTGAACATAAGTCCCCAAATTTCAAATCTCTATCAATCTAGTCCCCTAAAAATTACAATTTAGTCTTTTTGCATAAAACTTTTGTAAATTAATCTCTCCGATATTATATCCAGAAAATTGATAAAATATCCAAATTAGCCTCGAAAATTCTGGATTTTTATAGGAAGTTTTATGTAGTATTTTTATTTCATTTCCACATTTATGGCTTGTTTCATGTTCTTGTGATTTAATTGCCCTTGACTATATATATTAGAAACAACTTTTGTATGAGAATGAATTAAGCTCAGTATAATAATTGCTGAAACACGGGAATACGAAGGGAATTACAAAACTCATTAGTAGCTAGGCAATTCGAGAGGCCAGCAACTCTCCTAGGAGTGTTCCGGAATTCACCTATAAAATCCGTACGTATCTATTACTCTCCCCAGTATCCCTGTCCAATTCTTATTTACCAACGGGTTAGCCCCTGTCCAAAGTCAACCCGATAATCTAGTCCCACAAAAGCTAACCTAGCTGTAAAATCTGGTAAAGTGTAGGGGAAAAGACACTTCTTATTAAGTAACGACATTGTTGTACTTCCAATTTTTTGGAATAAAATATTGAAAATATTTGAAATATAATAACGAGTACTACATTATCGAATAATTGCATAAAAACTCTAGATTTCTTTATCTTCTTCACATGAGAGAGCGAGAGGTTCCGTTGATGAGCCATCAGTGCCCCAGTCGCCAGACGCACTAACCTGTGTCTACCGTCAGTCACTGACGAAGACACGCCAGCCGTCCCCAACGTGAAGCACCGCTGGTCACCGGAAAATGGAGTCTTCAAAAATTCTCGTCACCGTGGACATTTTTGTTCACTAGAGCTCCGTCGGACCTCCTTTCATGACACAATCAGTATCATTAGATTTGTCTCGTCGTCGCTATCATTTATCGACTAGTCTAGGCCATTAACTCACCACTTGTAAGATTTTTACCTTTTGAGACTTTTTACCAAAGTTTGTAAAAAGTGATATTTTTATAATTTTTTCGTTAAATAATTATTTTATCCGAGATAATTATATAAAGTGAAGAGGGTTAAAAATTAAGAATAATTACGGTTGATAAAAGTTAAAATAATATCCGGACGCATGTTAATTTTCGAATTGAAAAATATGGTATTTTTCTAATTTAGAACAAAAAGTGATATTTTTACAAAATTAAATAGTGTTGAACTAGAGTTTCTACTTTCAAATTTTCGCCTAGGTTGAGATTAGAAAACTGTTATTTTCTAAAATATTATTGCAAAAGTGGCTTTTTTTTTTATATAAATAATCAGTGAAATTGACACCTTTTTAAATATTTTCGAAAGTAATATTTTTCTAAATAATTTTGTGATAGTGATAATTTCTGAAATATTTCAGGAAAGTGATATTTTTGTAAATAATCATCAAACATGATATTTTTCTAAATATGTTGGAAAAGTGGAAAATTTTCAAATTGATTCTAAAAATAGACATTTTTGTAATTCTCAGATTTTAAAGGCTGTTTAAGGCTCAAGATCTCAAAATTGAATTTTAATTTCAAATTTGGATTTAGTAAAGTCGAGAAACAATTTTTGATATATAATATCGTTATGTTTCGAAGTGATACAAATTTCGAAGCTCGTGAATAATGTCACTATGTGTGCTATGAGATAGGTTCTACCCTGAACCCTACTTTTGACAATTTATATGTCTAACTTAGCATTTTTAGGTACTCTGAATTCAATAGTAACCTCTATTTCTCTATTTGAAGCTTCTGTAAAAAGTTATTTTTTCAAGTGAGCTTACCAAGATTTCAAAACAACTGTTCAAATACCCAAGTGACTAACTAAAGTTTTTTCGAGTATCATTAGCTTGGTATAGCTACTATTTTAAGGTAAGGGTTCAATTACTTGATTTTATATCTGTTTTGATCTATAATTGTATTAAAACTTATTTATGAAAAGTCGTAATTTCATGATGGTTTGATAAATTATTGGATTATACTATGGTTGGATTGTGCGGATTATTATACATATTTTTATAACGTGATTATGAGGTAAAATAGTGGTGTATTACCTATGTTACAGTAGATCCTAAGATAATGCTAAGTTGGTTTTTGAAGCATGATTTGATTCTTGAATGCATAGTTATTGAGAACTATTATATGTTGTATATACCATAGGATCATACACTCAAGTTCCATTATTACATCATGGTAGTTTAGATCGTTGGCGAGTTACTGTAGCGTTAGGTGAAAGACCTAGGCCCTTGCATAGAGTTTTAGCTGATACATCTATAGGTAGTATTAAGATACTGGGTACCTCTACTACAAAGGTATTACAGGGTCGTGATGGAAAGATGAGAGCTCACTCATATACCTATTGATTTATGATATATACACTCATGTGTTTTTGGTTTTGTTTTTGAATANTTTGAATATGTGATTATTCTAGATATCAATTATTTTATACACCTAGTTTATAAATCGATTTTGGAAAAGGTATTAACCATGCAGGTTTGGTAAAATTGCATCTATTTAAAAAGGTAATTGAATTTTTACTGAGCATATGAATGCTTATCCCCTACTTCTCCTACTTTTAGGTATTTGTCTAACTGAGGTAGTCGTCTTGATGAATAGACAAGCTATACAGCTTGTGCATGCAATGCTACTCTTATTCCCTTGTGGGTGTTCATACTCTGTTGTCTTTCTTTCCTTGTTCAATTATTTAACCAAGATTAATAAATGAATGTATGAGGATGATTTTGTTGTTAATTTGAGAACTTGAAATCGCAAGCAATTTTATGTAATATATTTTGGACATTGAACTAAATATTTTAGTTAAACTCAATTTATCAAAGTTTACAATTTCTCAAGAAGTTTCCAAAAGAGATAGCTAAAAATTTTCTTAAACTTTGATGGGTATTTTTCTTAATTAATTAAAACTAATAAGAGTTTTAATGATTTAAGAATAAAAAATGAAATTATTTGATACTTAATTTCTCTTAAATTTTGTAAAATTAATATTTTATTATATTTTCACATAAAATTACTAAAGATTACAGCTTTAGATTTATGGTCGTGACAGAAATGGTATTAGAGTTGCAGAATTCATATCCGTCTGGGATCTTGCATATGAGATTTTGTTGTTTAAAAAGAATTTTGGAAAGTATTTGACAAATATCTCATACATTATTTATGAATTGGCTAAATATGCAGTCTTTATTCTGATTCGTCCTGAATCTTTTATTTATTTCCCTAGAGTGAAGCTCTAGTATCTTTTGGATAGTTCTATTCTAGAAATTCTAGTCTCAGAGGTATTCAGATTGACACAAAACTAGTAAATTCTACTTCCATCCAAATTCTCTGATTTAGATAGACATTCATTATTGTACTCTTATATCCATTATGGTGATAAGCTATATGAATATCTTAGGTTCTAAGATAGCAATTCGGTGTCTTGTATGGAATTGTAATATTATTCCCTTGATTTTGGTATACTTTAAATTATTCGGTTTGTGTAAATAGTGATAATGCTTGTGTTAAAATATTTAAATTGATGATACTCTTTAGCATGAAATATTGTCTGTAGAGTGACAAATTGATACAACATGTTGAGTTTACTCAAAGGTAGTATTGTACTAAATTCACCAAGATTGGTTTAACATTAATTGTGTATTTGTAGAATAAATGAATTATGATTACATTTCCTTTTACTTGTGATAAATTGTTTTACCTACTTGATAGTTGCATGCCTAATTTACTTATATTATTATTATATCATAAGTTCATTATCCCTGCAACTGCTAACGTGGTCAGGGCATTATGAAAAGTGTCATTTTCTATATCGATCGTTCATCAGGACTTTGATATGTAGACAGTATTATGATAATTTACACCTGTGTACACTAAGCGAGTCATTTCTATAATTACTAACGTGGCAAGGGTGCTATAAGAAATGTTGTTTTCTATCTCGATTGCCCACTAGGATTTCGACATGTGACATACATTATAATGACTCTTTCTCAGTGTACCCTGTAATCTAACCTTAATTTCAATTATTCTTTACTTTGTTTTAATTAATCACATGTCCCATTATTTAATCAGAGTATGAGGGCAAATCCCGAACATACAATAAGAAGTAATATAGAAATGATTCAATATTCAATATTCATATAAAACAATTAACATTACCATAATGTCCTAGAAATAAAGTTTCAATAGAATAAGTTGTTTCCGCGACAACGCCTGTTTCCTATCAAAGCTCATTTCATTTTTAAGTCGAAAATAGTTTAAAGATATTTTTGAAAATATGCAATACAAAAATCATGGGCATAAAAAAATACTACACTAGTTCACAATAAGGTCTCATCTTAGCATAGGTAACACAAATCTGAACTCCAAGTATTCCTTTTGAAAATGTAATAACAAAAGTTCAAAATTCCTCAATATAAACCTATGAGTAAACTAATCTTAAATACTATCAACTATGTCATCATATGATGTTTATGTTTACCCTAATCCAGTAATGAGTCACAGATCTAACTCAATTCAAGTAATGAGTTACAAACTGAACTTAATTCTAACAACCCAATCAGAGTTTCAACTCTCAACAAATTATAATAAAGTATCCAATGATTCTTTTAAACAAAGTTAAATGTGATTGAAGCTTTTTTTAAAATCCCAAAACTTTCCCAAAAGTTTTCAAACATTTTTCTCTAAGAAATTCAAAAGTATATCTTTTAACTGGCATATGACATATGTAAATTTGTTCCCACAATTTTTTATTTATGAAAAACTCTGGGTATGATATGTTTTAGTAAGGTTCTCTTTGTGTTTTATAACTTTAAAATTACCATACTATAATAATTTTATTAAAAACGGTTTTGAAACATAGTTTTAAGATATAGAGGTTTTATAAAATATTTTAGAAAAATAATAGAGTGAATCATAGTTAACTTCTTTCTTTTTTTTTTTTCTAAGTTTTAATAAAAATGCCATGCATTGCTATATACCACTTAAGTCCCTTCAAGACTTAGGTATTCAAAACCAATTTATTTCCATTTAAAGTTCAAATGAGATGTCATCCCAAGTTTCCAATACCAGAAGTTCTCAACACTTATAGTACCAAATTAAATTAACCACATAAGTACTCAACTATCCAATCAAGACCACACAAGTACTTAAGGATTTAATATTCCAAGGCCCACGAACATCATATACGCATTAATAAAATAAGTCACTCATATAAATACAAGCTTGAAAGTATACATATGTCTAATTAACAAGGCACATTAAACCATAGTAACAGAGTTTCACAAAACTTCCAAACTAGGATTTAAATTCTATTATTCTTTTTATTCACAGAAGATTCTAAACTAGATTTTTCTACCAAGTTTTACTTAACAAAATTTATGCAAGCACGATATTATATATATAACATCTCAAACACACACACAATTTTTTTGTACTTATACTACATTAATTCATATCAAAAGTTTTCTAAGAAATCAAACTTGTTTATCAAGTTATCGCATAAATTTTTCATAAATAATCCTTATTTAATTCCAAGTTATAAAAATAAATATATGAAAGTACATTTCAGCTTATAAGTCAAGCGCCAAAATATTTACCACATTTAAATCTAAAAAGATACTTGAAATTTTTAGTTTATAAAAATTTCTTTGGTCTAAAAAAATTTTCTAATTAGCATTATTAAATGTAGATTATGATTAATTTAGTACCACAATTAAATTATGTGAATACCAAATATCAAACTTTACAATAGTATAATTTTAAAAATTATAGTTGTTCAAATAGCCCATAAGTTTTTGAAGCTATACATCCACTGAAAAAGGTAAAATACTTTTACTTATTCATTACTTAAATTTGAAATATCGATGATTCTCTTGAAAGTAAAGACATGTAATCCTTTAAGACATAACAACCAATTTGGTTTCAAATCATGAGAATTTAAGTTCGAAATTTAAAAGTCACTTAAACCATGTAAGCAAGTTCTAAGTTTGATTAAATTACCAATAATCAAATAATTTCTTACCCAAGGGTTACAAGGCTAATATATTTAGGGAGAAAATATAAGACTAAATAAAAATCACATCTAGATATCGATATCTATTTTTTTCCTCAAAAGTTTTGTAATAATAATAAAGACGAAAGTATTATCACAACACTATCACTACATATCGAAGTCTCGATACGCAATTATAATAAGCAATGACACTTCCCACAGTGCCTTTCTATGTAGGCATTTTCTAGGATAACAAGCTTATGAGATAACAATAATGCAATAATGACAAATAGGTCTAATTGATAGTGGCGAATAAATCAACTATAGTGTCAATTAGAAGTCAATGAGGGGTTAGATAAAATATTAGTAAAATATAGTGATAAAATATGATATCCTAAACTTGTACCACAGATCAAGTATAGAATTCGAGGAGAGTAGCTCAGTACCTACAAATCATTGAAGTACAAATATTAAAGCCTACATACAAAATAACCTGTGAAACAAGTTAGAAAAATGTGTGTAGAAAAATATGGTATAAAAATAATTAAATGATAGAAAGATGATAGAAAAGTAATTAGATAATAAGAAAATGATACGAAAAAGGATAATGGGACTAGAACATATAGATAGATATAGATGGGCCTAGGAATTGGTACAGATAAAAGGATGTAGATTTCCAAACTCAGATAAAACTATGTGTAGAAATGTAAATACTAGAAACTTATTGACAAAGTTTTAAACATACATGGATATATATATATAATGGTGTAAGACTAATGGAGGAGGTGAAAATGTGAGAACCTGTGACTTATAAAAGATACAAATGAGATGCAAAGATATATATATATATATATGAGAATGAGATGAGAAAGCCAAGAGTTGGCCATGGCTTGAAGACAAATTCCAAGGGATGATGATGTTGGTGTAGTCACGAAGTGAAGGAAATGATGCAATGATGGTAGTTGCATTGATAATAGAAAAGATATGGTGGTAATGTTGGAGAATTTATGAGAAGACAAATTCCAAGGGATGATGATGTTGGTGTAGTCACGAAGTGAAGGAAATGATGCAATGATGGTAGTTGCATTGATAATAGAAAAAGATATGGTGGTAATGTTGGAGAATTTATGAGAGAAGTAAAGCTTTTGGCCTCAGGTAGATAAAGAACACAAGAAGAAAATAGAGCAAGAGAGAGAGACCAGCTGAGAGAAAATTAAAGAGAAAGAAATGAGAAGGATTTGTATTCAGAACTTATTAACTCTATGAATCCTCTTTTTACAAATGGGTTGTGTACTCCTTATTTATAGACAAATAATATCTTATATTACAAGAGGTCTTAAACTTTAAGGGAATAAGGTGTCAACTACTTGTTAGCTAGCTTATCTTAGTGTACAAGTACTTAAGGTAGAAGTACTTGTAATTACAAGTGCATAGGTTACAAGTTCTTAGGCTACAAGGGCTTAAGGCACAAGTAAGAAGTTTCTAGAAAAGTGGAAAAGCTTGTATCCGAAGCTTGTGACTTACATGTGAAGAGAATGGCTTCTAAACGATATGTAGTCTAGACTATGCTTCTTTTTGTTTTCTTAAGCTAGCGTCATTTCCTCTATGCAACGTGTAGTTTAGGTGAGCTAGCTTAAGCGTTGATAATCTTATGCTTAATTAGTACTAATGCATGTCTTAAGATTAATTCCAAAAATTGGGAAAATCCCAAAACATTATACCAAAGATATATGTATTAAAAAAATTAGGAAACATTTGTGCCATATATATTATATGGACAGTTGTACTTATATGCTTGGATTGTTGGTTATGCTATATACTGCTCTATTAGAGATTTCCATTTCATCGTGATTCTAATCTTGTTCTTGACTAGAGATATTGGGTATACTCGGTTGTTTCTCACCAGTTATGAGAAATAGTAAATAACTTATGTCGCTATATCCTTATTTTGGTTTCTAACTTTTGAGCTTATCTATCTTATGTGATATAATATAAGGGTATTGATTTCCATTTGAGATTCTGTTAAAGTCTTTAAACTCAATGATTGTTTAGGATCAATTTCAAGATATAGATAAATGGGATTCTCCCAGTGTGACATTGATCTGGTACGATCAGTAGGACGGTATCACTGGTATTTGATGAGTGATTAATTCACTCAAAATCAAGTGCTATTCACCTCAAATAATTATAAGTTCTCAAGCATTTATGTTAGTTTGATATGTTTTTACATTATTTTTGTAATTCTTGTGAATAAATGAGAACTAAGATAAATATATGCTAAACATGGGTATTTTAACTATTGAGAATGAAAGCTGAGTCCCATACGAATGCAACGCAAGGAAAATCAAGCAAAATAGAGCTAAAACGAAGAGATGGCACCTCTGGAAAGAAAAATTGCCATACTGATTTCTAGAATCGAGAGCGCCATGGTGCTTGAATAGTAGTGCCATGGCACTACCTAGAAATCAGTCTTTAAGAGGCTACAACATCGTGGCACTAAACATCATCTAGAAATGCATTTTTAGTGAGCTTTTAGAGCCAATCTGAACTATTGATGCCATCTGATCGAATAGTTAATATTCTATCCAGTCTAGGTCATCTTAGAATTCCTTAAATACACCTTTAAACGTCTATAGCAAGTGTAGAGAGTTGGAGAGGAAAACACACTTAAGAATTCAAAAATCCTAGAGAAAGGAGAGTTTTGGAGCAAAAATCTTAGAGAGGATGCTTGAGAGAATGGCTTGAAGAGATTAAAGTTTGAAGTTCTACCTCTACAAAAGAGTTTTCTCTTCCTCTTTCTCACCCTAATTTTATTTAAAATTTGTATTGTGCTTGAAGTTATGAAAATATTTGGATATATGAAATTCTTATTGTAATTAGTATTAGATTCTCTTATGTTGAACTAATTATTATATGCATAGGGAATGATATAGTGATACTTTGATTCTATATCCTAATTTTCATTATGTTCTTTGATGTTGTTCTTGAATTTATTTATGCTATTCCATGCTTAATGCTTCTCAACTAATTACCTACTAGTTAGATAATCTGGTTTCTAGAATTTGGCATTTGAGAAAGGGAATTTAAGAAATAACTATAGAATAGTATAACCTAGGATTATATAGAATTTGAGAGAACCTACAACTCCATTGAAACCATAATTAAAGAACTATTGAACATAATGAATTCTTAATTTCTAGGTTCAAAATATTTAGATTTTTAGCTTACAAATAGGAATAATTGATTAGAATACAATTGGTGATCAAAAGATATAGTTAATAGTTAGGTGAATTCAATCCCCTAGTACATTTGTGCATAGAAGTCTCTATATTTTATTTTTGTATTCATATTTATATTTGTATTTATTTATGTTATAAACTCATTTAATTTAGTTGCCTAGATAAAGTTATGTCATGATAAGTTTGGTAATTAACGACAATTTAATACACAATTCCTCGTGACATCGACAACTCTATACTTATCACTCTATTACTTTATTACGATCCGTGCACTTACGGTTATTTTACGTATTTACATTATAGTACAACAAGTTTTTGGCACTGTTGTTGGGGAATTAACATTTTAGATTGTTATTGATTTCAGGAGTAAGTTACTTGATTTTAATTTTGGCATTTATTTTCATTTTCAATTTTAATTTTTATTTTTAAATGTTTGTTTTGCAAGGTTCTTAGAGATGTTAGATTAGTAAGTCCTCTTATGGTTTGTTTAAAAAGACTCGGAGCCATTTTATTATGTATGATAGAGATACAAGGAATTGCTCACCCTATGCCCGAATCATGGTTTATTCTTGGAGTATCAAATACAAAATTTCTCAACAACCTTCGGCTCGAAATAAGAATGTGGGTGGAAAGAAGAAATAGTACTACCTCTATTTACCAAGTATTTATTGATGAAGCTTATTTGTTGTTGGAAGACATGGCCGACTTTGACTATCAGAGTTGGAATTATCTACCAAGTCACCTCGGTTTGGGAGATAATTCTAATATTTTAATACTATGGTGTGATACTCCATATCACCAAGAGGAGCCTTTTCCCAACCTTGAATATCCTTTTACACAATTTTTAGAGGAGACAAGACTTCATCATGAGGAGTGAGAGAGAAGGAAGACTATTCTTAGTTCACAATTTGAGTCTCTTTATGACTCTCTTGAGGCTATGACAAGGGCTGTGGCTATGATATATATATAAGTTACAAACATTGATGAAAACCACCATAAGGAGCTAAGCACAAGCAGGAGGATCTTGGATTTGTTTGATGATGACGACTCAAGTGAAAATGAGAATCAAGAGTGGATCAAAGAGGAAGAATCACAAGAAAACACTTGTGAATCTTCTCCCTTTGAGATCCAAATCATCACGTTGCCATCCTTCATCAAAGATCATATCTATAATGACCCTATATGGCCAACACCTCCTCTACCACCGCTAGTACCATTCATTCAAGCTAACCAATTATATGTGCCGGTGCCGAATCAAGTTGAGCGTACATGCCAAATACTCTCATACATAGCCAAGCTTGAGCATGTTCAAAACTAAGACCTATTTGATATATCATATGACACATATTATTGGCGGAAGCCACTATTTGATGAGCTTCACCAAGTTGTGCAATAATAAAACTAAAGATGCAAATTATAGAGAGGAGTCCCGTACTACCCTTGCCAACGTTAATAAGAGGTGAGAATGTCTCACCTTCACGGTATGTGTTCTTGTCCCTTGTACTTATCTTGAACATTTAAATTTTGAGAGTATTGCCAATTTTGAGTTTAGGAGTGAAAATATTTGTTGGTTAATTATTTAATAGGTATGGCTTTGCTTGTGTATTGATTATTATGATTTTCTTTCCATGAATTGTATACTTTTAGGTAATCATTTCATTTTTCTTGCTTTTGTTATGCTAGTTTGAATAAATTATGAGTTTTTTTTAGATGAGATAACTTGATATTGATGATGAATATAGTCATTTAATATTCTCTTAGGTCTTTTGAAATGTAATTCATTGAGATTATCCATGTGCTTGGCTCGTATTATTTGAACCTTATTCTTGATTCTATACATTTAAGTACCATAATCATGATTACTTGACTCTTTGAGCTTTTGGAAAACACTTATATGTATTAGATACACATTGCTCATAACCTCTAGAACCCATTTTAGTGAAGCTTGAGATGAAATTCAATGTTAGGTGTCATTGGAGAAATGATTTAGGCTATCTTTGGACCGTTTGAGCCTTTCAAGCTAACCTTGATATATTATCATCCTAGTGCACCCACTTTAATCCTATTTGTACCTTTCTTTTTCTACTGTATTTTTTCTAAACCAAAATAATGACTACCAACCTTATCCTTAAGCATGTTGATTGTTTTAAAAAGTTATTTTGTCTTATGTTCATATTAGAAGGAAGGGTGGTGTTATGAGGTCAAGAAAAAAAAAACAAAAACAAAAAAAAAAAAGGGAATAATTTGGTGAAACTTTTGTGTCCTTACCCTCTATTTTCTTTTTTAACATTGAGGACAATGTTGATTTTGAGTTTGGAGGAGAGGTTTTTGATTTTCATCATTTTGTCTTATTTCATATCTTTCGTTTCAGAAGAAAAAAAAAAACAAATTTCAATAAGTGTTTGGTGGAGTGTTGATAGAAGAGAAATTTAGTCGAAAAGAAGTGTGGGAGTGCTATTTGATGTACCAAAGAAGAACTCTATAAAGGTCCTAGATTAATGTGCTTAAGAGTAATTTGAATCTCAAATTTTTCCAAAATTATCTTACCTTTGCCCAAGCTAATATTACAAGCTTAGTGGAAGACCTTTCTGATCTTTGATGACATACTAACATTCATTAGTGGAGAGCGACATGAAAAATGGGCATATAGAAGTTCCAAATTCCATCATATAGAGACCTTTCATTGTCTATCGAAACACATAAGTCTATCTTAAGTTCATTTTATTAAGTTATATTGATTTTGTACACACTTACATATTAAGAGTCTTGACTGAAGTTAAATTGATGCTTGAAGTTGAAAATCTAGATAATCTCAATGATTGCATTTCCTTTGAGTTTGGAACATTTTATGACTTCGGAGATACTTGCACAGTTTTTGATTTGATACGAAACTCACACTTTGTTATTCATATCATTAGTACTTGATTTGTGTTTTACTTTTCTTTTTCTTGTCTTGTTTTTTTCTTAAGGACAAGAAAATTTTCGAGTTTGGAAATATTTGAAGAGTGATTAATTCACTCAAAATCAAGTATTATTTAGCTCAAGTAATTATAAGTTCTCAAACATTTATGTTGGTTTGATGTTTTTTCACTTTGTTTTTGTAGTTCTTGTAAATAAATAAGAACCAAGATAAATTGGTGCTAAATATGGGTATTTTAATCATTGAATATAAAAGTTGAGTCCAATACGAATGCAACACAATGAAAATTAGACAAAACAGAGCTAAAATGAAGAATGGAGCCTACAGGAAGAAATTTCTAGAATCGAGAGTACTACGGCGCTTGAATAGTAGTGCGGTAGCACTACTTGGAAATCAGACTTCTAGAGGCTACAGAGCCGCGACACTTGCTAAGGAGTGCTACGGCACTACATAACGTCCGAAAGTGTGGTATCACTACCTGGAAATCAGACTTCCAGAGACTATAGAGCTGCGACGCTTGCCAGGGATTGCTACGGCACTACATAACATCTGAAAGTGCATTTTTAACTAGTTTTTAGAGCCAATTTGGACCATTGATGCCATCTGATCGAATGATTGATATTCTATCCAGTCCAGGTCGTCTTGGAACTCCTTAAATACACCCTTATGCCTCCATAGCAAGTGTGGAGATTTTAAGAGGAAACACACTCTTGAGAACTCAAAAATCCTAGAGAAAGGAGAGCTTTGGAGCAAAACTCTTGGAGAGGATACTTAAGAGAGTGGCTTAAAGAGATTAAAGCTTGAAGTTCTACCTCCATAAAAGAGTTCTCTTCCTCTTTCTTACCTAATTTCATTTAAATTTTATTTTGCTTGAAGTTAGAAAAATGTTTGGATATATGAAATTCTTATTGAAATTAGTATTAGATTCTCTTATGTTGAACTAATTATTATATGTTTGGAGAATGATGTAATTTATACTTTGATCCTATGTCTTGATTTCCAATATGTTCTTTGATGTTGTTTTTGAATTTATTTATGCTATTCTATACTTAATGCTTCTCAATTAATTACCTACTAGTTGGATAATTTGGTTTTTAGAATTTGATACTTGATAAATGAAATTTTAGAAATAACTATAGAATAGTATAACCTAGGATTATATAGAATTTGAGAGGACACATAATTCCTTTGAAATTATAATCAAAGTACTATTGAACATAATGAATTCTTAATTTCTAGGATTGAAATAAAGATATTGGAACTGAGATTTAGGAATAATTTCACTTAGCGCTTGAGAGAAGGAGTAGAAATACATTTAGGTTCTTAGCTTATAAATAGGAATAATTTATTAGAATGCAATTGGTGATCAAAAGATATAGTTGATAGTCAGGTAAATTCAATCCCCTAGTACATTTGTGCATAGAAGTCTCCTTATTTTGTTTTTTATTTATATTTATATTTATATTTATTTGTATTATAAACTCATTTAATTTGATTGCCTAGGTAAAGTTAGGTTACGATAATTCTGGTAATTAACGATAATTTAATATATAATTTCTCATGATATCGATAAATCTATACTTATCACTTCATTACTTAATTATGACCCGTGCACTTATGGTTATTTTATGTATATGCATTATAGTATAACAATATTCGACATATGATCTGCTACTCTAATTTGGTGCCCAACAATTAGTACTCAGGTTATAGGAATCTTATGTTATTGACTCTCGGTCTTGATTATCGTTACTACTTTTGTTTTGTGTACCGATCTAAGGACATCATTTACATGTGTTGATATTCTTCTATCTATTAATAGGTCATCTTAATAATTTTGTGTGACATCGAGATATTGTCGAGATTCTAACACCAGTGGAAGGCGTATATTTCACGCTCTTTGTATAACCAGTGTTTGATTCGATCCTCCTATATTCTATCTTTAATCGTTCATTATCCTTCTGACAGTTATTTCTTAATGATCTTCTCTTACCCTTGTGTTATATTTGAATTTCTAGATGAAATTTTTTTAAGGATGGGATGATGTAAAATCTGGTAAAATGTCAGGGTAAAAGAGATTGTTTTTTAAGTAATGACATTACTGTAATTTCAATTTTTTCGAAATAAAATATTAAAAATATCAGGAATTTAATAATGGGAACTACAGATCGAATAATTGCATAAAAATCTCTGGATTTCTTTATCTTCTTCACATGAGGGACTTGAGAGAAAGATAGACAGAGAAAGAAAGAAGTTTCGTCGATAAGCCACTACTACCCCTACCGCCAGACATGCCAACCCATGCCCGCCATCAGTTGCCAATGAAGACACGCCGGCTATCCCCGCCGTGAACCAGAAAACGGAGTCTTCGAAGATTTCAGCCACTGTGGACGTTTTTGGCCACCGGAGCTTTGCGGAACTTCTTTTGCGATACCACTAGTACCGTTGGATTCGTCTCGTCGTCATCGTCATTTCTCAACTAGTCTCGGCTATTAACTCATCGCCAGTAAGATTTTCATTGTTTGGGCTTTTTTACCAAAGTTCGTAAAAACTGATATTTTTATGATTTTTTTGTTAGGTAATAATTTTACCCGAGGTAATTCTATGGTGTGAAAGAAGGTTAAAAATCATAAATAATTAGAGTTGGTAGAAGTTAAATGATATCTGGGAATATGTTAATTTTTGAATTAAAAAATATGATATTTTTCTAATTTAGAACAAAAGGTAATATTTTTGCAAAACTAAATAATGTTGAACTAGAGGATGTTACTATTTAGACTTGGGCCTTGGTAAGATTATAAAACTGTTACTTTCTGAAATATTATTACAAAAATGAATTTTTTTTACAAATAATCAGTGAAATTAACACTTTTCAAATATTTTCAAAAGTGGTATTTTCATAAATAATTCTCAGATAGTGATGATTTTTGAAATATTTCAAGAAAGTGATATTTTCACAAATAATCCGTAAAAATGAGATTTTTCTAAACACTATGGAAAAGTGGACATTTTCAAATTAATTCCAAAAAGAGATATTTTTGTAATTCTCGGATTTTAAAGCCCGTTTAAGGCGCGGGATCTCGAAATTGAATTACTATTCCAAATTTGGATATAATGGAGTCGAGAAACGATTTTTGATATATAATATCGTTATGTTTCAAAGTAGCACAAATTTCGAGACTCGTTAATAGTGTCATTATACGTGCCACGAGTGGGTCCTTCCCCGAAGATCCACTTTTGACAAATTATATGTCTAATATAGTATTTTCAGGTGCTCTTAATTTAGTGGTAACCTCTGTTTCTCCGTTTGAAGCTCCGATAGAAAAGTTACTTTATCAAGTGAGCTTGCCGGGATCCCAAAACGACCGTTCAAACATCCAAGTAACCAATAGAAGTTTCTTCGAGTGTCATTAGCTTAGTATAGCTACCATTTTGAGATAGGGATTCAATTACCTAATTTTATATCTGTTTTGATTTATAATTGCATTAAAATTTATTTATGAGAAATGGTGATTTCATGATAGTTTGATAAATGATTGAAAATTGTTGGATTATACTGGGATTGAACTATGTGGATTTTTATACATATTTTTATATCGTGACTATGAGGTAAAATAGAGGTATGCTACCCTTGTTCCAATAATCCTAGGATAATGCCAAATTGGATTTTAAAGCATGATTTGATTCTTGAATGCATAGTTATTGTGAACTGTTACATGTTGTACATACCATAGGATCACACACTTGAGTTCCATTATAGTATCAGAATAGTTTAGATCGCTGGCAAGTTGCTGTAGTGCTATGCGAAAGATCTCGGCCCTTACGCAGATTTTTAGTTGATACACCTACGGGTAGTATCAGGATATTGAGTATCTCTTTTACAAAGTTATTATAGGGCCGTGATGAGAGGATGAGAGCTCATTCGTATACCTGGTTGATTTATGATGAACAATCATGTGTTTTTGGTTTTGATTTTGAATATGTGATTATTCTAGACACCAATTATTTTATATACCTAGTTTATAAATGGATTTTGGAAAAAGTATTAACCATGCAGATTTGATAAAATTACTTTCATTCAAAAAAGTAATTGAATTTCTACCTGATACTAAATTTCGTGTGTGGAGCAACAAGATAGTATAAACTTGTTTTCTTTTTTCGTTTCTCTTTTTTGTACATGCTTATGCTTCATCAATTAATAATAATAATAATAATAATGTAACTGACATCATATATTATCTTATAAAGCTAATAATATTTTCAATATCATTTCCTCCAAGAACATATATATAAAAAGTTATATCGACTATTTTCTTTTATTTTTATTTTTATTTTATTTATGGAATCATTACACATAAGTAACTCATTACATATCTCATATGTGCAGTCAACTAGGAAATGAAAATAGCTAGAATGGCATTGGTTGTGTTGTTAACCTAAAATCTGAAAAACTATTTATCAACCACATGTCGTCCTCATTGTCAATGTCTGTTTTTAACCGCTCAAAATATTTAAAAATAATAAAAAATAAATAAAAATGAGATAAATCAAGTGAATCGACTTTGTCCAATAGTTCAGAGAAGATATTCAGTTTGCTCAAAATATTTGAATTTACAATAATTCTTTTTTCTAAAAGAAATTTTTCACCCAAAAAATACCTGAGTTCAGTAATATTGAAATATCTTGAGAAATTTATAATGCTGACTTAAGATGGGAAATTGGCCTGGCTAACAGTAATTTGGACTATTAAAAAATAATCTTTCTAGGAGTGTATGATAGGTAAGCAGTATATTTATGACTGCTAAGTTATATTTGTCTAGGTCCATTTTTTGGTGTATATAATTTATTTATCAGTGTGCATAATTAATATACTATAGAATATAATTTATTTACTAGAGTATATATTGTCCCTTTTTAAGTTATGTGTTAGTAAATATCTTTTTTTATTTTATTAACTCCTATATATTTCTTAAGTTATAATGATTAGAGCTCTTACGTAAATTAATGTGATAGGTTCGTTATATAATTAATTTATCAATATATTCATTAAGTACCATTTTGTACACTGTTGTTTTTAATTTCTGATTTTTTTCTTCAAGTAAATTAAGCAAATGAATAATGATATACTAATAATAATTTGCCACTATTACTGCTTTTGTTTCCCCATCCTTCGAAAGGCCGCTGTTACTAATTTGATTTTTCTTTTCTTTTATCATTTATGTAGCCTTGCGCACTAGGAGTTTGACGATGCCCAGAGTACAACGGAACTTAGATCTTAATGGACGAGTCAATATCGCTATCTTTCTTAACTTATTACTAATAAATCAGTACCGTATCAATACATTTATGATATACCAAACAGTATGAATTTATAAAATACAAAACAGAAAGGAAATAGTATCCTCTCTCTTTCTTATTCTCTTAAAAAAAAAAAAAAAAAACCAATATTTACTTTTCCAATCAATATATTACAGATGTGGAACTTGGAAACTTGGAAATTGATGGCCTTCTTGAGAAAGCTGGGGACGTCATTCTCTTTAGCCATGCATATGAATCGGGACGAACCGAGTCCGTTAACAATGGTGAGGAGGATCTTCGTCATCTCCGTCCTGAACCCATTGCAGTCGACCTTGTCGAAGATGCAGTCGTGGAGATGGGAGAGCTGGCCCGCCATGGTCACCATGTTGATGCTGAAGTGGGTCGTATTATCGGGCCCAAGGTCGTCGAACGATGTGAGAGAGTCCATTTTTAGAGAGAGAGTCCAAAGGTCGTCGAACGATGTGAGTGCAGTTGGAATTTTACTGGTGAGGGTCTGTGGAACGTTAATGGTTAAGAGAAGTCTGGACAACATTAATGGCGAGAAAGAGTGGTAGAGAGAGAGGGTCTGTGAAACGAACCGGCCGGTGAGAAATTAGAGTCAAGGAAAATGTTGGTATTAATATAATATAAATAATTAAAAGGGGTACTTTTGTTCATGAAATTAAAAAGGGATATCTACTTAAAAGATACCTAAAAAGAGGGGCATTCTTATATAAATCGCCATGTTATTGTCTTTTTTGTGTTGCATTGTGCCCATGCCTGTGTTAGCTTAGGCCAATTTTGTGTCATGCCCAACATGCAAAATCATCTTTTCTGGAAATGATTTCAAAAATACCCGTTTTTAAAACCATATTTCTATAAATACTTGTTTTTATTTTAATTTAACAAATACCCATTTTTATACCTTTTTTAGAGAAACGTAGACTACTAACATTTTACACATGAAATGTATATCACGATATACATTTCATTATATTAAATATATACTATGATATATATTTCATGAATAAAATTTATACTAAAAATCGGCGCACATTTCAAAATATGTAAACTATAATAAACATATACATTATAAATATATACCGTTCATATTTTATATATAGAATATGTACCTCATACGTAAAAATTTACATTATAAATAAAATTTACATTATAAATATAAACTACTCATATTTTGAACATAAAATATACACCATAAAAACGAATACTTTTGAAATAAAATTTAGAAATAGGCATTGATGAAAATAAAGTATAAAAGCGGGTGCTGAGAGTAAATTTCTCTCTTTTCTGCTGTCTATTTGTCCCTGAGCCCATTATTTTTTTAGAAAATCTGAATCATTTACCGAATCCATTTTTCTATAGACTATGTAATAATAAGCTATATTAATAAAAAGAAAATGGAATAATAAATTCATATATTATGGCATATTTTAAATAATTAATACATAAATAAGCTAAAAAGAGTCGGAGGTATAAAAATCCATACATTGAGAATCTTGAAGTATAACAAGTTAAGTAATAGGGTAATGTTAGCCTATTAGCGAAAAAAATCTACGTCCTTTATTATCAAATAAAACCTTCAATTTGTAATTTCTATTGAATTTCACCATATTCCATATTTGGTTAAAATTAAAGTTAAAAATGGTTGCAAAAAATTTTTTATTCTTGAAAATTATCAATTGACATCCACAGAATTACTCATAATGCAACCATCTAGGCCAAAAAATATCCATAATCTCTTAGGAATCTCACTGTATCAATCTTCAAATGCACAAATAAATTATTATTTTTTTGTTATATAATTCAAAAGTTAAAAATATTCGTATTTTAACTCTAATTTTTATTATATATATGGATCCAATGAGATTTGATAGAAAAACATCATTGTCGGTCTAATCCTGATTTTGGCGATGTTTCTGCTCGACTAACGTAAAAATTTTGATCGTAGTTAAACTTACACTGCCACCTCTCCTAATCATTCTGATTGATTTTCGAATAGAGTTGAGCCACTGATCAAAAAATTTTGACTGATATCAGACTAGAGTCAAGCCATTATTTGACAACAATCCCAACCCCAGTTAAACCTGATTGGTCGTCTTTCCAGTGCCACCTCCTTTCCTTCTGATTTTTTCGACCAGAGTTGAGTGGGGATAATTTTAGAATTATAAAATTTTCATTAAAATAAAAGTTTTAGTTTTGTAAATAATTTATAGATTGTCCATTTTTCGTCACATATTTTAAAAATAGGTCAAAATTAATAATGCTCTAATATTTTACTATGAACTACATAAATTTTTTTATTTCAAATTGAAACTAACTAAGACCAAAAAAAAAAAAAAGAAGCAAATTTCCATTCCAAATTAATTAACGTTCTTTTTTACCAACAAATTAGTTAATTTCGATAATACAACATCTNATTAGGTATAGTACCTTTATAAAAAATAAATAAATAAGTACAGTGTCGTGCGTAAGGGTTATGCCAATCTCGTATAATGTTCCGGGTCTCCGTGCTCGAGTCAAGTCCGTGCATGCTCGATACCTTATTGTGCAGTCGTTTTCGTTTGGCTGCTAGATCGAATAGAATTCTCTAAGCTATACAGATAGAAATTGAGCTAGAGGTCAAATTATTTAATACATGAGGTAGGAGATATATATTTGTACACCATATTATTGATACATCACTACCACTCACAATCATTCTTCCAAAAGTTCTTTTTCTCTTATTGAAAACAAAATTTAAAAAATATAATACAAATCTATATATATATATATATATATATATATATATGGGCCAATTTGGTACTATTGTAGTTGTGTGTAGTCCTATTATAACTATACCTTGAGCAAGAAGCAACTGTGAAAAAAAAATGTATTTAAGCATTTGATAAATTTAATATATAAAATTGATGTGTTGTTTAAAAACAGCATTTAAGTGCTTGATAAATTATAGATTATGTGTATTATAAAGTGACATTTTAAATAATTTGTATCATAAAAGCAGAATTAATTTTAAAAAGTAACATTTATCATATTTCTCAAATTTTGTTTAAACTGACAGTTACACAATAATTTTTAAAATCTGTTGACTAAAAGCAAGAATTTGCCAAACGTCCTTCACTCTCAATCTTTTTTGCTAACCGTTTTTAAAGAGTAAAGTTGTCTTTCTCAACAAATTAAAATTTCTATTTTAACTAAATTTGTGGGCTCAATCTTATTTGATAGCAAAAAATAAATTGAAAGTTTAATATGACATAAATGAAAATGCATGGAATTTTTGAAAGACTAAAGATTTTTTTTAATTATTATATCCTTTATAAATTATATCAACACAATAATAAACCCATACATATTGTAGACAATTCAATGCCAACTAATTAGCAAATGGGTTTCTAACACTTTAACCTATAAAAAATAAAAAAAAAATTACAAAAATATTGAAGTCAAGTTTTTTCAAAATTCCGTATGGTTTTTATTAGAAAAATATCATTTTCTTAAAAAAAATAAAAAAAATATTATTTTTAAAATGGTTATCGATTGCTATATACTAGAAACTAGTTACCGATTACTAATAACTATTTTAAAAAATAATATTTTTTAAAAATAATATTTTTCTAATAACAGCCATACCGTACCTAAAAAAAATGCAAACAACTATATTTTTCAACTTTTTTTTTTTATGAAAATACCTTACAATGTCTAATTTCCTCTTAGAGAATCATCAATCGCGTATCACATTCAGATACAAACTATATTTTATATAATGTACCTACATATTTGGCAAATTATAAAAAAAATTTATGAGTAGCACCCGTCCAAGAAAAAAAAAATACTGAATCAAAATAAAAAATAACTAATAGGGGTGAGTATAATTCAATTCCTACATGAGAAATATACGTGAAATATTCCGCTTATATTAATACTTACATAGTTAATGACACTTGTATGATATATAATTTTATTTGTGAATTATACTAGAATAAAATAGAAGCCTAAATGTTGAAAAACTCGTATATATATTTTTGACACATAAGAATTTTTTGATCGGTCAAATAGAAGTGTCAAGTGTGTACAAGTATTTTTGTGGAATGTAAAATTCTAGAATTAATTAAAAAATAATGTGCGTACGTGCATAAGTAAAATTGTTAACTGTACGAACCAAATGTGGTATAATATAGTTTCCTAGCTAATGCAAATTAGAATTTTAAGCTTTGAATTACAAAATAATATTCCGTATTAAAATGGCGAGAGAAATTGCCGATGAAGCAAAGTCATTCTCATTGTTGAAGATTGGACTTGTTAAGTTCGTGTCAAAGGTCCAATTGTCGTACTTAAAGAAATACATACTTTTCCAACATAGTAGTTATAGGTATTAAATTATCTAAAAGGTAATGATGAAGGTTTAGAAATGATTTTAAATTTTAGGCAACAATAATTTCAAAAGCATGGAATAGAGCAAAAAGCCTAGACATGTGCCACACTTCCATAACTTAATTTCACTTTAGTTTTCAAAGTCAGCCCTAAGTTCACTTTTTTGAATTTACACACTACGCTGTGTTTGG
Source organism: Parasponia andersonii (assembly GCA_002914805.1). Classification (NCBI taxonomy): domain Eukaryota; kingdom Viridiplantae; phylum Streptophyta; class Magnoliopsida; order Rosales; family Cannabaceae; genus Trema; species Trema andersonii. The sequence continues at coordinate 524,736 of JXTB01000016.1, forward strand.
TAGTTTCCCATTTCAGATTCTCAACGTCTAAAAACTGCCATATCTATTTGGGTGGGTTGGAAAGAGAGAGATCAGGGTTCAGGTCAAGGTCAACTGTGGGCATCCAAAATATGTCATTCTGACGAAATTTCCAGCACCTTTGATAGCTTGAAGATTTATGTTATATTGGAATATATAGCAAGAACTTCCATCTAGAGACATAGCCAAAAAATAAAATAAAATAAAAAACATTCAATGTAGAGTTTTCATGTGGTTATTGGCATAGTATATGGTGGTATTCTCCAGCTATTCAGTATGGAGGCGGTTTTGAATTTGAATCCTGCCAAGCTTGTTATCAGAAAAAACTTCAATTTAGAGTATATATGTTTCTATTGCTTTAGATCATGACTATTGTATGTCATTGTGTTTATTAGGGGTGTATGTGGACAAAAGAAAGAAAAAATGAACTAAAAAATCGAATAACCTGATGCTAACCATGAAAAAGAAAGTAAAAAAACAAAAAAACATTGAACAAATGAAGATAATATAAAAAAGGATGATATGTTTGGTCAACTTAGGTATGGTACTTGGCAAACGGAACGAAAGGAATATATATATATATATATAAATAAATAAAAAGTGGGATCGGATGTAGTCCATCTGACGGGAATGATTCATGATCTGTGGTTATATAAAGTATCCTAATATATTCTGTAGTAAGTAAAATATCATCCTTGAAAATAAATATTTGTAATATCAATTTTTTTTAGAAAAAAAAAAGAAAAAACTTTAAACAAAAACTTTTGTCTCTAGTTTTTCTCACATTTAAATCAAGCCGACCCTCGTAAATAGACCATAAAAACCTAATAATCCGAGCAACCTTGCACCAAAAAAACCGAAAATAGTATAACAAAATATAAATAAAAAAAATCGAATTAAGTTTGTTTTATAGCTGACAATTTGATCGATGAACACCCATACTCACATTACGCGTTATAAAATTTACAGAGTTGAAATTATCAGTATATTATAACATCATTTTAGTTAAGAAGTCTATAAAAGAGCAAAATTATAGCAAAGAATATGGTAAAAGCGAAATAAACGAATGAGCAGTGCCCCCTAGTGACTTCTAATTAATTACACATTTTTTTTCGTTTTTTTCTGCCATACCTAGACGCAATTAATAAATAAGTCCTTCCAACTTCAAGAAGAAGAAAAAAAAATTCCTTCCAATCAGTTATATATATATATATATATTGTCGAGAAGCTTCCTATCAATTATTTATATCTATTTACTACTTACTACTATTGTTACTTTTGCAGTATAGGTTTGAACTGGTCCTTTAAATGGAGCAGTGGACTTGTTTTCATTGGACTCTCGCTATTATTGAGACGAGTTTCTTTCTTTTGTTTCCTTTTCTTTTTTTTTTTCAGAAAACAAAAATTTTCTTAATGACGTTTGTAGTTGGTCATCATATTCTTTTCATCATTATCAAGCTATATATGATATCAGTATTACTTTAATAGCTCAATGACTAGTAGCAGTGACACCGAAAAGGCCCAAAAGGCATAATACTTCCATTTACTTTTACTTCAATGCCGTCTAGTGACTCCTACTTGAATATTATAAATCTATACTTCTAAGCAAAGTTGAAATTGGAATTTTTACTGTGGATGCACTGTCCTTGGCTTAACTTGATTTATCACCACATATCTCGGATGTTTAGGTTATTTAAGGTTCAAATCCTCTCACCCCATATTTAGGGGAAAAAAAATCTGGAATTTCTAGCTCCTTTAAAGAAGGAAATTAAATACAGAAAAAAAAAAGAATTTACAGTTAATAAATTTATAGAATTTATAGACTTGATATTCACCTTGGTTTAATTGATATTTTTTTCTCAAGAAAAAAAGGGATCGAGCTGACAGCTTTTGACATTAGAAGAAAAGAGAATATTTCTGATAATGGTAGTAGTCCCTGTTACTTAATGGTTCTAATTGGGGATTCTATACTGTTATTTTATAACAATATTTGACAAACTTCTAGATATTAATTGTCACGAATTATCAATATCATTACACAAAATTGATCAATAATTTTAGATTGGTTCAGGCCTTGAATTGATTTTTTTTATTTGAATCATTCTTTAGTAATTTATATATATATATATATATAAATTAATTAATAACTATAACCACTCTTTGAATACTCGTTTAGTCTTTCATATAGATCGCCAGAAAATTGAGTCATTGAGGAAAATCATTAGTGCTAATGTGAATTACTTTCTCGTTCATCTACTCCTTTATATGTAACTGCTTTTCTAGATTTAATAGAGCATAGTTCAACCATATATATAAGCTTGGAATTTACATACTGCATATACCACTTTTGACTATTGCAAGCCAATATTGAAGTATATATTGCCCTGGTCTAAGTTAGTTCAGTTCGCATGCCACCAACAAACAAGAAATTATGTGGAAGTCTCCAAATAAAAGGAGACTTAAAATTGGACTCTAACAACACAAAAATATCATGGGAAAAGGACCGGAACACCTAAATAGATTTCATTTTTGACTTTTCAAACCTAAACATTTGTTTCCCAAGGTAAAGAATTTCACCACCATCTCCATTAGCCCTTCATTATATTAGAAAGGGTAAAATAAACTGAACAATTTCTACACAATAGGCAAGTCTTGACATATGGTATCATATATTTCGATTATAGTAAAACTTTGGGATCCAGTAAAAAAATACAATGAGATGGTTGAAAAGTTCTACATCGCCATGGAAAATGTAGTATTTAGGCCTTGTGCAAAAAGGGAAAGTAATAAACGATATCGCCTCACAAGGGGCATACGCAGACGCTAGGTTTCCCTATACAAAGAGTTTGTATTCAGATAACTTACTTTTTATCTTACTATTTACTAGGGATTTTTTTGTTATAGACTGAATGTCAAATCATATATCAAAATCGAATTACAATCACAAAATGCAAATTTGGCCAAATCTTATAAAATTCTTAATAATTTTATTTAATAAATTTTATTTTTTTCCAAAAAGGTAAAAAAAAAAATAAAAATTTAAAAATTAATATATGTAATCTATAACAACGACATTTTTTGTTGCTATAGAGTTTATTTAATAAATTTAATCTTTTTAAATGTAAGAAAAATAAAAATAAAAATTAATAATAAATTTAATATATAATGATGGCTTGCATCGTTATTATAGGTTTTGAATAAAATTTTGAACGTAATATTTACCGCCCTGAATTTTGAAATTTAAGGAGAATAATGTTGAGTGAGCCATAGTGACGACTTTCACTATTTAGAGCAACAAAACAACGTATATTGTTGCTAAAAACGTTACATAATAAGAATTCAAATATTCTTCCTCTTCTTCTTGTAATAACCTCCCATTCATTCACTCTCTCTACAAAACTCCACTTGCTCTCACTCCTCTTCTCGAATCACGCTCTATCTCACTCTTTCTCAGCTCCACTCCTTCGCTCCAAAATAATGTATATATACATATCTAATTTTTTTTCTTTTATGTATTTTTGTAAATTTTTTGTTATACGTACTAATTTTTATTTGTTTGATTAATTATTTCTTTAGGTTTGTATTATTATAGATTTGAAGACTTTTCATATGTGCAGATTACATATTTTAAGTATTTATATAAATATGTGGATTTTGTATTATAATTTTGTAGTGCATTTATTGATTTTGGGTTGAATATACTTTTTATGAAATATATATTTTGGTTTATAAACTATGTTAATAGTTTAATTTTAGAGTATGAAATATACTTATTTAAGAGTGTTAGTTTTAATTTTTTATTTTGATTTTGAAGGTCTAATTTTTGTTTGGTAGTTCGTTTGTTGGATCGATTTTTGAATGATTTAGGTTTGGGAGTTTGATTTTAATATTTATAGATATAACTTTATTGTTTATTTTTTAAAATGAATTATTTAAGAATTAATTTAGATTAATTAAACTAATTGTATATTTTTTAAATCTACAATATCTATGACGATGATATTTTTCGTCGCTATAAATATTAATTTATATATTTTATTAAAACAAATGTGTGTCGATAGCTAACGAAAACAAAATCATTGCTATAGGCCATCTATAACGATAACAAATTATGTTATCACTTTAGAGGATCTATACCAATGGAACTATACCCACAACAAAATTACAATGACTTTGTCATCGCTATAGACCTACAATGACGATAATTTGGTCTATAACAGTGATTATAGACCCCCTTTCTTGTTGTGGGCGGCTCAACGATGAAGAATGTGCAGAAATTATTTCAAATGAATGATTCATGCCCGATTTTAATGGGTCTTCTTCCTCTTTTATGGATGGTCAAGCCTCATGTGTAGCTGAACTTAAGAGTTAGAGTTCTGTTAAGTTTGGTAGCATTTCAAAATGTATTGCCATAACACGTACAAAGTTGGATCTGTTATATATTGGGGTTCAGTCTGAAGATATACTTTCTCTTATTAGATGTTACAACACTGAGTTGGAAAATTTTGATTCTTTTAGAGGAACATCAGTGGTGAGAAAGAGCTAGAAGAGAGTGGCTCAAATAGGAGATACTAATACTAAATTTTTTCACAAGAAGTCCAACCAAAGAAGAAGGAAGAATACTATTTGTAGAATAGAAGAAGAGGATATGGCAGCTGGAAAGATAAGATTAATGATATTGTTGAAGTTATAGAAAATTATTTTGATCAGATTTTCTCCTCTAGAGTTCCCTCTGTTTCTAAAATGAATTTGGCTACTAATGGAATAGGAATTCAAATCACTAATAAACAAAATGCTACGTTGCTTATGCCTTTTAGGGATGAAGATATTAACAATGTTGTCTTCTATATGATCTACCAAAGCTTCTGACCCTGACGGTTTTCAGGCAATCTTTTTTTTTTTTGGGGGAAAAAATCGGAACATTGTTGGTGATCGGATTTCTCAGCTCCGTTTATAAGTGCTAAATGGTAATCTCTCGTTGACTAAGCTTAGCCATACTTAAGTTGTGCTTATTCCTATGACTTAAAATCTTAAGAAGATGTCAGATTATGAATTTATCAGTTTATGTAATAAAATCTACAAAATTATTAACAAATCTTTAGATAATATGTTAAAATCTATCCTTTCTAATATCATTGCGGATACACAAAGTACTTTCCCATTCATTAATATCTAAAAATATGCTTATTACATATGAGGCACTTCACTCAGCGAGGAAAAGAAATAATGGCCAAAAAGGATGAATGCATCTTAAGATGGACATAAGCAAATGTTACGTACGTGTGGAATGGAGTTTTCTTGATGTGGTCATAGAAAAGTTAATATTCTATAAAGGATAGAGAAGGTTAATTCAAAATTGTATTTCCACAACCACTTTCTCTTTTATGATTAATAACATTTTAAGATGGAAAATGGTCCCTTCCCGTGATCTTTTTCAAGAGTATCCACTTTCTCCTTATTTATTTCTTTTGTATACTGAAAGCTTATCGAATATAATCAGCATTGTGGAGCAAATAGGTGATATTATGGGGTTGGTTGCTCTAGAGGTGATCCTCGGATTAGCCATCTTTTTTTTCACAGATAATAACTTGGTGTTTTGTAAAGCAAAAAAGGGAAGAAATTTAAGCTATTAAGAACTTCTTGAGTATCTATGAAGATGCCTCGGGACAAATTATAAATTTGCAGAAATCTGTAATCTCATTCACCCTAAATACAGGAGAGGCTGATCGAGCTAATATTTTGCATATTTTGGGTTTGGAAGTAACCTCTACACATTTGAAATATTTAGGATTCAATGATTGGAAGGAAAAAAAAAAAAAGAAGCTTTTTAGAAGATAAATGATCAAGTATCATTCAGTTCAAACAATTGTGAGTTTTCAAGTGTTTTTGTTAGTTTGATGTGTTTTTATTTTATTTTTGTAGTTCTTATGAATAAATAAGAATCAAGGTAACCATATGTCAAATATGGGTATTTCAAACTTTTTAGATTGAAGTTGAATCCAATATGAATGCGTCGAAATGAAAATTAGACAAGATAGAGCTAAAATAGCCAAACGACACACCCAGGAAGCAACTGTGCACATGTTAAAAATAGGTTGTGCAGCCACACAAGAGAGTTGCACGGTCGTGCTACCCTAATTCACCCAGTTGCACGGCCGTGCAAGTAGTGTGACATGGTCGCGCCTCTCTTTCTACAGCTGGTCCTCAGTAACTAAATTTTAGAGCCTGTTGTGTGGCTGCACAAGGAAGTTGCACAGTCGCACAAGGTAGTTGCATGGTCGCGCTTCCTTCTGCCGTAGATATTGACAAGAAGACCTCCCATTGAACCATTTTGAGCCCTTGATCTATTTTGATTGAACGGCAATAATTTGGTCATGATATATAAGGCATTTTAAAGGTTAAAAACCTTAGAGATAGAGGAAGTAGAAAAAGAGGAGGCTAGAGGAGAAAACTAAAGAGAAACACCAAGAATTCCTAGAGAGAAAAGAGTTTTGGAGAGGAAGCTTGAAAGCTTTAAGTTCATCTTCATAAAGAGTTTTTTCTTTCTTTCACTCTCTTCTAATCTTGATAAAAAATTGTATTAAGAATTCTATACTTTTAATTATGGATTTCTTGTTAAGATTCGTAATATATTCATCTACGTTGAGCTAGATTTATATGCTATAGGACTTAACATAGCTTTGTTTGCACTATGATTTGAGTATTTTATTAACTGTTGGTTTGTGTTTCATTTATAATTCATTATGTTTCTCCATACTTAATATTTCTAACTTATGTGGTGAATGAATTAATTGATCTTAGATTGTGATATTAATACTCGGAAGAGATTGATTTTGTAGTCTAGGATTAAGAAACATAGTCTAGGTTATCATGAAAGTAGGAAGAGATCAATTCCTAGATAATCATCTTAGGATTTAGATTATCATGAGACAAGGAGGAGATTTACGTCTTGATTACTAAACTAAGGGCTAGACTTAATGAATGTATGAATAAACAAGTTAGATAGGGATATTGACTTGGATATTCATACGTATAATTTCAATTGACACTCAGGAGAGATAATGAGGTTAAGCCAATTCCCTTGATTAATGAATTGAGGAAAACTAACTAGCAATTATCTAATATAATAGCTTAGGAATAACAAAGTAAAGTTAAGTTCCTAGTACATTTTTCTATACAAATTTCTATTTTTATTTATGTATTTTTATTATAATTCTATTTATTTAATTTTACAATTAATTAGTGTTGTTACCTAGATAAATAGATTACGATAATCATGGTAATTAGTAACGAAATAAATAATCATCTGTGTAGGATTAATAACTCTATATTTATCATTTTATTACCTGTACACAACCCATGCCCTTCCAGTTAATATTTATACATACATGAAATCGCGGTAACAGCATCTTAAGATGGATATGAGCTAAGGTTACAATCTTGTAAAATGGAGTTTTCTTGATATGGTGATGGAAATGTTAATATTCCACAAAGGATAGAGGAAGCTAATTGATAATTGTATTTCCATAACCACTCTCTCTCTTATGATTAATAGCATTCCAAAATGGAAAATAGTCCATTTCCATGGTATTCATCAAGGGTATCTACTTTCTCCTTATCTGTTTCTTTGTATGCTGAAGCTTACCAATTTTATCAGCGTTGCGGAATAAAGAGGAGATATTATGGGTTTGCTTGCTCTAGAGGTAATCCTCAAATTAGCCATCTTTTTTTCACACATGACAGCTTGGTGTTCGTAAAGTTAAAAGAAGAAGCTGAAGCCATTAAGAACTTTTTGAGTATCTATGAAGATGCCTCGAGATAGATTTTTCAGAAATTTAAAATATCATTCAACCCAAATATAAGAGAGGTTGATCTGGCTAATGTTTTGCATATTTTGGTTTTAGAAGTAGCCTCTACCCATTCAAAATATTTGGGATTACAATCAATGATTGTTAGGAAAAAAAAATTCAGAAGATAAAAGATCGAGTCCGACAAAAGTTGTAGCATTTGAAAAGTTGACTACTTTCAATATATGGAAAGGAAATCTTGATAGAAGTAGTAGCATTGGCGATTCCCACGTACACGATGAGGGTTCTTCAAATCCCCTAAACTCTCTGTCATGAAATCTGGTGGAGTGGTGATGAGAAGTCAAAAAAAAATGTGCATGTGGAGATGGGAAAGACCTTGTATGGCTAAAAAGGATAGTAGTATGGGCTTTAGAAATTTTGAAGTTTAACTAGGCCTTATTAGCAAAGCAATGATGGTGTTTAATTCAGTATCGCAATTCCCTAGAGTCAGATGGTTAAAGCTAAGTATTTTTTTTAATGTTTCTTTCTTGAAAGCTCTTATTGGGCATGCTCCTTCATTTAACTAGAGAATTATCGGGTGAGGAAAATAAGACTTAAAGATGGACTGTCAACATGAGGCCCAATAAGTTAGAGTTAGTCCAAGTACAAAACTCATAAAAGAAAAAAATCCAAGTCCAAATGAAAGAAGCCTTCTACTTAGAATCTTCTAGTGTTAGCTAGATATTAGCTTATTACATTGAAATTATTTGATTACTTAGATTATTATTAGAAGTATGTAGAAGAAAATATGTGTGGCTTAAGGATTTTTGTAATTGTTTATTTGTGTGGTTCGCATGATTTCTCATGTAGTATAAATACCCCTCCCCATTGGAGTTCTAAGCATCAAGTAAGAAGCAAAACTTCTAAAAGTGAAGAGAAGAGAGAAAGAAGCATAGCTTCTAGTGAGTGAGTGAGTGAGCTTGAAGGGTGAAAGTTGAGAATTTTATCTTATAAAAGTATTTGAGTGAATAATAAAGTTTATTTTACTTTCTAACAAAGTGGCATCAGAGCAAGGTTGTGAGTTCTCTTGAAATTCTAAGTATGCTCTGTTGTTGCAGCTTTGACTGATCTTCCACATCAGAAAAGAATTCTTGAGATTGAGAGTATTAGCCATTTTTTCCAAACATACTATTATTACATATCAAATCGAAGAGCTCAACGAGACAAACACGCTGCCACAAGAATCAGCCCAATCGGAGTCTGCACGAATCAGAACGAGTCGTCGGAAGTTTGCTGCTACAAACTGAGTCAACTTACTGAGTTGAGCCGAGTTAAAGTCGTTTGACCGAGCCGTTGACCAAACCATTAGAGTCGAGCTGTTAGAGCCTTTGACCATGCCATCAGAGCCGTTTGACTGCGCCATTGACTAAGCCGTCAGAGCCGTTGACCAACTGTTGACCGGCGTTGAGCGTTGACCGAGCATTGACTTTGACCGTTGACTTTGACCCGTTGATATAAAGTCAATCTTAAGATTTTTTCGACTTTCCGGATCTATCTGTGTAGTCGAAATTTCCAAAAACTCACTCCGTTAAGAGTTATGGCTACCAGTAGTTTAGCATCTCTTCAAGTTCCACCACTTCAAGGTAATAACTTTGATAATTGGACTATCAAAATAAAAGTCCTCTTGGAGCACATGATGTTTGGGAAGTAGTAGAAAAAGACTATGAAGAGCTAAGAGATGAGGCAACACTATCTTCAACACAAAGAATAGTTTAAAAGATTCAAGAAAGAGAGACAAAAAAGCTCTCTTCCTCATCTACCAAGCCTTAGATGACGACAAAATTGAGAAAATCTCAAGTGCAACCTTTGCTAAGGAAGCATGGGAGAAACTTTAAATTTCATACAAAGGAGAAGAAAAGGTCAAAAAGGTCCGCATCAAAACTCTAAGAGGAGAGTTTGATTTATTACACATGATAGAAACTGAGTCAGTTTCTGACTATTTTTCTAGAGTTTTAACCATTTCGAATCAAATGAAGCGAAATTGTGAGAAACTTGAAAATGTTACGATTATGGAAAAGATTCTTCGATCGTTAGACCCAAAGTTCGAGAATATTATTACTGTCATCGAAGAAACTAAAGATTTGGGAGCCATGATAATATAACAACTCTTGAGTTCTTTACAAGCTCACGAGAAAAAGAAAAAGAAGAAGCCAAATTTTAAGGAGTAGCTTCTCAAGACACAACTTACAGAGAAAGAAGATAGTCAATGTAGTGAAAAAAGTCAACGCGGTCGTGGTAGAGGATAAGCCCGAGGACAAGGATGTGGTACAAGTCGAGGTCGTGGATGAGGTTAGAATTCCAACAACCACAATTATCATATCAACAATTTCGAAAAAGGAGAACGCTCTACAAGAGGTCGTGGTAGAGGTCGAATGAATTCAAGACCTGAGAAGTCTCAAGTTGAATGTTTCAATTGTCACAAGTTTGGGCATTATGCTAGAGAGTTAGAGCACCTAATAGCAGAATTAAAGAGAAAGTCAATTACATTGAAGAAAAAATGGAAGAAAATGGCACCGTGCTACTAGTATATAAAGATAATAATGGAGGACAAGACAACACATGGTATCTTGACACTGGTGCTAGCAATCATATGTGTGGGCATCGATCAATATTTATAGAGCTTGATGAATCAATCAGTATGAGTGTTTCTTTTGGTGATGATTCAAAAGTAGCGGTAAAAGGAAAAGATAAAATTCTTATCCGCTTAAAAAATAAGGGGCATCAATTTATTTCAAATGTTTATTTTGTACCTACAATGAAAACAAACATCTTGAGTTTGGGATAACTCTTAGAGAAAGGCTATGATATTCACTTGAAAGATTATAGTCTTTCTATAAGAGATAATAATATAAACTTGATTGCCAAGGTGCCTATGTCAAGAAATAGAATATTCTTATTGAACATTCAAAATGATATGGCAAAATATCTGAAAGCATGTTACAAGGATTCATCATGGCTATGGCATTTGAGATTCGGACATCTCAACTTTGGAGGACTAGAGCTACTGTCCAAGAAAGAAATGGTGAGAGGCTTGCCATGCATCAATCATCCTAATCAACTTTGTGAAGGATGCTTACTCGGGAAGCAATTCAGGAAAAGCTTTTCAAAAGAGTCGAATTCAAGAGTCCAAAAGCCACTAAAGCTCGTGCATATAGATGTATGCAGTCCTATCAAACCAAGTTCGTTTGGTAAGTGCAACTACTTCTTGCTCTTTATTGATGATTTCTCAATAAAGACTTGGGTCTATTTCTTGAAGCAAAAATCAGAAGTATTTGAAGCTTTCAAGAAGTTTAGGGCTATTGTAGAGAAGGAAAGCAGTCTTAAGATCAAAGCCATGAGATCTGATAGAGGAGGAGAATTCACTTCAAAAGAGTTTCAAGAATTCTGCGAAGCAAATGGAATTCGACGACCTTTAACTGTTCCAAAATCCCTTCAACAAAATGGCGTAACAGAAAGGAAGAATCAGACCATTCTCAATATAGCTCAAAGCATGCTGAAAAGTAAGAGATTACCCAAAGAGTTCTGGGCAGAAGCTGTTACATGTGCAGTTTACTTGTCCAATCGATCTCCAACAAGAAGTGTGTGGGGAAAGACAACACAAGAAGTATGGAGCGGAAGGAAGCCTAGGATCTCCCACTTGAGAGTCTTTAGAAGCATAACCCATATGCATGTGCCAGATGAACATAGAACTAAGCTTGATGATAAAAGTGAGAAGTTCATTTTCATCGGCTACGACACCAACTCTAAAGGATATAAGTTATATAATCCTAACAATGGAAAAGTAATCATCAGCCGAGATGTAATATTCGATGAAGAAGGTGAATAAGACTTTGGCTCTCAAACAAATGACTACAATTTCTTTCCACAATTTGAAGATATGGAAACACCAGTAGAGCAAGCAAGAGAAGTCCATTAGGAGGCTATTACTCTACCTTTCTCACCAACATCATCCACTCATAAAGATTCACCTCCATCTTTCTTAACTAAGAGGAATGAAGAACGTACCAGAAGTCTTAAAGATCTATATGAGGTGACTGATAGACTCAAAAACCTCACTCTATTTTGCCTATTTGTTGATTGTGAACCGGTGAACTTCCAAAAGGTTGTACAAGATGAAAAATGGAGAAATGCGATGGATGAAGAAGTCAAAGCCATAAAGAAGAATGACACTTGGGAACTATCCACTCTTCCTAAAGGTCATAAAGCTATCGGTGTAAAATGGGTGTACAAGGTGAAGAAGAATACTAATGAAGAGGTAGAAAAATACAAAGCAAAGCTAGTCGCGAAATGCTATAGTCAAAGAGCCGGCATTGACTACGATGAGGTATTCGCTCCTGTTGCACGATTAGAAATTACAAGACTAATTATTTCTCTCGCTGCTCAGAACAAATAGAAGATTCATCAAATGGATGTAAAGTCTGCATTTCTGAATGGAGTTTTTGAAGAAGAAGTCTATATCCAACAACCATTGGGTTATGAGATGAAATGATATAAAGATAAGGTTTTGAAGCTGAAGAAGGCTCTTTACGGTCTAAAACAAGCACCAAGAGCATGGAACAGCCGAATTGACAAATATTTCGAAGAGAATGGATTCATTAAGTGCCCTTATGAACATGCTCTCTATGTTAAGACTAAAAATGGAGATATTTTGGTCATATGCTTGTACGTGAATGATCTCACATTCACTAGAAGTAATTCAAGGATGTTTGATGAATTCAAGAGAGTAATGACACATGAGTTTGAAATGATAGACCTCGGATTTATGGCATACTACCTCGGCATAGAGGTCAAGCAAAAGGAAGAAGGCATCTTTATCTCCCAAGAAAGCTATACAAAAGAGATCCTGAAGAAGTTCAATATGGATGATTACAAGCCGATAAGTATACCAGTGGAATGCGGAATAAAATTATTCAAAGATGATGAAGCAAAAAAGGTGGATCCAACACTCTTTAAGAGCCTTATTGGATGCCTTAGGTATTTGACATGTACAAGGCCCGATATTCTCTATGCGACTGGACTAGTGAGTCGTTACCTGGAAACTCCAATAACTACTCACTTCAAAGCTACAAAGAGATAGTATTTAAGCCCATAAGAAGTATTTAAGCCCATCAACATGAGGTCCAATAAGTTAGAGTTAGCCTAAGGGAAAAACTCATAAAAGAAAAAAACCCAAGTCCAAATTAAAGAAGCCTTCCACCTAGAATCTTCTAGTGTTAGCTAGATATTAGCTTTTTACATTGGAATTATTTGATTACTTAGATTATTATTAGAAGTATGTAAAAGAAAATATGTGTGGCTTAAGGATTTTTGTAATTATTTATTTGTGTGGTTCGCATTATTTCTCATGTAGTATAAATATCCCTCCCCATTTGAGTTCTAAACATCAAGTAAGTAGGAAAACTTCTAAGAGTGAAGAGAAGAGAGAAAGAAGCATGGCTTCTAGTGAGTGAGTGAGTGACTGAGCTTGAAGAGTGAAGTTGAGAATTTTCTCTTGTAAAAGTATTTGAGTGAATAATAAAGTTTGTTTTACTCTCCAACAGGGACTGCGAGCTCGGGTGGAAAATGGATGCAGTATTCACCTTTTTGGAGATCCTTGGTTCCTTCGTCTTTATACTTTATAACCTCTCACTAGAGAAAATGATGGAAGTCAAAACTGGCTTGTTTCTGATTTTATGCTTCCCAATCTTAGATATTGGAGTGACTACCTTATTGACAATATTTTCTAGGAGGTTGATCGTGCAGTCATTTTAAGTATTCATCTGGGCAAAGTGGAATGTGAAGACTCTTGGGTATGGCATTATGGTTCAAGAAGGAAATATAATATGAAATTGGATTATAAGGTCATCATAACAAGTAGGAAAGAAGTAAAGCCTTCAAGTGAAAGTGAGGATAAAAAGTGGTAGTCCTTTGTTTGGAGTCTCAATATCCCGAACAAAGCTAAAGGCATTATTTGGAGGTGATATCATACGATCTTCCCAATCTTGCATAATCTTGCAAAGAAAGGCATTCTTTGCCTTGTTCTGTGTCTTCGTCATAATGATCATACGGAAATATTATTCCATCTACTCTTTAGTTGTAAGTTCGTGGAAGCACATTAATTTTTAGTCCTTGGTGGAATTTGATTAAAGATTATTGACGAGATAATGTTTTTGTTCTATCAATCTTTGGATAGAAAAATCTCAAAAAAGGATTTTGAATCCTTTACCACTCTACTTCGATGTGTATGGTGGAAGAGGAATTGTAGACGGGAAATCCTAAAATTGAATTTATTATAAGATCTATGACCACTTGTAATCCTGTACCCAGAAAAAAAAAATAGGTTAGTTTTTTGGGTTGTACTGGTAAGAGCAGTTTTTTGGGTTGTACTCGTAAGAGCTACCTACATACCTTTTACAATGATCAAACCTTGGTGTAGTTCTGATTTCTTATAAAAGAGCAAAAAATCAGTAGAGGCCGTATGTAGAGAGAATAGAATAAAAAAACTAAGATGTAGAATGAAGAAGAAGACTATGTATTTATAAGCAAATAAGAGTTGTTCAATAAATAGGAATCTCTATTATTTAGATAATTAATAATTATTATTTTTGGTTAACCCAATCATATTAGGATATTTACTAGATAATGCATGATTTAAAATATAATTACCTGATAATCATAAATAATAATTATCTATTTTCTGAAATATAAGTACCACATAAAAATATAAATACTTTTTGTAGGCCACACATAGTGTAACAACCTGACTTTTTAGACCGTTAATTACTTACATTCTTAGTTTACTTACTTAAAAATAGAAATTTTGACACTGAAAATTCATGACACATTTTTTTTAAATACTTTTATTTTTTTTAAGAGTTTTATATTCTCAAATAACCATTTACTTAATTTGATAATTTTAAAAATAAGTAAAATACTTCTCGATTAAGTAACCTTTATTTAAATTTGTTTATAAACTTTTTCTTCGGGTGATTTAAATAATGTGTAACCATAAAAAACTCTCAGGTGAGAAGGAGGGTCACATATGGACCACTTAAGTTTTAAGCTCTCCTTAGATAGTTTAGGTCTTTTTGATAAAACCTCTTGTGTTTTTCATTTATTTAAATCAAAATATTTTCTCTTTTAGATATTTTGAAAAGTATTCGTTTAAACTCTATTCAATTGAAATATTTTTTTCAAGTTCAATTTAATAAAACAATGCATTATGAAATAAAATGCTAAGTTATAAATATGTTTTCAAACAACATCAAGCTTACATAATTGAAATCATTTGTCTCATAATAAGAATATATGCGAAAGTAGTTTTAATGGAAGTATTCCATTGCTCGTGCCTCACATTCATCTCTGCCTCAATTCCAACTAACCCATCAATCAAATCAAAGGTTTCTTTTCTTTGGTACTTATAGTATGGATACGCATAAAATGTGAGCTTTCGCTTAGTCAGTACAATGTGATTCTAACAAAATATTTTACTTATAAACAAATAATCTTTTATGAAAGTCTGATTATGTTGTTTTATAAAATCATTACTTTATGATTTATTATAAGATATTGTATCATTATTTTATCTCATTCTTTATTACAAAGTCTTTTATCTTTCTTATGGGCCCTGGTGTATATACCGAGTGCACACTACCGAATGGGAAACCAAGGGAGCGACCCAATTGAAAACACCTACAGTCATAATCTTAATATACTTTTCCTCAGGAATCCTCACTTAGGGAAGGTCGGTCTTATTTTCCTTTGGATATCCTCACCTAGTGATAGTTGGTATGACACCTTTGAATTCTTTATCTTATTTAGTGTTTCCTTAACATGAATGGGTATACTTCAACAATGAACCCAAACTTATATTCTATTATTATAGCATTTCTTTTGTCAAAGTATGATAAAGTATTTTTTTTTTTTACATGATAACATTATAAGGTAAGCATAGATCATTTTCTTAGCATAGGAAATATATTTTTATAAGCATACATTATACATAGGTCATACAATAATAAAATAAAGGTAAATTAACACATGAAATAATTGTCAACATATCATACTGCAAATAGGAGACATTTTCAAAACATCCATACTATAGGTGAAATTGTACTTATCTTGTAATATGATTATCCTAGTTCTACTTGTTAATTACGTACATATAGGTCGAAGTTTTGCCCTGACGTATATATACTCTATTTGTTAGAGTAATTTAAAGTGGACTTATACTTTTTTAACTTTTAATTACTTAGTAGGCTTAAAACAACTAAAACTCAGTCTTAATCAACTATAAAACTTCACATTTGAGAAATAATATCATGTTCTATTCATTAACTAATTTATATTTTCAACTTAGATGGATGAGATTTAATTCTCCTTAGTCTTTATTATGGTGATCTTTTTAATCTATTAATAATTTGGTTGTTGATTTGATTAATATCATCCTAAATCAGTTAAGTTTCCTTAGTTATATTCCTATTCATCAATTACTTTGAATTATTCTTATTAAAGATTTTATTCGTAATTAAGGGTCATAATATGATAAGTGAATCAAAGACTACAAAGATTTAAAATCTAAAATCATACGTAGACTAAATATTATTAGGCATTGATCACACTTTTTAGGCCTATAACTAAATATAGTCGAAATACAATTAGAGAAATATATCATTTATTTCCTATAATTGATTTCATGTCTTAAACTTAAGTAAATATTTGATTATCCCAATTAGCGATCTAAAATAAAGTTTTCTATTTATTCTTGTACCAAATTATTAACCAAAAATTTCAAGTTTTATAATTTATATTTTACCCATAATCTTACCTATAATCTTAAGATTTTTAACATTTATACCCTCCAATAATAAATATTGAGTTATAGCTAATCTTTTTTGTTAAAGATTTTTTTTATTTATTTTTACACTTTAATATGGTCTTAAAACTACCTAAAATAACTTTCTCACATATTCGATCCATATTTTATCAAAATTATACTTTTAACCTAAATACTTAAAGTATTGACATTTTAGTCTTTTCAACTTTTGAGAAAACATCTTTAATTTTTGGAAAGTAATTTTAATGGGTAAAAATCTATTCTTAAGAATCTAAGTCTAAATTATTAAGATTCGTTCATTTTCATGTATATTTTATTTTAGGATCTTATACTTAAAACTCTTCCACTATTATGTTTAATCATTTTGATTTTATTATTATTATTTAGCCTTTATTATTATGAAGTATTCATATTTAGAGGCTTGAGAAATCAACAAAATAAGTCTAAACTTAATATAAATAATACAGCATCTAAAGTATATTAAATATATTATTACCCATTTATTCTTTTATAGAATCTATTTAAGTATATAACAAGCAAAGTGAGGGAATATTTGTCTTCCAAGCTTGAATCTTCTTTCTTAGAGTATTTGGAAACTTTTCCAATTATCAATATTTTACTAGAAATCAAAATACTAAAAATTAAACTTCTTATAATTTTAGAACTAAAAATCTTAATAAACTTAAATATGGTTGAGCAACTTATCTTCCAAAATATTTCCTTCTTCTTCCTTACATTTCCATCACAAAACTAGGCGCTCTCTTCTCTTGATTATAATTCTTAATTTTTATAATTTTTAGTATTATTATAGATCTTGTAGATTTGAAAGAAAGTGAGAAAGAAGGAGTTTCTTTTCTTTTTTTTTTCTTTTTTTTTTTGAGAAAGGATAATTAAAAAACTGGAGATAGTTTTGTCTAAGTAATTGAAAGGCTAAGTATGGATTTTCAATTGTCAAATACAAGATTTATTTATAGGCCATTCATAGGAGGTATCTAATAATTTACACTTTCACATTGCATCTAATAATCCAAGTACCATTATTACTAATTTTGCCAATATATCTTTTTTTCTACTCTATTATCTTATTTTTTTACTTTATTCTTCACTCATCTATTACTTTTGTCTATAATCTTTATTCTTTTCAATTATTTGGAATCTAATACCACTAGCTTCTAAAGAAAGTCTCCACTACATTAATCTTTTTCATACCTTTTGAATTATTTTGGAGACAAAAATTACTAATTAGTTTTATCTATGTCTTCTACTTTGAATTATGGCTAATAATTTCCAAAGAACATTTCTATTATCATTTTTCTTTTTCTACCTTTTGAATTATTTTAGAGAAAAAAGTTATCAATTAGTTTTGTCTATATTTTCTTTTTTTAGAATTACCACTAACTTTATCTTTTTCTTTTTCTATTCCACTAATTTATAGTTATTATCTTCCTAAGATAAAACTTCACTAGTCTTCATCTTTTTCTACAATTTATTTTCCATTCTTAGACTGATTTGTCCTCTTAATTCTTTGTATACTTAAATCCTAGCCATTCAAATTATGACATGGTACTATTTGGTGCAACCATTAACTTTAAGTTATAAAATATAACAATTTTTTTTACATAATCATGTCACATTCTTAATTAGGTTATATTGATATACATAATGTAATTTTTGTAGAATTAATTTATTATTAAGGAAAACTAACGTAGAATTTCTAAGTTAAAACAAGAAATAACTATAATTTTCTCACATCATAAAATTTAACATTAAAATAATACTATACATATAATTTCAAGGATTTGTAAACATAAAATTATTAAAATTCGACACTAAGTCTATTAATTATAATTCCGCTAAGGTTGTAAGTTTAGTGATTCCTAAGGGATTACACATAGGCCATAAAATGAGCTATATGAATTTTACCCCCAACAATCAGCTCCCCACACTTTAATGCGAGTTTACTCAAACATGAGGAGTAGTTCAAGTCAAGCATTTGCTTCCCTTTGTAATACTTTCTTTGCATTTTCTTATTAGATAATAAATTAATATAAAGCAATTAAAATTGAAAATGAGACTTGTAAAAGATAAAATTAATTTGTCATTATTTTTACAGCTCCCGGAACTCATTTGGAACAAGGAGGAATTTGAACTCTCGAAACTCATTGAAAATGGAGAGGAATTAGAGTTCTTGACTACTTTCCATATACACCTTACTAAGAGGATTTAAAAGCACTCGTCAGAGAGGGTAGCTCCCATAACTCATTTGGAAAGGGGAGGAATTAGAACTCTAGAGAGTTATTGTTCTCCGTGTCAAGAAGATTTAAAAGCACTCATCGAAGAAGGCATCTCCAAGAAAAAAGGAGGAATTAGAGCTCTCAGCTATCTTCCACACACACTTTGTCAAAAGGATTTAAAAGTACTCATCAGAGAGGATGGCTCCCGGAACTCGTTTGAAACGGAGAGGAATTAGAGCTCTCAACAGTTATCATTCTTTGTATCAAGAGGATTTAAAAACACTCGTCAAAGATGGCAGCTCTTGGCTATCTATTCTTTACTAAGAAGATTTATGAGCAATCATTGAAGAGAGCTTTTTCTATTTTGTTTGGATCTCTGAGTATTATATTATGTCTTATCACTCTTTTTCATAGTAATGATGAGTATTATATTATGTCTTATCACTCTTTTTCATAGTAATGATATTATCTCAGATAAAATATTAATAGGAGAATTATACGAGAATGTCACATATAATGTTATCACATTAAGCATATTGATTACTCGAGTAATTTAAACAACCCAAATAAGGTTTTAACTAATTAATGAACTTAAACACTTCAAACAGTTCAAATCAAACTAATTAATTCAAATACACCAAATAATTCTCAACTCAACCATGCACATACAAGCCAAGTCAATTAATTTAACTACCAATAAAATCAATCATTTCAGACAATCCAAAATAATTAACTCAAACAAGTCGACATAATGCAAATCATTCCAATAAAAAATTATCACAAGACAAATAAGCCAAGTAATTCAAGCCAATTACATATCAAATGAGTCAATCTAAACAAGTCACTAAATTCAAGCCAATTGATCCAACATACTTAAATAGTAAACAAATCACTCCAATTCTAGCCAATCAAATAGCTTGCAAACAAGCCAATTGAATCAAATCAAATAATTTAAGCTAATCAAATACTAAAGAAGTCATTCTAACCAAACCAAGTAAAACAAACTATTCAAATAGCAAATAGAACAATCAAACTGAAAGTTTTAATACCTCAAACAACTTTAACTATTCAAGTCAAACAATCCATCCAGCCAATTATTTAAGCTAATCAATCGAAATAATCAAGCAATAGAGTCAAATATTTTAAACTAACAAACCAAACAGACAAAATAATTCAAATCAAACACCATTTAAAATAATCCAGCCAAAAGATTTTATACTTCAAATAATTCCAAAGATTCAAACTGAACAGTCAAATCAATCATTTACTCACTCCAAATCAATCTACTATTCCATTCACAGTAATAAATTAATTAACTATTCCAAGCATGTAATTTAAACACTTCAATCAAGCAATATTTCCTCATTAAGATATACAAACAATTATTGCTATTAGAATACTTATCTCTTTAAGAGCTTCACGAAACTCTGGGAAGTTGACATCTAATTGAAACTGCAAATGCTTCCTGCAACACGAATAACTTATTGTTGTAATTTTCAAAAAATTCCGAAATCACGATATCTTTCCTTATTATCTCGTTGCCATCTGTTCAACCCTCCACTCCTCAGTGCGAGTTTACTCAGACTAAAAGAGTAAGAAATGATCCTACATCACGTTCTAATGGAGTCTCCTGCTAGATATACAAAAGTAACAAAGAAATTGAAAACAAGATATACATTAATAGTCATTAGATATGACAATAGAGATAATACAAACATAAAAGGAAATATAAATAAAAATCTAATGATACTAAATTTGTGTTATAAAATACATCTTCTAATACGCAAATAGAAATCAAATTAGTGAATAATGATAATAATAATAAAGAAATAAACACGGATTGTGGCCAAAGGTGAACCACGTAAATTTATAGTTAAATATAATATATATATATATATATATATTGCCGAAAATACTAGGACTTAAAGAAATTGCGCTTACAATCCCTGCATGTTCACGTCTTTAGGAAAAGCCAAATTTCGATCTTTGAATACTTACATAAAGGACTCATACCACGTATATACCTTTGCATATTTTGACTTATATTACTTTATACCCTGAAAAATTGGAAAACACTAAATAGATAAAACCTTTCATATATACACGGAGAAGAGAGCACTCCGTAAAATATGCTAGAGTTTCTGTAAGTCGGAGCAATTAATAATTAAATTCTTTGATAAGAGTATATTAGACGCCCAAAGTGCAATCCAACCCGATTGAATGAACTATGATCTACAAAGTATAGATGCACAAGCAAAGCGAATACTACAACCAAATCACTATGGTACATTAAATATTAACAAGGAAATAAAAATAAAGATTAACAATTATTTAATTTAAATGTAAAATTACGACTAAATTAAGTGATTATATTTAATACAAAATCAAATAAAATAATGATTAGCTAATATGTTGAAATATGGATAAAAATATTTGTAACAGCATAAAAGTAGGGAAATCCTCATTGACAAATAGTTACATATTCGAGATTTAAGTTTCTTTTTTTTTAAAAAAAAAAGTAATTAAAAACATTAGAATAAAGGATCAGATATACGCATATATTGGACTACATGCATGCATAAAATATCATAAGAATAGAAATCAAATTCGTAAAATGCAGAGTAAGGACCGAGTACTGCAAATAGAAAATTGGAACAGGATTACCAATAACTCACAGAAAAATATATCAATCAAGTGACCAAGGCCCCGCAGTGGATGCCAAATTGTAGACGGTGAATTCTACGATTGAATTTATTATAGGGTCCATAATCACTCGTAACCTGTATTTAGAAAAAAAATAAATAAATAAATAGGTTAGTATTTTGGGTTAATTTTTTGGATTGTGCTCGTGAGAATTGCCTACGTACTTTTCTAGGAATCAAATCTGGATAAAATTATAATTTTCTACAAAAGAACAAAAAATCGTGTGTATGGGTTTTTAATAAATAGAAAAAAATAAGTTAGTTTTTTTAGGTTGTTCTCATGAGCAAAAAAATACTATGTATTTATAGATAAATAAAATGTGTTTAATAAATAGAAAATTTTATTAATTAGATAATTAATAATAATTATTTTTTGGATAACCTAATCATATTAGGATACTTATTAGATAATGTCTAATTTAAAATATAATTACCTGATAATCATAAATAATAATTACTTATTTTTTAGAATATAAAGACCCCTAAAAACATAAATACCTTTTATAGGTCACATATAGCTTACGAGCCATACAAATTAGCTTACGAGCCATACAAATTTTACCCCTAATACGAATAAGGTAGTACATGTAGCATCCCTGAGCCCTCCTTCTACTATGGTTGACTATATAGGTACTTCACTTTTTAAGTTCCAACAAGTTGTATTGCAAATTGAATCATCTATTAAGCCTCATAATCCTTTATGTGCAAACTCGGTGGCTCTTGAATATGGAAGTTTGAAGCTCAATGTTGATGCCTCCATTTCGGAGGAGCTTGAATGAATAGGATTAGGAGCTGTTATTCGTGACTGGATGGGCAGAGTTATTACGGCTTTCTGTAAGAAGGTCGGGGGGTTTTTTGATCCTTCTACTGCTGAACCACTGACTATGAGAGAAGGCCTCTATTTTGCATTTGATTTGGGTTTAGTTATTACTGTTTTAGAAGGTAATACCCTTAACACGATCTATGATATTTGAAATTAGACTAATAATTTGTCGACAATTGGCCTATGCTTGCAATTTTGTTCTTCGATTCGAAAATAAAGTTGTCCATGCGCTTACTAAGTTTAGTTTTTTTTTTTTTTTTTGAGCTCTTCTATGTTTTGAATTGGAGAAATCCCTAGTTATATTGTGAGTTATGTGGCAAAAAATTACCTCTTTAATAAAATTTCCCTTCTTCCTTTTCCAAAAAGAAAGTTAAAATACATAAGGTCTTATAACGCCATAGAGCCAAAATTCAATAAAGTGAATATAATAACTAAACAATATACACTTTGTAACTATGTCAAAAATTAATTAGAACTATTGGAAATTTGTTCTATCACACAAATATATATATATATATATATAGGACACCAATCCAGTAGGTATTTTTTTTTTTTTACCTATCTATAGGTATCAATTTGGCCAATGAAAATTTAGCATGTATATTTTTTTATTGTAAAAAATACGAGAGAGAAACCGCATTAATGATGCACATCTTTTTATACACTTCATTATAACCATTGGATCACCATTAGATGGTAATCCAATGGCTAAAAAAAAATACCTACCTGTTGGAGCGGTTTCCATCAGCTATCCACGTGTCGCTGAACCACTGATGTTATACCTTCCAACTGTCTTCGTATCCTTGCTATTTCAAAGTATTTCTGGCTTCAGGTAGGGTCAAAGAGGCGGGGGTAGCCACCTGCAAAGACACTCTAATGCTTAAGTCAGTGGTTTTTCTTGGTAGCCAAGATTTAGTTTTTCTTCTTACGAGTATATATAAACTTTTAAATATTTCTTTTTTTGTAAATGTTCATCTCTCTTTTTTGGGGGGTGCATGGCTCAGATATATAG
The DNA here is from genome assembly GCA_002914805.1 of Parasponia andersonii. Lineage (NCBI taxonomy): Eukaryota > Viridiplantae > Streptophyta > Magnoliopsida > Rosales > Cannabaceae > Trema > Trema andersonii. The sequence continues at coordinate 548,187 of JXTB01000016.1, forward strand.
TACTAAAATTGTGAACCTCCTGGTTCTCAATATCAGGACTGAGTATCTTTTTCATCAAGACTTAAGCCCGATCCCACCGTACCGCTGCAGCCTAGTTTCCACAGTCCTCTATGGCTTGAGACTGTCACGGATGAGATTTGGACTAATCGCCATTCTGTCAGGACGGTTTGTCCCCTGCCAACACCTACTGGCATGATCTGGGAACAGGTCCCACAACTACCCTCATTTCCCTACTTGATGGATTCATATCCATCAAGTGGGGAAATCATTTCTCCGTTCTTCTAATTTAAGGGTCACACGTGGCTCCCCAACTGTCGATGTGAAGGCAAGCTATCCCGTGTCACAATTTTTTCAAATTTTGAACTTCTGACGCCTGCGTTTCCCTTGCCCTGCTCTTCTTCAGGGAAGAAAACTCTTCGGTTCTCTCTCCATAAAAGCCGCATTTATGCTCATTTGCTACTTTACTAAAATCTCTAATTATTCTAACCTTGCAAAATCTTAGGGTTTCCGACTTCTCCCCCTTTCTAGAGATTTTTGCTCTTTCGATCGTATTCAGAAGGATAACCTTGAATCAAGATCAGGAACTTCGCCTTGTCGTGGACTCGGAGTTGGATTCGTTGAGGAGACAGCTCTGCCTCCCCGGCAGAGTCACGTTGCAAAGAGTCGAAGGCCCCGCGGATTGGTATCTACGTCCCTCTGCCCTGAAGGCTCTATTATTTTGGGAAGGAAGCATCTGGAATAGCTGCGGTTCCCTCTTCCTCCCCTGATCCACCAGTTCTTTGCTTTGACGGGGATCCACCTGATGTAATTAAATGTAAACGGGGTCATGATCCTGATGGGGCTCTCCGCCCTGTCAGTTCTTTATATAGTTGCATATCAACCTGGAGGTGGTCTTTTACACATATAAGCTCACACTCATCCCCAAGAAGAGTTCCTACTCTACCTTTTTCCTCCAACCACTCCTGGGACGTCATATTTTCTGGGGCTTGCCGAGATCAGACAAGCAATGGGACTCCCACTCTAGGCTATATGCCATCGGAGGGGCGCGGTACTCCCCTTGGGTGAATGGAGAGCACTTCCAAATTCCCTCGATTTTTCTACAGAGTAAGTGCTAGGTCGTGATTTTCGGGTCTGTGTTCTCCTCGTCTATTATTGCTCATGTTATTTTGTCTTGTACAGCCTCTGTAGAAGAAAGCAGATTCGAGCCGCACTTGTCGGTGGGGAGGCTTAAAAAGTTGGAAGGGATCGTTATCTTCGGGTCTCCTGGGGACTACCAACACATCCAAGCCGTCCTCAACCCTCAGGTGATGAATATGATGCCTAGAATGGTTTCCTACCTTCCCTTCCCCCTAGATACCTGGGTTATCACGAAGCACTTGTGGAGCCGGCTTGATGCCTCTGTCCTGAATCGATTCCGCCGGGACGAGCACGATCGCATCGCCATAGTGGGTCGTTAGGTTCCAGCTTCAAGCCATTTGACGGGTTCCAATGACCTGGTAGCACCGACTAGCCACGAGCTCGAAGAGGCCGTGAGGCTCGTGGCCGAGGAGTGCGTCAGGCTCCGTAGGGAGGAAGTCACTGCCCCTAAGAGGGCTAGAGGTGAGTTCATTTTTGCATCCTTGAGCTTTGTCGATCGGGTTGTGGCTGTAATCTAACCATGTTGCTTGCTCTTTGTAGGTTCTGAGACGGGCCCCTAGGCAGACCCCTTCCCTATCAAGGGGAGTACCGCTGGACATAAGGCTCACCCCAAGGTAACCGTTGGCCAGCGTCTTGTGGTGTCTTCAAAGAATGAAGCATCCGTGATCCCCCATTCCGGTGCAGGCGGACCTCCGACTGGGGAAATAACGGCCACAAAAGCCATGTACGACAAGGGGGAGCTCCTGAGCCTACCCGGGGGGTCTGCTGCTCCAACCCTTCCTGCTCCTGGCTCTGATTCGAAGACGAACACGGGGTCTGGCACTGTTTGCCTCGGTGGGGAGATCGCTGAGATCAGTGGGGGGGCTCCAAAGTTGAAATCTCGGTTGTCTTCCCCTCTGCTGGTCCCAATAAAGCGGCGCCACGAGGCCGGCTCATCTAAAGAAAACAAGGGCCTGGCAGAGAAGAGGGGAAGGGTTGCCCCTTCTTCTGAAAGCTATGATGATGGAGCCATGCTGATCCTTCTGAGGAGAAAAAGGGCCGTGCGCAGTGGCCCGTCGGGAGGGAATGGTCAAGACAAGACCGAAAAATCACACTTAGGCGGGACTCCAAAGGAAACAGCAACCAAAATTGCTGATGTAGCAGGGGTTGCTGTGGCGTCTTCTGCCGAGGATGCGCCGCCCCTTGTCATCGCCGGCTGCGCACCCGGTGATGCCGAACTTTCTTTCGTCCCTGCCACCGCTGCTTCGGGGGCGTGCCCAGCTGGAGGAGAGGGTGCACTCGCGGTTGGCGCGGCGGAGCCGCGTTTCTCAAGCATGGATAATGCCCAGAGAGAGGGTCTAGCCATGGAGCCAGAGCTAGAGGCGCTCTCCTTAGAGAACGTCGAGCTTGTCGCGAGTCGTACCCTCTCACAGGTTTGGCTCATTTGGTTGCCTCTATGTTTCTCAGCATCCTTGCTAGAAGCTGATCCCCTTTTTCGTTTATCTTGCAGCTGGCCGCCATCCAGTCTTTCTATTCCTCTCGCGTCAGGGATTTGACCGAGGAGCTGAACTCCCATTTTGCACTGGCCGAACACAGCGAGGCCGCCCTCGCCAAGTTGAGGACTAACTTCGACTTGTATCGGAGCCTCGATGAGGCTAGGGTCAGCAGTGTAGTGGCTCACGCTTTGAGTGTCGAGAAGGTTAGGCGCGAGGAGCTGGCTGCGAGACTAGCCGAGGCGGAAGCCGATAAGCTCGCTCAATCTGAGGCCGCCAGACTGGCCCAAAACGAGCTCAAGGTCAAGAAGCAAGAATTGCGGAGCACCAAGGCAGAGGTGGGGCTGGCCTTCATCGCTCGTGATAGGGCCATCGACGATGCTAAAGAGACGAGGAAAGCCGAAGCGGCAGCCAAAGTGGAGGCCCATTCTCTGCAACGTAAACTTGACCGGTTGAGTGAGGTAAGCCGACATCTGTATTTAGACCACGTAAAAATGATAGGGGCTCAAGTAGAGTTGTCTCGCAAGCATGGCGAGGATCTTGCTAACATTAATACCCTTTTGGTTGATTTGTCGCAATGGCAGGCGGAGTTGAGTCTGGCGGCTCTGAAGGATAGGCTAGTGGACGCAGAGAAACTAAAAACGAGGTATCAAAGGCAGGTGGATGTTCTTTCTAAGGAAAGTTACAGGTATGGTTGGGAGAACAGGGAATTCGAAGGCCACACAGAGATGGTAACACCAGACTAGTTTGACGAGTAGAAAGGCGTCGAGAAAAACTATTATTTCGTCAAGTACTACATGCAGCAGCTTGGGGATGAGATCAACATCGCGTACCCCGCTGACGTGCTGAAGATGCTTGCCACAGAAAAAGATGGGCCCTCTACATCCGCCTCTGTCACCAAGGAACTTATCCCCATTTCCAGTTCGCCAGATCTTGGGGTTTTAACTGGTGAGGGATCTGGTGCGGTCATTTTATCCAGCGACGACTCTGACCTTGGTACGCCACCCTCCACTGGGACTGGTCCGAGCACCGAAACTGGCTGTGCTCTCTTGGCTAGAGGTAATTAGGGTCCCTAGTTTTGCAAATTTGTAAAGTTGACCCTCGTTGTAACCACTTGTATAAATAATAAGAACATTGCAATTTCCTTTATTCTATTCTCTTTTTCTTTATTGACTGCGTCTGGAGTAAAGTTGACCCTTGTTGTAACCGTCTGTATAAATACTTATGGATGGCTCAGTCGTACACGAATTCGAGTGATTAGTGAGTCTTCCTCGAGCTATGATCGACAAGATTAGTTTCGGAGATAGGGATGTGAGCTCCGGCTCATCCGGTTTTAAGGAGGTATAACTTCTGTTATGACTTATCTTGGCAAAGTTTGACCCGCGCATATGGCTGGACTTCTCTAACCCCAAATGGGACCGCGCTCGGAACCAGCTCCATGGGTTGGTTAACAACTGTCTAGATCCATCGCTGCAAAGGAAAAGGCCTGGGCTCGGCTCTTATCGGGAGCAGACTGGGCATTANATATATATATATATATATATATATTTTGAAATAATAAACAGAGCCCGATTTTAACTTGTGTCTTAGTGCCTGGTGTATGCATAATAAAATATTGTCTGGGGGGGTCTGCTTCCAACGGGTAGACCCCTGACCTCTCTAACCTTTCCCTTTAGCTTTCCGTATAGCTAAGGCATTCCTTATGGAGGGTCCACTTCCAACGGGTGGACTCTGATCCTGCTTTCCTTTAGCCATTCGTATAGCTGAAATGCTCCTTAGAGAGGGTCCAGCTCCAATGGGTGGATCCTGATCCCGCTTTTGTTTAGCTCTTCGTACGTCGGCTGGCAAGTTTTTGGTTGCGCAACATTTTCCTTTTCGTACGTTTTCTTGGGCCATCGGCAAGTATTTTATTGCACGATGTAATTCCCATAGTACGACTGTTTTTGAGGTTTATTGTCAAGTTTTTGGTCGCACAGCTCTTTCCTCTTCGTACGTCTTCTCAAGCCATCGGTAAGCATTTTATTGCGCGATGTGTTTTCCATAGTACGACCATTTTTGAAGTCTGCTAGCAAGTTTCTGGTCGCACAACTCTTTCCTCTTCGTACGTTATCTCAGGCCATTGGCAAGCATTTTATTGCGCGATGCGATTCCCATAGTACGATCGTTTTTGAGGTCTTCTGGCAAGTTTTTGGTTGCACAGCTCCTTCTTCTTCGTACGTTTTCTCGGGCCATCGGCAAGAATTTTATTGCGCGATGTGATTCCCATAGTACGATCGTTTTTGAGGTCTGCTGGCAAGTTTTTGGTTGCACAGCTCTTTCCTCTTCGTACGTTTTCTCGGGCCATCGGCAAGCATTTTATTGCGCGATGTGATTCCTATAGTACGATCGTTTTTGAGGTCTACTCGAATAGCGCATGGGGTCTGCCACTGTGGGCAAGCCCTTTTCCGTGGTAGCCCAGCATGATTTTTGTTTGTGCAAATAGCGCATGGGGTCTGCTACTGTGGACAGACCCTTTTCCGTGGTAGCCCGTTAAGATTTTTGCTTGTGCAAATAAGGTCTGGGTCTACCACTGTGTGCAAACCCCTTTTCCGTAGCAATCCAAAGAAAAGATCTGTGCGGCAGAAAACTTGGCCTATTTTGGAATTAAGCTTCTCAATAAAATGGACACTCACATAGGTTTCACAATATTTACATGTGTTTCACACGTGATACTTTTTCAAGTGCCGGGCATTCCACGTGTTTGTAGGCTCTTCTCTGGTTTCAGCTCTTTCAGGACATACGTGCCATTGTCAAGTGCTTTGACCACTTCATAGGGTCCAACCCAATTGGGGTCCAATTTTGAGGAATTCCTAGTTCTGACCTTCAGGACCCAATCCCCAATGTTGAATCAGCGGGTGTTTACCTTCCTTGCGTAGTAGGATCTGGCCTGTTGGTGGTACGAGGCTAGGTGGATTAGGGCCATGTTTCTCGTTTCCTCTAGGAGGTCCGTGTTGTGGCTTAGCTGCTGCTCGTTCAGTGGGGCATCTCTTACCACTTCGGAGCAAAGGATCAGGAGGCCAATCTCGGTCGGGATCACAGCCTCCGATCCATAGACCATGGTAAACGGTGTTCTCCCTTTCGACCTCTGCTTGGTGGTTCGATGGGCCCACACGACGGCCAGTAGCTCTTCTAACCACCTGCCTTTAGCCTCCTGTAAATTCTTTTTGATATCGCTGAATATCGCTTTGTTTGTTGCCTCTGTCTGGCCATTCCCCTGAAGGTAGTTCACTGATGAGAAATTGAGCCTTATATCATATAGCTTGCATAATTCCTTAAGCTTAGCATTTTGGAATTATGTGCCATGGTCAGCGTGTATCTCTTTCAGAATCTCATACTGACAGATTATATTCTTCCAAATGAAATTAATTGTGTCTGCTTTGTTTACGGTTGCGTAGGCTTCAACCTCTACCCATTTGGTGAAATAATCTATGGCCAGCAGGATGTACCTTCTTCCCCTTGGGCTTCTAGGGAGTTCTCCGATGATGTACAAACCCCACTTGGCAAACGGCCAAGGCGTTATGTTCGAATGGAGTTCCTCTGGCACTTATCGCATTTTTTGACGAATCGGGTCGCCTCTGTCATCATGTATGGCCAGAAGTATCCGGTCATTAAAGCCTTATGGGTGAGGCTGCATCTGCCAGAGTGGTTGCCACATATTCCTTTGTGGATTTCCTCCATCAGTTTATGTGCTTCGACGGGACCTATACACCGCAGCATCTGGCCCATTGTCGATCTCCTATATAGTTGCTCTCCTACCATCGAGTATCTGGCGGCCTTCAGCCTGACTGACCTTGCTTCCCAGGGGTCCGCGGACAGGTTTCCCAATGTCAAATACTGGGTGATGGGTTTCATCCACCCTTCATCCGCAGAGTCGGCTGCAAATACACGGCGTATAGGGGTCTTCGGGGGGTTCTCCACATCCTCGCCCTCTAGGAGAATTTCCGTGCGTCTGGCCGTTCCCCCGATCGACGCACCTTTGGCTAGCTCGTCGGCCTTCAAATTCATTTTCCTGGGAATCGATTCAATATTGAAATTGCCAAAGCGGGCTTTCGCCCCCATTACCTTGGAGAAGTACCTGTGTAACCTTGGCTCTTTTACTTCGAAGTCTCTCCTGACCTGACCTGCGATCAACTGCGAGTCACTCTTAACTGCGATCTTTTCCATTCCGAAGTGCAGAGCCAGCTCAAGGCCTTGCAATAGTGCCTCATACTCCGCCTCGTTGTTAGTTGCCCAAAAATTGAGCCTCAAAGCTTTCTCAACTCTGAGACCCACTGAGGTCTGCAGGACTATCCCGATACCCGACCCTGAGGCATTGGTGGATCCGTCGGTGTAAAGCGTCCAGGCTGAAGGGGGGCGAAGCTGAGACGCCTGAAACGGGTCGTGCAGCTTGCCGAAAGATTCAATTTCCACTAAAAAATCCGTCATGACTTGCCCCTTCTTCGCTACTCGAGGCCTATACTCGATGTCGTATATCCCCAGCTCGATGGCCCATTTGGTTAGCCATCCCGACAAATCTGGCTTGGCCAAGATTTATGGGATGGGAAAATCCGTATACACGGTGACCGAGTGTACCTCAAAGTACTGCCAAAGTTTCTTTTTAGCGTTGACCAGAGCGAGGACCAGTTTTTCTGCCATACTATATCGTGTCTCGGCATCCAAGAGCATGCGACTTATATAAAACATCGGTTTTTGTTTGCCGTCTTCCTCGATGAATAGTACGACACTGGTCGCTATTATGGATACTGCTAAATAGGCGTATAGGCACTCCCCCTCTGCTAGGGAAGCCAGGATAGACGGATGACTCAAATACAGCTTGAGGCTTGTTAGTGCCTTATCCTATTCCTCCCTCTAGATGACAATAGAGTTTTTCTTCAGGCATTAGAGGAAAGGCTTGCATCAGTCAGACATCTTAGAGACGAATCGGCTGAAGGTGGCTATCTTCCCAGCTAGGCGCTAAACTTCCCGAACAGTCATGGGTCTCTGCACGTCTGCGATAGAGGACAACTGGGAAGAATTGGCCTCGATACCCCTCCTGCTCACGATATGTCCCAAGAACTGGCCAGAGAATACCCCAAATGCGCATTTCTTGGGGTTTAGATGCATCCTATATTGCCTCAGAATCAGGAAACATTCGTCCAAATGTCCTAGATGACCCGAAGCTTCTCTGCTCTTTACGACTATATCATCGATATAGACTTCCATAGTTTTCCCTAGCTGCCTGGCGAATATTTTGTTCATGAATCTTTGGTAGGTCGCTCCCGCGCTCTTCAAACCAAATGGCATGCACCTGTAGCAGTACAGGCCATGCTCCGTAATAAAAGCCATGTAGATCTGGTCTTCCGCGTATAGGGGAATCTGGTTGTACCCAGAGTAGGCATCCATAAAGCTCATTCTGTCGAATCCTGCCATCGCATCCACCATTTGGTCGATTCTTGGTAGGGGAAAACTATCCTTCGGGCAGGCCTTGTTCAGGTTGGTGAAGTCTATACAAATACGGTCGTCACCTTTTTTCTTTTTTACCACCACCGAGTTGGAGACCCAACACGGGTTTACACATTTCTTGATCAGATCGTTCTTTAGTAGCTTCTCTACCTCCTTGTTGATCGCCATGTTCTTCTCTGGAGTGAACCTTTGGGTTTCTGCATGACCGAAGGGAAATTGGGGTCTATGTTCAGCCGGTGACAAGTGTGCGCGGGGTCTATCCCGGGCATATCGTACACGAAGACATCTTCGTTCTGCCTCAGGAACCCCAACATCTCGTCCTTTTCTTCCTCGGGCAACAAGGCCCCGATCAGCACCACCTTCGTTAGTTCTGCCTCTCTCAAAAGGACCGCTACCAGCTCTTCGATCGTAGATTCCAGACCGTCAGATTCCTCTTCGATCCACTTTATGTACACTGGCATGTGGTCCTTTGATTGCTATCCATACCGGTTGGGGTACTCGCACTCGTGTCAGCTCTCCTCAGGGCAGTTGAAAAGTACTTCCTTGCAGAGGCTTGGTCTCCCTTGATGTCTATCGTATAGGTACCATCCTTTGATAGACATCTTAGGACCTGGTGGAGGGTAGAGGCAACTCCATGTGTGGCATGGATCCATCCCCTTCCCATGATGACGTTGAAAGAGGACTGGCAGTCAATGACGATGAAGTCCACATCCAAGCATCTCTCCGCAGCGCAGACCTTCAGGGTCATGATGCCCAAGGGGCTGACCTTAGTGCTGTCGAAGGTGAACAGTGGCTGACAGGTCGACCTGAGTGCGCTTCGATCCAAGCCCATATTCTCGAATGTGCTAAGGAACAGGATATCAACGCTGCTCCCACCGTCACTAGAACCCTTCCGACCAATGCGGTGTCGATCTGCAGTTTAATCACTAAGGGGTCATCGTGTGGCAGGCGCACCATGGTCAAATCTTGCTAGGTGAAGATGATGGGGGCGGCGGAGGCGCGGCCTTCTCCTATCATCAAATGGTTGATGGAATAGCCCATCCCCCTCAGGCGCTTTACCCTTTCCTCGATCTTTTTGAGGCATTTTTCCTTCTCCTCTTGACTCTGGGTTGGCTCCGGCCTGCCCACAATGGTCAATACTATTCTCAGGGTCTGCTCTCCTAACCCGGAGGCCTGGCTCCGCTTGTCTTTCTCGGACCTGGTGACGTCCTCTCGTGGCTGGGTTCCGCTGGTCTTCATATACTGTTTCAATCTGCCTGCATAGATCGCCATCATGACCTACGCGTAAAGGTTATGGCAGTTGACGGTGTCGTGGCCGTGATCTTTGTGGAACTAGCAGTACCAATTCCTGTTTTTCATGTGCTTAGGAACGCCAGACTTGTGCGGGTCTTTGAAGATGCCTCTGTCCCTGTTTTGGAAGTAGATCACGTTGATCGGCATGTTGAGCTCATATTTTGGCAAAGGGTCCCGGGTCGGCTTCCTCCTCTTGCCATCTTCCTGACTACCTTGGATGGGGGCTTCTTGCTTTGGAGTTAGTCTTTAGTCCGGTGTGGGCCTCTTCACCCCTTGCGGGGCCGGGGTTTGTGCCGGCGATGCTGTTATCACAGTGGAGGTCTTTGGCACATTTTGGTGGCTTTCCAATACCCTGAATACCCCTTCCGATTTCGCCTGGATGTCCACCATATCGTATGGAAGGTTCAAAAGGAGATGGTCTGATAGCATCGATCCTGACTGTAGGCCCCTGACGAACGAACCTGCGGCTTAGACCGAATCGGCGTTGAGAACTAAGGACATAAACTCTAGGAAACACGACAGGTACTCTCTCGGGGAGTCGTTCGCTGCCTGCTCCAACCAGTCAAGGTCTCGCATGGTTTTCTGCTGCTTCTAGGCACCTGCGTATTGCTTTAGGAAAAGTTTGCAAAAATCTTCGAACCCGTTTATGGATTTCTCCGGGAGCTGTCTGAACCATAGTAGGGCCGGTCCCGCCAGGGTTGTGGAGAAAACTTTGTAGGTCACAGCATCGTCCCTGGTTTCCAAGGCCATCTTCTGCTAAAAGTGGTATATATAATCGAGGGGGTCAGTTTTCCCCTCGAACAGCTTGAAGATCAGGGTTGTGAAGTCCCTCAGCTTGGGCTCCATCTGGATCCAGTCGGTGAAGGCTGTCCGGTTGATCCCTCGTACAATTTGCTCTGCCAGATCATCGGGGGTCTGGCTGTGATGGGCTCCGAGCCTCTTGCTAAATTCTGCCATCATTTCTTGCTTCCAGTCGGGAAGCACACCTTCCGGGCTTTCTTGGTGTCTTTTGCCTACCACCGCCCTGGTTTGGAAAGGTCTCGTCTGGCTTTGTCGTGCCCCCTGTATCTGCGATCTGGATGGGGCAGGAGCTTCCCCTTGCGGTTGGCCCCCAGACACTTGTTGAACCTCTTCGTCGAAGTCTTGTCTCTGCTGGCTCTTTACTTCGCTTGCCAGCATCCCTTCAAGGTGGGCGTTATCTCTATGCACTTATGCGACTTCATTTTTTAACCCTAGGACGGCTTCGTGAGCCATCTTTGCCTTTCGGTTTGCTTCCGCTAAGGCGGCAAGCATCTGGTCCAGCTTTTGCTCCAGGTCTAGTCGTGCTTCCCGGGAGCTCCTTTCGGCGTCGGGACGTGTGCTCCTGGTTGTCATTCTCGAGGGTGCCATCAGATGTTGTATGGCTTTTTGTTCGGGAAGAGCGCGATGGCGAGTCTCTTATTTTTTTTCCTCATATTCGACGGAAGTTTCCCACAGACGGCGCCAAATTATTGGAGCGGTTTCCACCAGCTATCCACGTGTCGCTGAACTGCTGATGTTGTATCTTCTAACTATCTTCGTATCCTTGCTATTTCAAAGTGTTTCTGGCATCAGGTAAGGTGGAGAGGTAGAGGTGGCTACCTGCAAAGACACTCTGATGCTTAAGTCAGTGGTTTTTCTTAGTAGCCAAGATTTAGTTTTTCTTCTTACGAGTATATATAAACTTTTAAATATTTCTTTTTTTTTTGTAAGTGTTCATCTCTCTTTTTGGGGGGCGCATGGCTCAGATATATAGTCCTGAAATTGTGAACCTCTTGGTTCTCAATCTCAGGACTGAGTACTTTTTTCATCAAGACTTACTCCAGAGGTTACGGGCCGAGATTACCGCGATCCCCCCGTACTGCTGTAGCCTAGTTTCCGCCGTCCCCTATGGCTCGAGTCTATCAGGGATGAGATTTGGACTAATCACCATTCTGTCAAGACGGTTTATCCCATGTCCACACCTACTCAAGATCGTATTAAATGCTCTGTCTGGGTCTGGAGCTGTGAGTTACTTCCCGTTGTACTCTGGTGGAAGACCCTTGGGGCTTCCGACACCCAACTGTCGAGGTAAGAATCGGACTGGGCCGAATCCATCCAGGGTCTGGGATGGGCTCGGCCCTAACCTCGGATAGCCCAATGGCCTATGTGGTACCGTGTGCGACTCGCGTGGCCTTTGACTGGTCACTCTGGACACGTGTCGGACAGTATACCCCGTTTATGACCTATTCTGCCACTTAATCGTCCACGTGGCGGATGATCTAAGAACAAGTCCCACACCTACCCATAGGTAAAATAAAAAAATACCTATTGGATTGGCAACCATATTTATACGTGTGTGTATTAATCTTGTATTTAGAAGGAAGAAAATCACATGTCGAGGATAATCTTGTTCCTCGTTAACTTGAGTTACTCTTTTGCTGTATAGGATTCTCTAGTACTTTTTTATTCTGTTTTTATATTTTAATATATTTCGAGATTGGTTTGGCATGGAACAGCTAGGTGGCACCTAAATCGGTGCCAATTACCTCGTTTTTTTTTTTTTTTTGAGTAAAGCCAATTACCTAGTTGGTACGTGCTTAACTTCTCTCTTCCAATTATTTTTTTAAAAGAAAATTAAACGCCAAAAACTTGAATTTTCCAACGTCATTTTCCTTGAAGGATTGATGATGTTTGAGTAGCCCGGCAATGTAGTGGGTCCTTGGATCACAATGATGAATTTGGCTTTCGGATGGTCCAAGCTATACATAGTCAAGAATATATTGTGGTCCGATCTTTGATAGAATGCATCAAAAGGTCTTTGGTCCATTTTTCTTCACAATGAAAAACTCAATTTTGCATTAAGTTAAACAAATAAAGTTGTAATTAAAAAACTGTCAATAAAAGAGAAAAAAAATACAAAATAAAAGCACAGCATTTATAGATCAAACATCAGTCGATATTTGCACAATATCTTAAAAACGAATATATTTATCGATAGTAGTAAACTCAAGCGTTAAAGTGGATATTCGGTAGTAGTTTCAAGCGTTAAAGTGGCGATTGAGATTGTGGTTCTTTTTTTATTATTATTACTATATTATTTTTTATTTTTGAAAAATGGTGGTAGCTAGAGAATCAAAGACTGTTTTTACATACAAGAGGAACCAAAATTTTAATAAAAAGAATGGGGAAAAAAAGGAAAAAGGACAGAGAGCAAAGGGATTTATCATTTATCAAATCAAAAAAAAATTTTTGGGCCAAAATAAATAAAAAAAACAAACAGATCAATGAAAATTACACTCGCAACCTGTTGTCATAGTTACACTAGTGACAGTTATATGAATTGAATTTATTCATCATTGACAGCAGTCAAAAACGAAAAAGAATTAGAATTAGAATGACTCTTCCGTTAATCAAAGGTGACAGAATTTAATTTTTTGTTACTATTTTATTTGTCAAATAAGACGAAAATTCGATCGACAAGTTAGTTTTCATATTTGACCGTTAAATTAAACTTACTGAACAATTGCAAAACGGGTTATTATCGAAATTTTTTAAATTTAGCGAGAAAAATCCTAGGTTTATTTGATTTAGGATTTCAATTATATCAAATAAAATTGTCTTCGTTTAATTTTAGAAAAAAAAAACCTTGAGATTTTAGTTATATCAAAAAAAAAATTTGGATTATAAAATTGAATCAAATTAGACTGTAAAATAAGTCAAATAACTCGTTTTTTGTTAGTGTAGACTATCATATGTGATTATACGAGATTATTTACATTGAAAAATACCACAATTAGATGAAAACTATGTCATTCTATATTGAAAATGTTGACATTTTTGAATTGAAATAATTTTTTAAAAAAAATAATTTATTACTATAGAACATTTAAAAATAGAGTCGTTTATAATTATATATTCATTGATTAAATATCTATTTTGGATTTTATTTGACTAGATTTCAAAATTTTAGATTTTATTTGATATAATCAAAAATCCACGATTTTTCTATAGAACTAAATAAAATCAAAATTTTATTTGATATAATAAAAGGCTTGAAGCTTTTTTTTTTTTTTTTTGCTAAAACAGAAAAACCCAAGGTTTTTCTTTTAATAATAACCCATTGAAAACACCCTTAATAAATATTTCTCATTTTTATTCGGTGAGATTAGGATTAGGATAAGTTGAAAGACTGGAATAAATTAATAGGTTAAGGAATAGAGAATGTAAGACTAATCTTACCAATAATACTACATTTTATCTCCTGATATCAGGGGGAAAAAAAAAAACGCCTGAATATCCGCCTCAGAAATATTATGTCGGTAAGCCCTTTAACTTTCCACAGTGAAGATACCACGTAGTACCAATAAAAAAATAAAAATAAAAAGATAAATTTAGGGTGAAAAAAAAATATATAGAGAGATGCATAATTTTTTTTATAAATTTTGCTTTATTGCTGGGCCACGAAAAGGTTAAAGGCTAATTACCTTAACTCTTTCAGCGAAATAGGATAGTCCAGCTAAGGATAGTATTACTATTATACCTAGTTAATTGGCTACGTTTGTTTTCATACCAATTTTACAAAACTTACGCGTTTGGTGATTTATCGGTTTTATCCTTTACGCGTTTTCTCATTCAATAATGTATGATTCTGTTCACATAAGCACTAAACAAAAATGCTAAATAAAATATGTATGTAAAACCGATTATGATATATCAGCATGTAACCAGACCCACATCTCTTTGTTAAGATTAAAAATTCGAACCCCACCTCCATATAAACTAAATAAATAAATAAATATGGAACATAACATTCCTTTACAAACAGAACAACTTAACAGAAGTATGTATACATAAAACATCAAATTTTTAGGGCATTAAATGCTTCAACACAAGTTATAGATTTGTTGAAAACTACAAGCTCAAAGCTGAAAAAAGATAACAAGAATGAGTAATACTTTATGGCTATTTACGAATTTCAGTCTAGACAACTATATTTTTAATTGAATCGTTTTTTTTTTTTTTTAATGAATGGTAATCGAGCCATGTACGATCAACCATGCCAGCCGAGAATGTGCTTTCAACTTTCAATTTTCCAATTTAGCCATAAGGAAATAAGATGTTAAGTAGTATCATGTCATTTCTTCGAGCAATATACCGGAAAGAATTGTTGTTTGAAACTTTCGAGTTTTAGGTTTAGAAAGATATGATTCTTAGATAAATAAAATACCATGGTGAGATAATAATATATGAGTAATGCTAGGACATATAACATAGTGAACGAGTGATAAACATTATATGGAAATTAAGCCTGCAATATTAGGGAGGCGACAATTTAACAAAGAAACTTGTAAACAACGCAGAAAAAGTGGGACAAGGGAAATAGGGAATACGAAATCGAATAAACAAAATCTAACGAAGAATAAAATATTAACGCAACAAAGAATCATGTATGCGTATATAGATATACAAAATGCACATATTTCTATATAAAGGATGTTTATACCTAGGATCTACTATTATGATTAGAAAAGTGATACGTCACAGTTGCTTTCAAAACTAATCATCTCATTCTCATGTCATTAAACTAAAATTATTTAAATACTATATTCTCTAATAAAATTTAAAATATATTTTTTTTCCTAATTAACAAACCCAAACTGCTTATGCCACAATTATCACTTGCAACAATCTTTTACTACTACCAATTCTAATCTCAATTTGAGTGCCTGGGTCGAAAATTTTCTAATAGTGACTTGACTACAGTTAGAAATTTTTTTATTGTAATCGAAAAATTTCGACTCTAGTCGAATTCCTTCCCGACATTACCTTCTTCATTATTGTCTTTTTCAATACTGTTAAATAAATGGAAGTTGGCCTAAGTTTATAAATAATTTATAATTTATCATTTTTTACCTCATCACATGCTTTAAAAAATTGTCAAAATTTATAATAACTCTATATATAATTTTAGAATATGATAATACTCTTTAAAATATGTACTCTTAATTTAAAATATCTGATCATAAGAATATTGATGCGATGAAATTTGATGGTTAATTCAAAAAATACCGCAAAGGCACTTTATTTTCTTATTTTCTTTTACCTTACAAACAGAAAACACCTTCTACCTCTTAAATTCCACATTGATATAATATACATTAAAAAAAAAAATATATATATATATATATATGTATGATAGGTTTTTCTTCGATTAGTATGATATTAGAAGAATTTTTACCTAGAGAACCCGGTTGGCACGTAGTCTCAAGATTTTAAATGTGTACAAAAATGAATTCTATACTTTAAAGTGAAGCGTATAAGACAAACAAATTATAAATTACTTGTATATACGATGAATAGGTGAATATATGTACGTGTGTGTACATGTATGTTTAAGGTTGAAATTTTTGTAAGGTGAAGATTTGATAGCACTATTCATATATCACCCCACTAAACGACAATTTGTATTTCTTCCGCAGTTTATGTTGAAATTTACTTTTTTCTAAAACCATACAAAACTAGGTCATGAGGACATATGGGTCACTGCCCATGTATTAAAAAAATATATAACATACAAGTTAATGGAATGTAAACTGTATTAGGCGTATTTTGTACATTAATCAACAACCCCTTTCAGGACTATATGATCAATTTTCTTTTATTTTGCTTCTCTTTTATATTGATTTCCTACTGTTTTAGGTATTGACCAAAATCTCTCTCTCGAATTTTAGTTTATCAGGTTCATTTTAATTTTTCTTTAATGAGAAAACGAGTAGTACTGCATGTGGGTCAAATTCCACAACATTAGCAAAAAGAAAAAAGAAATAATTTTTTTAAAAAAAAAGCATAAGTTAACAATATGGATAGTAGTTCAGACTATTCTAGGATTCTCTTCTTTTGTTCAATTGTTTTTAGCAATATATATGTCATTTTCCTTAACCCCACCACTGTCTCTCTCTCCAATTCCAACCAAAGACCAAAGAGGAGAAAAAGAAATAAAAGAAGAAAAAAAAAAAGAAAAATCAAGAAACATAATTAAAATAAAAATAAAGGTTCCAAAAAAGACAAACCAGACCACCTTTTATAAAATCAACCATATATGTGCAAAGCTTTCCCACAAAAGGTCTGGATATGAACCCTCTTAAGAGAGAATTCAAGGAATTACTCTCTGAAGAATATGGGTTTATGGAATCATCATTTACAGGACAACAATTTGTTCTTTCAAGCTCCAACTTTCATAGAATGGCTCAAGCCAACTTCACCATCTCCTCCTTCTCCTCCTTCTTCTACTTCTTCCTATTCTTCTTCTTTGAGTAACACTACTCAACAAGAACTTGTTCCTCAAAATAGTACTAGTACTACTACTACTAGTATACAATGCTTGCCTCTCCTAAGCAGGTTTGATGAGACAAAATCTATGAAAGTGGAACATTTTGGGGTGCAAAAAGAGGATTTTGGAATCAAAGAAGAAAAAATAGAGAGAGTTACAGTCTCTCTGCACATAGGATTGCCCAACACAACTGGTACCGTTGATTCTGCCGGTTATTCGGACGATCATGATGATAAGATCGAAGTTGTTGATCATCTAAAGGAAGAAGAAGAAGAAGAACATGAAGTTCCCATGAAGAAGCATAAGAGCTTTCAATATGGATGTTCTTTCAACATGGAGAGTAGGTTTTGGATCCCAACGCCTGCACAGATTCTTGTTGGCCCAATGCAGTTTGCCTGCTCCATATGCAACAAGACCTTCAATAGGTACAATAACATGCAGGTTAGTTCTTTTCTCCATTTTTTTAAATTAATTGGCTCTTTAATTACATCTTCTAATTTCCTAAATTGTT
Organism: Parasponia andersonii; assembly: GCA_002914805.1. Classification (NCBI taxonomy): domain Eukaryota; kingdom Viridiplantae; phylum Streptophyta; class Magnoliopsida; order Rosales; family Cannabaceae; genus Trema; species Trema andersonii. The sequence goes on from JXTB01000016.1 coordinate 565,411, forward strand.
TATATCACTTCATTCTATAACTGTTTTGGGGCCTTTGGAGAGAAGTTCTATTAATTTTATTTTTGTTACAACAAAGAAGAATTATTTCCTTTTAATTTCCTGGGGATGAATAAAAAAGAAGAGAAATAAACAACTAATAATGTCGATGCATGATTGATTTTGGCCATATCGAAGAAGATCTCTAATATATCGTCTTAGTCTTTATATATATATATATATATATATATATATATATCACTTGTATGTACTTGTTCGGTAAATATTTTCCATATGTATATATATATATATATATTGATGTATATTCAGCGCATGTAGTTAACATATACTAGATATACATCTTTTAGTACCGTGAATTATTACTATAGCCACTTGCAATTATAGGACCTCACAGATATTTTTGCTTTGGACAGTAGCTCAGGAAGAAAATCCCCAAATTAGCTTTACTTAGTAGTTCATGAATTCAAGAATCCGAGTATTTCGATATATATAGAACTAAAAATTTGCGTTTGATTTCCTATTTTCTTCGGTAGCTCCTTCAACTTGATTAATTGATTGTTGTTTTTTTTTTTGTACCAATTTTGATGCTCTCCCCTTTTCATATATATGTACATAAAAATAAATAAATAAATAAGTGATTTCTTGTTAAAAAAAATATAAAGGTAATCCACTTATTTGCAAGAGGAAAGAGTATGAATGAACGATATATACTATGTGTGTAAATATATATATATATATATATATATATATATATATATATATCCAGAAGAAGGAAAGCTGATTAGATACATAGAATGCAATTCGATATAAAATTATACTTGTGTAAAAGACATTTGGATCTTCCTAAAAAGAAAAAAGAAAAAGAAGACATTTTTGTTCCGCTTGGTAGAGCTTCTTTTGGTTTTATATTTTTTTTGTTCTATCATTAATTTTTTCTTCTATTTTTTTTCTTGCTATTATTAATCTCTCTCTATATATAAAAAAAAATATAAATTGCCAGAAGCTATAACAACTAACATCATAGCTCTTGCATATTGGAAGTCTTTTATTATCATCTCTTTCTTTTATTTATTCTCTTTCATCTTCTGAATCATTTTCACTAGATAAATCATATAGTGAAATTGGAATCATGTCCATATTAAATTTCCATTTTAAAAAAATGGTTATGATGTTATTTACCGGCACTAAAATCAAATCATAATGGTGCATTTTAGCATATAATGATTGATTCAAGAATAGAATAAAAATTTTCATTATATATGCCAAAAGAAGAGGTATGACCACCTACCCCCTAGGTCCGGTTTGCATTATAACCGGTGATAAAAGTATGCATTAGATATAGTGCCGGGAAAAGTGGATAAACTAAGATACTCCTTTTTCTTCTCCCAAGGGAAAAGGATAATTAAATTTATACGAAAATATGAGGGAGAAAAAAATTTCTAAATCCTAAAGGGTGCATTATTCCCTCTAAGAAATCTCCTCTCTGTTTTCCCCTTTCTTGCCCTCATTCGTTCTCAATATTAATTCCTATGCTTTTATTTTAATTATGATATATAGGAAAATACATATTCTAGAGACCAACACAGCTTGAATTTTGAAAAGGAAGAGGAAGAAAAACTAGTTTATCGGTCTGCCAAGTTAAGAATTATTAGCCCATGCAGAGGCCCCATCTCATTTTCTAGTCTCATGATTCTCCATTCAACAAGTATATTTTTACCCCCATCGTCTCTCAAATTTTAACACTTGGATAATACTTTTTTTTTTAGTGAATAATACCCGCCATAGAGAAAATCTTGGATTAATATAAAACATGACATTAATTAACACAATACTGATTAAAACAAAAGAAAATGAACTTCACACACTTTTAACTTTTGAATCATATCAAAACCACGTTGGAATGTAGATTGGGAACGAAACAATGATACTTGTAGTAATGGACAAATGTAGCTAAACCACGTTGGATATATCTCTTTGAAATTTTTAAGGGAAATATCACATTTTTCTTTTTCTCAATCGAGGCAAACATACCGAGTCTAATTTGTATTACAGATGCATATGTGGGGACATGGATCCGAGTACAGAAAAGGGCCAGACTCACTCAAAGGAACACAGCCGGCAGCAATGCTGAGGCTGCCATGCTACTGCTGCGCACAGGGCTGCAAGAACAACATCAATCACCCACGCGCGAAGCCGCTCAAGGACTTCCGAACCCTCCAAACTCACTACAAGCGAAAGCACGGCGTGAAGCCCTTTGTCTGCCGTAAATGTGGCAAGACATTCGCGGTCAAGGGCGACTGGAGGACACATGAAAAGAACTGTGGCAAACTATGGTACTGCACCTGCGGGTCAGATTTTAAGCACAAGAGGTCGCTCAAAGACCATATTAGATCATTTGGAAAAGGCCATTCTCCACATCCTTCTCTTGAAGGATTCGATCATGACGAAAAGGAGTGTGTTACGGCGGGTTCTGAGGACGAAGAGTTTGTTCGCGCATAATGACAAAGACTTTGGTGGGCTCTTCTTATTGCTTTTATTTATGAAGCCATTTAGGGTTTGCAGGGAAGCTAGTGATATGATTAAGGGTGTCCACATAAAAGCTTGTGCTCGGTAACAAAACATTCTCATGCACGAAACAGGGAGGGGTTTGCTACGGAGCACTTGCGCTGGCCGCATTATGGACATTTATTGGGTTAAAACACTAAATATATGGATATGATACAATAATATATCTATGTATAAATAGAGAGAGAGAGTTTGTGTATTGATGTTATGTTAAAATAAGTTGGTGATTACCTTAAGGGTCGATGAAGCAGATGAATTTTCTTGTCAATAATACACACACACAAAAAAGTGCTGTGGTGATTGGAGAAAATTTTCCTGCTTCATTGCCAATTGGTGATCTTTTTATTACATATGATCAAGACTGTTTTCTTATTGTTAAGTTTCTCTCTCTCTCTCGCGTGTTACATCAACTTTTTTTGACAAAAGGTGACATTTTGCAATTATTTGACATGATTAACGATCTTTAATTAGATCCGCTTCTTATGGTAATTGAGGGAATACAATACTACTTGACGTCAAATTAAATCATATTCAAACATATTCATAAAATATCTTGAATATATGACCTAATTTGACTAGCCAGAATCAACCGGTTGATCCAAAACCATTTCTAAGGGTATTTCTTTTTCATTAGCCGATCGATCCATGTATATACCTAGCAATAGCATAACTCAAGGCTACGTTTGGATGATTTTGTGGTGTACCAGAATAATGCCACTTTACCCGATCGAGTATCTTGTTTTAAACACCGGTAGAAATAGCGGTTTCTAATACCATATATATTGTACGAGTCTCATATAAGCCTTTGCCCTAATGTGGTTTGTTTAAATTTGAACTTGCTTTTACAAGAATAATAGTGGCAAAACGATAAAGCATAAAGTTACATGTGTAGATATGTTATTTTAATGAATGGAAAGTGATATTGATACATATATACTGATAAAGTTTTTTGTGCCTATGTGCACTCACGAGAATTATACACTGTATCAAAGTCTTTTTCTAACTGTAAAGATATTGAAGTATCCAACTAGTTAGCTCAAGCATCAGTTTAGCAAATCTAGCCACTAGTGAGCTACACATCTGCCCAAAAAGTAATTAAAAAATAATAAACATAAAAATAAGTTACGAAAACAAAAAATAATAATCTTATTATTTTGGATGTCAAATACATGATATACATACATATATATATATATATATATATAACTTTTTGAGGCGCCAGTCTAAATTTCAGTTAAAAAAAAGTTTGGTGCCGGTAAATATACAACATATAAGTGTCAAATATTTCAAAACCAAGGTAGAGAAGGTAGTGATGAGAGTCCAATTTGGAGGCCAGATAATATCTACCAATCTAATCATCCGCCTAGAGATAATATAAGCTAGATGTCGAATGATTGGGCATTAATTAAGTGAATTTAATGGAAAGATACTTTTCGTCCTACCCTAAGGACTTCAATACATATGCACTAATCAAAAAGAATATAGATGTACCACATCTTAATGCAAAAAAAATAATAAAGTAAATATATGTGGCTAATTATTAAATATGTAATAGAACCTGAAACAGTTTCATATTTGTTACAAAAAATTTCTAAAACGGTCAAATTTTATTAGTAATTTTTGGGGGATTTTTGACGTAACTTATAAATATATATATTGATTTCATCTAACCTACAAATACACCACTACACAACTTTATCCTGAAATAAATGTAAAGTGTAAATAAAAAAGAATGAATTATCAGTTTCTATATAGATTTTATTTTGAGCGAGAGAGAGAGAGAGTGAGTGATTTCTGTGTGAAAAGGAGATTTGCACGAGGACTTTTTCTTAATGTAAAACTTAAAAAGGGGGATTGAAATATGAAAATCTTTGGAGGTAGGCTTGACTAAATGGTGAAAAGTGTGAGGTGGGGAAAGAAAATGGAGAGAGAGAGAGAGAGAGAGAGAGAGAGAGAGAGAAGAAATTGACAATAAAGGGAGCTCCACCATATTTTGTCGGGAGCTTAGAAAACTCGATTGATCTGATGAGGAGGGGGAAAGGGAAAACAACATCTAACCCTGTTAGTTTTTGTTTGCACTTGTTTAACTCCACCCATTTCACATGCAAACCGGGGCCATGCATACGTGGCTACAGCCCAGCATGATCTACTTTTAACTCTTTTTTTTTTCTTTTTACCATAAGGTTTTATGGTTGAGAAATTTGGCTAAATTAAAGACTACTTAAGAAAAAAAAGGACATACTGATACCGGTAGTAAATATCTACTAACAATTAAAAAAAACAAAACGTCGGATTCCATCAAATCTTCGTACATGTACTTTGATTCAACATGTATTTTATATGCCTTGACCTTAAAAATTAAACGTTACTATGTTCTCCTTAATTAGTGCAAAAAACGCTACATATAGGTACTAAAGAAAAATTGTCATATACTCAATTACATTATTCTATAGACTTTATTAGTGTACATGGGGTTACTTATGGCATATACAAATGTATGCTCAGTACAACAACAAAAAAAATGTTTAACGTCGCCTAAACAACGTCGACTCCCCGTATGTTGACGGCATTTTTATTGTAGCCAGCGTAGACGAAAAGTAATTATAGATGATTGGATCCCCATATATGAATTCAACCTCTAACAATAATGAAATTTACAGTAAAATAATAATAAACATAGAATTTAGCCTAATTTATCTCAAAAAAATAGCTGATATTTACAGTAGTTTTTTCACTATATGAATATTACGAAAGAAGAATAAAAAAAAAATGTTGTAATTTTTAGCTCTTTATTGTGTAATAATTGTCCGTCAATAATACTAGAGACCTTATTTATAACAGGAGAGTCCTAATAGTTTAGAATTGTGAATAAGATAACCATCAATAATAATACAACTAGAGACCCATATCTATAAGGGAGAGTCCTAGTCTCTTATAATTGTGAACAATAAGAATATAGGTGACTACACATTTAAAATAAGATTATTATCTCTTAATTAATGGGATAATCCAATTATTCCAGAATTATCAAGAGAGAACTGCGATACTCAATTTGCGTGTAATTTATCCTTATCAACAATATTTATCAAAATAATTAAAAGAGCAAAATAATAATTTTATTTAACTCTAATTATTGATATTTTGTATGAAAATACATGTCCATACATTTAACTGCAAATAAGCTCACATAATTTGTCACTTAATTTAAGAGTGCAGTACTAAGCTTTTAGTAGAATGGGTCATTACTAGCAATTTGATTCAATGAATTATGAGTTAATTTGAATTATACTCTGTGTATTCGAGTATAAATTAAATTAACCCGATAGGTTCCCCTACCTACACAAACAAGAATTGAACTACTTGAAATAATAATAAAAAAAATGGCCTAGTTACGAGGAACTAAATCCTTGTGCCTAGCTTAATTGAGGAAGGGCCATGGTTTTATCCAAGGTTAAAACCGTGGAGGAGGCACGTAGCCCGTGTGCCTCTAATAGAGCCCTATTTATGTGGGATTCCTCTCTTATTTTAAAATACATATTAAGTTTTACTATCTTTCCTTTTTTGGATTGTTCCAATATTTAAAATGCTTAATTGGACTAGGAGTTTGCCAGTGCTATACGGCTTCGTTTAGCACACATGATAGACTAGAATAAAATTGGACTATTTTAAAGGATTGGAGAAGATAAAATAAGATAGAATTATAGTCCAATCATATCCCATGTATGGTGTACTACTTTTTGTTATGATAAAATTAGTACGTGTGTTTTATAGTTGTAATTACTGTAAACCTTCTATAAATTAATATTGTTGGGATTAAGAGAAATTATTAATTTATGGAGGTTATTTATTTATTGATAAATGAATAATTTATTAATTTATTAATTTATCGATAAATAAATATTTATCAATTTAAAAGAGTAGTAGTATGAACTTCATACTTGCACTTTTTTCCTATAGGAGATATATATATATATATAATCTTTAATAATAAAAATTAGATACATAAAAATTTATGTATGTATATAAAGAAGCCTAAATGTTAACTTGTATATACAAAAAAAGTTATTATATATTGTTTGTATATAAATAAAATTCTAAAAGTTAATTTTCAATGTATATCAAAAAGTTAAGAAATATATACACATATGATAAATGCAGCTTAAAAATTTAATATCTCATAAAATATAGTATATCAAGATATTTCATATCTATCGAACATAATAACAATAAATAGTCATTAATTTTACTTCAAGATTCTAAATCATTATAAATAGGTTTCAAATCATATACCAAATGTGATGTAACCATTGCAAAAATTAGAGTATGAACTAAGTTCAATTTAAGTACAAGTAATAAGTAAACAACTTTAGATATATTTTGAAAAATAACATAATTAAGAATATAGAAGTTATCTAGTTTAAAATTATTAAAACTAGGTGATAGTGAAAGTGATTGCAATCAAATTAAATTAAATATCTATTAACACTAATCTAGCAAAGTCTAGGGAAAGTTGGTATTACCTAGTATAGTGGTAGTAAAAGTCGATCCCAAAGAAATATTGGTCTAACTGCTAGGCGATTAATACTATAGGTTTAAAGGGGTTTTCTATACTAAAACTAAGACTAATAAGATAAGAAAAGAAATCAACAACCAAAAAAAAATACGTCAAAGAGTCATTCTCTACCTATAGACATTCCTATTAATTTAATTACCAGATTCTATATCTAATTACTTATCAAAATTAATAACAGTAGATAACAACAAGCTCTATTATCTCTACTATTCCTAAGATTGTTATTAGGTAAAATTTGCTCTTCACCTTATCTCTTTCGATATAAACAACCTAGAACAAGTGTTCTAGACTTAGTCTTAATGGAATCGTTAAGCTAAGAAAAATAAGGTTGATTCTAAGTAATAATCATACAACTTCGAATTATCTTTAATTTAGAATATGTTCTTTATCACAATTCACCAATCAATTACCTCAATTCAATTAATCATGATTTGCCACATATGATCAAAATATCTAAATAATTATGGATTTAAAATCTCAACCTAGTTGTAGAAATCTTTCAAGTTTACTTGGTTGTACACCCAAACAAATCGAAATACAAATCATAAACATCGAAGCATAAAAGAATGTTATTAACTTTAAATAAATATTTGATACATACAATTTGGAAAATTAAATAATAATTATGACTAGAGTTCTAAAATTACACTTAACTAAAGAGAAACCAAGCTTAGTATGTTTAAACAAATAAAAAATGAATCTATCATACTAGTAAATAAAAACAAGGAGAAAAGAAAGATAAAAGAAGAAGAATGTTGGTTAATATTTGTAGTATGAAGCTTTTCTACGCAGATTAATTTCTAAATCTCCAAGTCTAATTCCTCTTAATATTCTTTCTCTCTGAGTTTAATGTGTTTCTATAACTATAAATTCTGCAAAATCGAGCTTAAAGCTTTATTTATTGTGTATTTAATCTTAGGAGTAGTTTGAAGAAGTTTTCCAAAGTTAGAGTAAAAAATGCATCAAAATAGTACTTTCCCGATTCCAAACACTAAGATTTTGGCACTGCATCGCCAAGTCTCTATCAAATTTCTCGATTTTTATAAAAATATCACTTTTCATACCAATTTAGAGATTTTTATCACTTTTTAACTTAGCTTTTTTATTTTTAGCATGTTTCAACTCAATTGCAGCTTTTTGTAATTCCTTTACCTCCAAAACACCTATAAAAATATCCAATATATACAACAAACTAGTAGTTTCTCTTCACTCAGCTTTGGCTATGGTTATGGTGTATATTAGAGAAGCTAATATCTTTAATTTTGGAAGAAACTGAGAACATGAATATATATATACGAAAAACCACAAGTGTACGGATCATGCACAAGTAATAAAGTAATAAGAGAGTATTGTTCTACAAAGATTGATTTTTCTAATTAATACTAACTACTATGGGTTTTTACAACCTAATTTTATTTAGGCAACTCGATTAATTATAAGAAATAAAGAAAATTAAACTAACGAAATTAATTAAGAAAGTTGACAAACTAAGAATCGGAAGAGACCATTTCACGTAATGGAAACTCTATAACCAAAGGTTTCTAGAGTCTAGACTTCACTCTATTTTTCATATGTTCTTCCTATTTAGCAATTATCTATTCAATGATTAATCAAGAGTTTAAAGTTAACCTCATTACCTTTTCTAAGCATAAAATAAGATCATGTACAAAGATACTCAAGTTAATATCCCTATCTAATAATGTGCTTACTCATATAATTATTAGCCTACCCTTACATTAATTATTTAAGTGTTATTTAAATTCATAAACCTAAATGATCTAAGCATAGAGAGATGCAAATGAATTGAAATGAAATTTCATTAGCAATCAACTAAATATTCTAAACATATTAGAAATAGAGCTACATCAAGCCCTAAAATGAAAATTTAGGCGAGCATAGGCAAATCCATAACTGAAATCATTAAAAAATTCATAGATGTAAACATGTTCAAGAAACTATCCATAAATACAAGTTTCAAAACAAGATATAAGAAAGAACAAGAAGAAATGTGATGGAATTATCCTCTAAAGTTTCAATTCTTCAAGGCTTCTCTTTCTAAAATTGTGTGCTTCTAAATCTTCCTTGGAAATAAGACTCTTCTCCTTTCCTCTTTAGGGTTTTCGTGTCTATGTCAAGGCATTCTAAGAATTGTGCAAAATCCGGCCATCCATCCATCAATCAAGGGCTAGATTAGCCCTTGAGAAATCTGTTGAGCAAGGGTATTGAGACCACGCAGTCGTGCAAGCCCTTTTAGTGCTATGACATAGTGTGGCGCAGCCGTGCCACTAGTCTACACGGCTGCACCAATGCTTCAAAATCTCTAAGTTTTGGTGCAAAATTTCTACTAAATCTTACTTTCTCACATTCTTACAATATAATCACAAGAAACAGTCAAAATAATACATATGCTTGAAGTTTTCACAAATACTTACTCAAAATACTTGATTTTTAAGTAAAATACTCATCCATCACTTAGAATATTGACAGGGTCCATTCAACATCAAAATGCACCATCTAGTATTTTGGTATTTTTATTTCCTCCTAACTCAGAATGGATAAATCTTAATATAGATGGATCAACTTAGAGCTCTTCTAGCCCTTGGGGTGTTAAGATTTGTGCTCTTAAAAGAATTAGAATTTTTGTAATAATATTTAAGTTCAAAAGAGACATTTTTACTTTTATATATTTTACGTAATATTCATAATGTAGGATTATTTTTATCAAATGTAAAACATCCCAAGTCTCCAAGACTAAACAACGATGAAATAACTATTGACAGAAAAAGTGATGTTATGGTAGATATAATTCTTTCGATACAAGTAATATAAGCTCTTTCTATTTCAATTAAGAGTGATGAGTTTAAAATTATGAAGTATTTGACTTTAAACAAATAACCTAATGTATGATAAATATATTGAACCATACTAAGTAAAATATGCTTTTATATAAGTGCTGTTAGTAAGAACAAAAACATATATTCACAAAAATAAAATTAAGGGTGTGCATCTTAATTAATCCGGAAATAAATAATAAACTCGCATTCATCTACTATACAAATAGAGCCATTAAAGAGTGTACAACTTTAAGATTTATTAAGTTGAACTTAATAGTTTAGTAATATACTCTCATAAATATGGACAACATGTATTTATTGATATAGAAATCACGATTCTTATTATGTAATATATAATAAATCTCATCTTATTAAGCTACAATGATTAGTGCAAGAAAAGACACTTTACATATTGTTTTATTGGTGATATTTTTCAACATATGACCTGATATGTTGTGTTACTATAATATTTTATAAATGTCGTTCTTTGAAATTATTTACGTTTAGCGTGTTTTCAGGATAAAAACAAAAAATTTTAATTGTTTGGCATTTGCACAAGGCTCAGGCCCAAGTCTACGGCCTAAACTACCCCCAAACCCAAGTCATTTGGGCTCCTCTCAAGCAACTCTAAGCCATGGGACCTATGTCAGGATTCAGCCGACCAGCTGCGCGAGTCGTTAATGTCCAAATCCGCGCGCAAATCGAAAGGTGATCCATGCCAAATTGCTCTCACACTCCGACCAGCCATTTTGTAATAAAATTGATTGTTTGATTTTCCCCATTTATTTTGTAATTATTTTTTGTTTATTTCTGAATATGAACACATTTATTTTTCCTTTCTAGTTTTGGCTACCGAACTCTATAAATAGAGGGTGGGTCAAACTACTATTATTGTCATTCAAGAATTGAGAGAAATTCTAGAAATTCTCCTATCAGTTTTTATAGTTTTATTATTTTGAAATTCTTATTTCCCTAGTTTTTCTAGAAATGTGGGGTGAGTGACACATCTCTTTGTGAGTAAGACAGCATTGAAAGAGAGGCTTAGTTTTGAAAATTTATAAATGTTATAGTTTTATTATTTTGAAATTCTTATTTCCTTAGTTTTTCTAGAAATGTGAGGTGAGTGTCACATCTCTTTGTGAGTAAGACACCATTGAAAGAGAGGCTAAGTTTTGAAAATTTATATATGTTATAATTCTTCTTTTATTTTAATCCATTTTTTGTTATTCCAAATATAACTTTGATTTAATTGACATTTCCTACAATTACTTAATTCAGTTTCAGTTATTATTCATTTTAACTTTAGGATTGTAATTAAGTGATAATTTAGATTTAGGTTTTTTTAACATATTATTTGTTGAAATTAAAATTAAAAAAATAAAAGAAAAAAGATTTTTTTTTTTTTTTTAGATCTACTTTTCTAAATCTAGATTTACTTTCTATAATTTGTAATTAAAATTTACTTTTTTTAGAACTACCACTGTACTACTTTCAATTTGCAAATTTTATTGTAATAATTTTAATTGTGTAAACTTTCCACAACAGGTGTCTTATATAACTTTTATACGTTTAGAACTAGATTTGTGATTACGTTCTTATTTGTTATCTATTTTAATTTTTATTTATTTGTGATTAGATTGGTGATTGTTTTTATTTGTTTTTATAGTTTATAATTTTTTTTCTTTCTTTCTAGATGTAGGTTTTGCGTTCTTTTTCATAAAACTCATTTTATAAAATTTTAGATTTAATTAGGTTTTAAATTAGCGCTGATCTTTTAGATTTAGATTTCTAACATCTAAAAAAATAAAAATAAAATAAAAATGTAACAGTTTTATAAAATTAGTATTGGAAACAATTGTGTTGTTACGACAAACAGGAGAAGTTCAAGTATTTTTTTATCAAAAAGTTTCCATGCTTATGAATCCGCGAGATGTATTAATATGCCATCATAATTACGTCCTACTGCATCATGTCATCTCATAAAAACAATATTTTTATGACATAAACAACTTTTGAAGTCATGGTATTAAAGGGAAGTACCTAACCACCATTTTAGCGACTTTTGAATTTTACTACTACTTCACTTGTCCCATTGACATGATTATTATTCCCAGTGACCGGACGATCGAGGATTGTTTTTAGGAGCATATCATAAAAATTTTGTATAAAATTAAAACACAAAAAATACAAGTTAAATGAGTGATTGAGGATTTAAATATCAAAAAATAAAGATTGAGACCTAAATGACGAAAATACTAAAATTTAAAGACTTTGGTTGTCAATTACCTAAATTATAACTAACTAAATAAGTACAAAATTTAAGTGATAAAAGACATATTTATAAATTTTCAAAAAACTAATTTAAAAATCACAAAAAAACAAAATTTGAAGAGGACACTTGTCCACCCTTGTCGTGATGTGCATCTTGCTATTGTTTTCATCGTAATACATTGAATTGAATACAGTTATTACGATCTTCGTTCTCTTTCTAATACAATATAAAATTATTTGAACAAACATAAATCTTTCGGTAATCAAACCCTAGATCTCTTACAATCTTTCTTAATTTTGTATATGAATATGGACAATTTTCCTTAATAGAAAAGTATCTCTTAACAATTCATATAATACAATGCATAAAGTATGACTTTATTTACGCGTTATTTTCATATGGAACATCTGAACAATAAAAGATAAAATTGAATATTTAATGCAGCCATTATATAACTCACATTTTGTATCATTCAACAATTGGAAAAAATTTGAACCATTTACGTCAAGATCTTCCCCATGATCATTTTGTGCATCATTATCTTCATCGTCCTCTCCTTGAAATCTAAATACATCATGTACAAATCGATCTATATCATCTAAACCATATGTGTCATGTACTTCATCTATTCTTGTAGTTGAGACTAAATAGGAAGAAGATTCAACGTGAAATATCCATTTGATATATATTAGTTGATATACATGAAACATTTTAACTCTTTCAATATAAGGTTGAGTAACCCTTGACAATTTCATCCACCCTATCGACCATTATGTAAAGATAACATTTCTTCAAAATTAATTTGAATTTCTCCAAATAAACCAGTCAACAAAATTTGATCCTCTACTACAGAATAATAAAATTCTATACCAAAAAAAGAAAGAAATTATTGAGTAAAAACAACCTAATTATGTTGTACTTTGTTAGGAGAAAACAGAACCTGATTGGAAAATCAAAGCATTAAGTCATACAATATGACATATAAAAATAACACTACAACTCTGAACTTAACTATTTCTATTTGCCAGCATATAAAAATGAATTTACTATTTCTACTTGATATTGAGGAATATTTCTAATTGCCAACATGTCAAAATAATAAATTCGAACTAGTTTAGGAAAATCCTTCTTAATTTAAATGTACATATCACGCTTACTAACCATGACATTTTCAACATTTAAATCCAAGAAGAAAATGAGATTTAAGCTCTAATATATAGATCATGCTTGCTCAAATGATGAAGGAAGTCTTGCAGTGCTACCAAACGGACACCAATGAACACCGAAGGACTGTAAAAGGAATACGAAATCAAAGTGGCATTAGAAGAAAAACTTCATCCAAAAACGATTACTATATATTTCATTTCCCAAAAAGAAAGCAGTAATATATGTCAATACATAAGCAGAAAGTACCAAAAGACTGAACGGAATGTGTTAATTCTTATAAAGCATGTACCCATAAATACAGAGAGTACTATGAACCCATAAAATTCCACAACTATGCATGAACTCAAAAGATTTTGAAATAATTATTCAAAAAAAAAAGATTTTGAAATAAACAAAAAAAAATAAAGAGTATACTGCAAAAGTCCAAAGCATTTGCCAAGTTGAACCCGACTTTAGGAAGCAAGTCATTCATTGACAAATTACAACTACCTAGATAAGTTTCACTATAATCCAAGTAACTAGTCAATTTTTTGGCAAACGCAACTAAATGTTTTTTCAGTTTTCAGTCAAAGCAATTTAGTGGTATTTTGTTTTTCTTTTGTCAATTTGGAAAGGTTAATGTTACACTAGATAAAGCTCGAAATATCTACACTCAAAATGCGTAATTTGTACAATTGTTGCTAAAGTTGCCGCAAAAATCATGCGGTATTTGCATAAATGTTGCAAAAAATTACCGCTAAAACTAATATTTTCAGTAGTGTTTCACCGTTTATTCAAAATTTACCCACTTCACAAACGATTTGTTTTTTCTATATTGTTTGAATACTAGCTCTTCGTATTAGCCTATCATTTATTATTTATATAATAACTAATTGATTTGTGATCTTTTTTTTTGCTAAATAATTTATTTGTGATCTCGGCAGAAATTGATTTTTTTTTTCTCCTTTTATAAGGCTTAGAAAAATAGGAAGGAATTCAAATTCCATTCAGCTGCTCCCTAGTATAGTCCCTATTGAACGCTAAGAGAACGGAAAATAGGCACTAACTAAGAGGCGGACCTCGTTTACAACAAAAAAAAAAAAAATAAAAGAAAAAGAAAGTGATGAGGTGGACCTCTAGGGGAATTCGCCTAGCTAGACCTCACTTTTCGTAATTTCATTTCACTTCTTTGTCGTTTTTCTCTCTTTTTCGTTAAGCCTTGTTCATTTAAATCCGTGACTTTTTATTCCTGTTTTGAGTCTCATTAGAATGTAATCTTTGTCCAAAGCTTTTCATAGGTTATTTTAAGATTATTTTATTGCCGAACTATTTACTTAAATACTCACAAATAAACTACTCGCCTAAAAATGTTATAAAATAGCTGTTATATAAATTGGTTTTTTTCTATTTGCTAATTTCCCTTTGTTGTTTGAAAGAATCTATTTGTTGACTTCTCAATCTCACGAGAGACAGACATATGAGACAACGAATCCCAATCCAATTAAAACGAGCCTACTTGTCACGTTTACAGTATTTTTGCATGCTTTGTTATTGATTCTAACGTAACTGTCATCCGATTAATCTAGTACACAACTTTCACCTTCTTAATTAAAACACACAGAGAAAAAGAGCTATATACGTGCCCTACAAATAAAGCTATATACGGTGTGGAGTGAGGATTGATAATGGTACATATATTTTTTTTAATTTATAATAAATGAAAATGATTAGTTAAATTCTACTTTTAAAAAAAAAAATATATATATATATACATGCATGCGCAAAGCCAATCATCGTCGTAATCAAAACCCCCGTCGAACTAAATTTTGGTAACACAAAAAAACACTCGAAACCCCTCAATAACATCGGATTTGCATAAAACGCCAGGCACACTAACCCCAAACGACACCGAATGATGGACAGAGCTGGGATTGATAGATCACATTGCATGCACGACGGAAGGACCAAAGACTTGACACATTGTGTTCGGTTACTTGGCTAGTTTGCCATTTGTCTAAGACTTAAGCAGGGAAAGTAACCCAGCTGGACACGTGTCATAAAACACAACAGATGTTGTATTCTTGGACTGACAGGGAGACCAAGTGCCTCGCAAAAAATGCTGTACGTGTCAGGTTGGGGGGCTAAGTGCCAGAAGTTGATGATGTTAAAAGGGATCATTCTCTCATTATATTCCTTCACATAACGATTTTGTTGGAGTTCTAGACCAATTGCTAGTCTGAAGTTCTGGGCAAGAGAGGAACAACGAGAGCTCAGACATGAAGGTTAGATATAGAGATATGGCTGGCTATTTTTCCTGAAAAAAAGGTGTTTTTTTTGGTTTGGGTTTTGTTTTGTTACTATGCTGTGTTTATGCTGAATGGTTTTTCACTCTGGATTGGAGTGATACAGCTTCACGAGACTAGGTCTCAATCTCATTCACATGCACCGCCTGAGGAAGACAAAGTGATGACAAGGAAGCAGAAGGCAGAGAACAAGGCTCATGAAGGCGAGCAGTCTCCAAAGAAGCCGAAATCGCAGAACGACAACGGCCATCCCAATGGGAAATCTGCTGCTGATATAGCTGCAGAGTATGAGGAATTCTGTAAAGCAATCAAAGAGCATCTTTCACTTGATCAAATGCGCCAAATTCTGGAAGCCAATGGACTAGATTCCTCCGGGTCTGACGGCTCAGTACTCCGAAGATGGTAAGTCAGTTCTCATGCATGTTGAGAAATAGTGACTCGGTTTTGGCAGATCTTTAGCTGAACTTCAGAATATTAGGCTTCAGTTTCTGAAACTAACAAATAGTTCGGCTACATAGTAGTGCTTTCAAATCCAAATTCCAAACATACATGCATGTAACTTCAATTTACGAAGCATACTGTTAGACATTCAAGGCTTGTTTCTCATGTTTCTGTTCAAAGTTTGGTCACATAATGAGGCTCCAAACTCATTGCTTGAACAGCCAAGAATTGCTATTCTATGGAGCACTAGACAAATGCCCGGTCTGCGGCGGTACTCTAGAGTACAATGGCATACGCTTTTCTTGCAATGGTTCATACAGTGAGTGGTCTACTTGCACTTTCAGCACGAGGGACCCGCCTAGGAAAGAAGAACCGAACAAATTACCAGACTCAGTGCTGAACTCCCCTGTTTTAGATGTTGGGACTCCTTAAATCTCTCCATTATATTTCAGATGTACTATTTGAGTGAATTTTTAGAAATCTCCGTCGTTTCTGGTGCAGTTGTTAAAGAAATATCAAAACCCAAGTAGTCGTCGTTGCAAAGATGTAAGAGCAACAGATAAGCCTTTCACTGGAATGACTCTTTCTCTGATGGGCCGTCTCTCTCGAACCCATGTATGTTAGCGTTATGTGTGCAGCGACATAACTGCGATTCATTAGTGAAAATTCTTCCATTAGTTGTACTAATTTGCCGCTGATAATGAATGTAGCAATACTGGAGAAAGGAGATTGAGAAACATGGGGGGAAAGTTGCCAACTCTGTTATTGGTACTACCACTTACTTCGATTCCTTCAGGGGGCTTGTGTAACTTCACTGCTTTCTGAGGTGATCTTATGGCAATCTTTGCAGGTGCAACATGTCTGGTTGCCTCAAGTGCTGAACGAGAGCGCGGTGGCACATCTAAGCTAGCAGAAGCAATGTGAGTTGGAGAGACTTTTGTATTGGTTGTAAAGAAAACTTTCACTAAACAAGACCAATTTTCAATTTCATGTTGGCATTTTCCCAAATGTTTAAGATGATGTTAAGTGCTTATCACAACATGACATCATTTTATTCTTTTGTTGCAGTGATAGAGGTATACCTGTAGTGAGAGAAGAATGGCTGGTGGACAGCATCGAGAAACAAGAACCGCAACCTCTCGAAGCTTACGATATAGTATCTGATCTTTCTGTGGATGGAAAAGGAATCCCATGGGACAAACAAGATCCAAGTGAAGCAGGACTGGAATCAATATCAGCTGAAGTATGAGCTCCCGTTCCCCAGAGTTGTGAACATAGTATTTGCAAATAAATTCTGTATATTTGAATTCACTGAAATTATTTTCTGTGGATACAGCTGAAGGTCTTTGGTAAAAGAGGAGTACACAAGGATACCAAGTTGCAAGAGGAAGGAGGGAAAATCTTTGAGAAGGATGGCTTATTGTACAACTGTGCCTTTTCCCTCTGTGATCTTGGCAGGGGACTGAATCAGTAATATAAATATACTCACATACAGATTAACATATATATCTGCACCAATTTTTACGAGTTGAGATTTGGTTTGGTACTTTCTCTGACTTCAGATTGAATTCTTGCAGTTACTGTATTATGCAACTGATCACAGTACCAGACAAACCCTTCCATCTGTACTACAAGAAGGGCAAAGTTGGTGATGACCCGAATGCAGAGGAAAGGCTTGGAGAATGGGAAAACGTGGACAATGCCCAGAAGGAGTTTGTAAGGCTTTTTGAGGAAGTAACTGGCAGTGACTTTGAACCATGGGAAAGGGAGAAGAAGATCCAGAAGAAGCCATTGAAGTACTATCCCATAGACATGGTAAAACTTTCCTTTCCCCTTGTCCTGTTTCAGGGCTTCCGTGTTATCTTGCTGTTTGAACTTGTTAAATGGTTTTCTCAAACTGCATAGGCCGATGGAGTAGAGGTAAGACACGGGGCTCTTGGTCTTCGGCAACTCGGAATTGCAGCTACACACAGCAGACTCGACCCTCTGGTTGCAAATTTCATGAAAGTGGTGTGCAGTCAGGAGATTTACAGGTATGAATTATCTCATAGTAAACAAGTAATACTATGACTTTTCTTTTGCTGTAGTCTCTAAACAGGTCTTGTATTTTGAATCCAGATATGCTTTGATGGAGATGGGGTTGGATTCTCCAAACATACCAATAGGCATAGCCTCCAATGTCCACTTGACGAGATGCAAGAAATCTCTCCCTTGATTCTTTCCTGTTTTTTTCACCTTTTATTCACAAACTGATTATAAGAGAAATTTCTCTTCAGGCGAGGAGGTCCTCCAGGATTTTGTTGAAACTGTGAAATCAATGAAAGAATCTGGGAGTAAAGCTGAGGTCGTCTGGTCTGACTTCAGCCAAAGATGGTTTACTCTCATGCCTTCTGCTAGGCCTTTCATTTTCAGGGATTATCAGGAACTTGCGGATCATGTGAGTTAGACGGATTTTTCTCCCTGGTATTATTAGTTGTCCACTTGTTTTGGTACTTATATTGTCTTTACTATGTAGGCTGCAGCTGCTTTTGAAACCGTCAGAGACATAACTGTGGCTTCAAATCTTATAGGAGATATGAGTGGCGCTACCCTTGATGACCTATTGTCTGATAGATACAATAAATTGGACTGCTCAATATCACCGCTGGGGAAAGAGACTGATGACTACAAGATGATCTTGAACTACCTGGAAAAGACCTATGAACCTGTTAAAGTTGGTGATACTGTAAGCAACTGAAACTTTCTAAGGGGAGCTTGTATCCTACAATGAATAGAGACATTCTAAATGCTCTCACACTTTCCAGGAATATGGGGTTTCTGTAGATAACATATTTGTAGTGGAATCCAAGGCCTGTGCTTCTCTTGAAGACATAAAGAAACTACCAAACAAAGTCCTCTTATGGTGTGGTAAGATTTTCGCTCGACGTTGCGTCTAGTGTGCTTGCCTCCCAACGCTGTGTGTAAAGAAGATGTTTATCTGTAAATCCAGTTTCTAAGGGTTCTTTATTGGTCAGGTTCAAGAAGCTCCAACATGTTGAGGCACCTGCATAAGGGGTTCTTGCCAGCAGTATGCTCTCTCCCTGTTCCAGGATATATGGTATTTCTCCGTCCTTTTTCCTCTTTTTCCTACCAACTTGTCTCCGTTTCGGAGCACCCCTCCAACCCCCAACCCCTCTTCGCCCTCCCTCCCTCTTCTTTTGGTATGGATTTCTGGTAGTGGACTGATCATAAAATACTGTCCCAGTTTGGCAGAGCTATAGTTTGTTCTGATGCTGCTGCAGAAGCAGCTAGGTATGGGTTTACTGCAGTGGATAGGCCAGAAGGATTCTTGGTTTTGGCTGTAGCTTCTCTAGGAAATGAAATTACAGAGTTGAAGAACCCACCGGAGGTAAACTATTTTTGTCCCCAAATTCGTCTTCAATTTAAATGATGAAGTATGGTAACTAGTCATAATCCTTGGTTGCAGGATACGAATCCCTTGGAAGACAAAAAGGTTGGGGTTAAGGGTTTAGGCAGGAAAAAAACGGATGAATCAGAGCACCTCAATTGGGAAGGAGATATCAAAGTCCCTTGTGGGCATTTGGTCCCTTCAGAACATAAAGATAGTCCTCTTGAGTACAACGAATATGCTGTCTATGACCCATGTCAGGTACCGGCAAATCTTTGACAAAATGACTACTGTAGTTGGTTAACTAGGACTTCGATCTTTCTTCTTTTGACTGCTCTCTTATCTCTTTTGTAGGTATCAATAAGGTTTTTGGTGGCGATTAAGTTTGAAGAGAAGGATGTTGTGATAGACACGGAAGAGTGAAGAATATATACCAGAAGGGAGCTACGAGGGAAAAGAACGGAGAAAAATATGGCTGCCCGTTGGTCTTTTTGCCTCCTTTTTTCGTTTACTTTTGTACGAGGGAGATAACGAAACCTGGGTTTTGAGCCTTTTGTATAAAGCTTTATGTAAGAGGGTGTTGATGGCCTTTTGTTGTACATAGTATATCATCATTAACCATCAACTCTTTGGTGAATACCTTTCGTCTCCTTTGGGTACTATTCTCTTTCATGTGCATGGAAGCTTAGGTGAATCGTAAATCATGCGAGTAAGAGCAGCCTTTTAAATCTCAGAAAGTTGGAGAGAATTCTATAAGAAGAAAAAGGGTAACAAAACTAGAATATGCCATAGTGATCTCTAGAGGCTGCATGTACCATACACCAAACAAGTTTGTCCGAGTATTATTCTAGGCAGACTGACTGTGTAGTTAGAAGACGCTGGATTCAAATATTTAGGACACTGGTTTTTTTCCTCCCCTTCATTCTGGGCTGCTAAAGGATATTCTGTTTTCTTTATTCTTTTCTTTCCTTCTTTTTTTTCTTTTGCAACAAAACTTCTTGAGCAGAGGAGAGGTAGTGTTTACCGTTCAGGGTGTGGGCTTTAGATCTCTCTACGCAAATCCATCCAGCCTTGCATGCAGCAGACCGCGTACCTTCCGAGGTCCACAGCATACATACGTAACTAACTTCGAGAAACCTGTCCTGGTACAATGATAAGTCTGGTCTGGATTCCGTTAAAACCGGATGTAAAAAAGATATATCAAATACATAACTTGATTAGCCAAAGCACAAAAGGATAAATTTTTGAAGAAATTTCTTGTCATTGATTTTTAAATAGCTTTTGAACATTGGTTACACCGAGATATGGGCCCTACATATCACCTTGCAACCTGGCTTCGGAGGGGTGAAACCTTGTTACACAACTTGGACCATTTGTTTCAGATCAAGAGTGTCACAGGACTGTAACTAGACCCAAGAGAGAATACAGCAAATGCAAATTGCTCACACTCCTGAAGAGACGGTATATTTTCTGGAGTATGACACTTAGAATGCATCAATCACAGTTCTGGATGAACCGAACAACCAGAGACATTTATGTTATCACAGAAATTAAGACCACTAAATTGGTTATGGACACCAGAGCAAAGAGAACTTTTCCAAGTTAGACCTGATGTTATAGGAGCTGGTCATAAATCTCTCTTCGTTTTGGAGCGGGGACATAGTGATTTAGTATCTATCTCAAATACAACATTTTGGCCAAAACCCTGGGTTGAATTTAACAGACACCTTCCGACGGTTATGCCTTCAGAATTATTGTTTAGCTAAGTTGCTCTACCAACTAAAGGGCATGAGTTTGAACCCAACTAGAAGTACCTATTTATAGCAATCTATCTTTAGAAACCAGTCCCAGGCAGCATCATCTACGACTAGTGGTATGGATAAAGTTGGCGTGTTTAGCATTACTCGCACAAAAAGTGGAATGCAAATTGAAGAAATAGCAATGTTATGCGTTTCATGAGGTTTTGCAGTAAATGTCTTCAATCATTACAAGACTTTTCAACTGGATTTACGTGTTATCAATCATATATTCCCATATTAATCATATATTCCAATATTCGGTTCCAAAGGAATACATAAGACTCTACAGACAAGCCGGAGTTTGCTGTGTGTAAAACAGTGATGTCACGTGATAATGTAAATTATGCACAGAAACTTTGGAGAAGATAATACAAAAGAAATCATGATCTTACAAAGTAAATGAGAACCAGATTCACAGAATCGAACTTTACACTTGGTATTACCCTGAAACTATCTTTGATAGTACAAGGTCAAAAATATGAAACTTCCAAACAATTGTACCCCTTTTAACTGTTCCATTTGGCATGAAACCATTGTAACATGAGGAAGGCAGTATAAGCAATCTAAACCTGGCCAATAAATGAATTAATACCACTAAATAACGAACAATCGTACTGCCAAAAAAAAGGGTCATTGTCATTGATACACAGCCACAGGAGGAATCCTGAAAGTTCGGGGGATGAACGGTATTACCTGAGGGCTCTCAACCAAATCATGATAAAACGCATACTCTGCTTCATAATCATGCAAATGGAGCTCAGCCTTCTGGTTTGTATGATAATGATGCTTAGCTAACTCCGACTTCCCGAACCCGAAAATGCTGACTCTATCACAAATCCCCAAAGCCATCATTACAGCTTGCATCCCAGAAGAGTAATGAAAGAAAGCACCATCATGGGCAGGTCCCCATTCTTCCAAGGATTTCCCTTTTTCCTCAGCAAACAGTTTCAAAGAGTAGTACTTCACAACACGAGAACACAACACATCGAACCGAGGATCAGTAATGAGTAAAGGCGCTTTATGGGACGAGTTACAAACCGTATAATCCAAGAAATGCAATGGTTGACAAATATACATAATCAATGGAACTTTTTCACCGTAAGGATGACAAAAGCAACTCTCTCTCCTAGCACAAAGATGGAGAATGTTACTATTCACAAACGAAATGCTCGTTTTCGACCCGACTTTGGCCTCGTAACTCTCAGTTCTAGCGTTGTTTAATCGAATCACCACCTCATGACTATCAATCAGCTGACCGTAATCACTTTTCAGCAAAATCCCACTATTCCCCACGACCGCACACGACGAGTACCGGTCGTCGGAACCCGCCAAACCATTGCGCTGGTCAATCGGATGCTTAACCAGACGTACCAACTCGGTCATGATTTCTGGTTGATAGCTCTTGCTTCTTGACCAATCGTGTAAGACCCTTCTGAAACTCAACCAATGGCGATAGAAATTCGGGGACCGGAGCAACAATGGCACCCCTTTTGAGGTCCTCGCTCGAAAATCTCGGTGGTTGAATCGTCGCCACCGAGTGAAGGCCTTGTACCGCCCAAGGCTATCGAAGTTACCCTCCAACAATTGATCAATCTCCTGCTTCGACTGAGCTTCACCTAAGTCAATGGCAGCGTATTTGAGCAATGTTTCGTTGAAAACCGGCTCCGGAGGCGTTTGCACCAGCGTACTACTTTCAAACCCGATCGAACCTTGGCCGAAGCCGCCGCCGCCGCCGCCACGAACCGCGGTTCGGCAGCTGAGCGTGGCGGCCAAGACGATGAGGAGCAGAATGGAGAAGAGGGGTCGGACCGAACGCTTCATCGGCGAAACAAAATCGCCGAAAGGGTTAATGGGTATTGCTAAATATGGCCACAGATAGAGCCTACAGATCTTGAATCTGTTTGAATCAGATCCATCTTCATCCCCAAGAGCTTTTGGCATAAGTTTTAAAAAAAAAAAAAAAGAGTCGAAACCCAGATTTGAAAGTAGGATCTTCTTGAGATTAAGCCAGATTCGAACGGGGGAGTATCTCAGTTGAAGCTAGAGTGAAGTGGGTTTAGGAGGAATTCGGCCATGATTGAAGGAGGAAGCTCAAAAAGGTATGCGAAAAACAGATCTTGGAGTGGACTGAGAAACGAGAAACGAGAATGGAGGTCGAAATTTCTTGACCCAAAACCAAAAAAAGGCTCAAAAATGGAAAAGAAACATGAATCGAACGCTAGGATCTTGGGAAAAGAAAAGAAAAATAAAAAATATATATATATATATATATATATATATATATATATTGGGTTTGAAGCAGTGGTGGTTGTCCGATCTCTGTGTGTGTGTGTGTTTTTTCGGGGGAAAATAATGTGTGTTACAGTTAAAGTGGCGCAAAACAATTGT
>JXTB01000016.1:589125-621464 GCA_002914805.1 Parasponia andersonii
AATGCAGTGTGGTTTTGTGCATTAAACACATGCACTTGTATTGTGTTGGCACACACTTGGCTTCGGCTGTGTGAGGCTCAGACCTCGGCTCTGAGATGTAGTAAGCCGTATGGGATTATATAGGACGCTTCGCGGGATAAACTTTAATGGTGTGGTGGAGACTGGAGTAAGTGCGATCTGTGGTGGGGTCCTTATAAATTGGATTTTCTTCATTGGTTTTTTTTTTTTTATTTTTTTATTTTTTCATGCTAGTAGTGTCAAAACGTGAGTGGCACGAACAATTCTTGATTAGTATCCAACTGTTTTCGGTTATTCATGATGATTAGTTATTTTCAAAAAAAAGAAAAAAAAAACAATAATAATAAGTGGTTTGAAAAAGTATATGTTTAAAATTAAATCATATACGATTTTTCTGGTATAATTTTAATTGAAAACATGCTGAAAAAAATTAAGAAATATTATAATAACAATATTTTCAGGATAAATCTAAAAATAAATTAAATTTGAACTGTTCAATATGTATACGTTCGTAGCATAGTTAGCCATTTTACATATAATATTTGTATTACATTATAATATTTGTCATGAGGTGTGCCTCACCCATCTGCCATCAAAGGCTTTGCCATCACTTGGAATTTCAACCCTAATTCCTTAGGCTTCTTCTTCTTCTAAGTCTCCAATCACTGCTTGTCTTGGAATCTTGATTGTCCCGTTGTTGATCCTCATTCAGGTCACGCAATCTAGCATCAAGATTCGATTGTGTGGGTCGAATATGCATCTAAATAGAGAGAGAAGAAAGTTAGTGTGTGTTCTGTTTAGAGAGAGAACTATTTCGACATACGAAATATTAGAAGGGGATATTTACTAACTCAAGATGATAAAAAGAGGTATTTTGTTTAGTTTTCTCTTTTCATTTATTTTAATTTTTTTTCTCAAATTCAATTATTTTTATCCCAGTGGATTTTTT
Source organism: Parasponia andersonii (assembly GCA_002914805.1). Lineage (NCBI taxonomy): Eukaryota > Viridiplantae > Streptophyta > Magnoliopsida > Rosales > Cannabaceae > Trema > Trema andersonii. The sequence continues at coordinate 590,093 of JXTB01000016.1, forward strand.
GTTATTATTTATCTTATAAAATTGATTTTATTTCAAATAATTGAACATCTTATCAATTATCGAAAAGTAATATTTATATTTTTTGCCCAATCACATTAAATAGGTGAAAAATATAATATTTTTATAAAGAATTATACTTTTTATTTTTGTGTTTTATAAACATATTTTTCAAAATAAGAAGTATTATACATGTGTAAATAAATTTACAAATTTTTAGTGTACACATTTTTTTATTCCAAATTTTAAAAAATATTTGTTTTTTTACAAAAAAAAAATCCAAATTATACCCATCCGCATTATTGGAGGTTTGATTCCCATACTTTGCTAACAATAATTTATAATATAATTTATTTTTAATAATATAAATTCTTGAATTAGTCTAAAAATAATGGATATCAAACATTTTAAAAGAAGAATACTCAATATAAAAAATATATATACAAAGTTAGAAAACATAAATAAAAATTTAAAAGTTCTTCGTAAATTTCTAAATTAAAAATCCAAAAATTAAATTTATGTAAATTATTTTTTAATGGTTAAATCACATACTTTGATGGTGAGTAATTGAATAGGTACCAATCTAGAGATGTACTCAAACTGTAGTAGTTGGTAATAATGATTTTGATTTAAACTAGTTTTAATTGTTAAGTTATATATCTTGATATAGTTTGAATGCATGCCAACCTAGTGATATACTCAAAATATTTAAATTTAAATTAATTCTCGTTTCTAACCAACACTTGTTGTATTCAAACTAGATGTTGATCTCATATTCAATCTAAACTCGTAGAAAAGTTTATTTTAATTGAGACTTGATTTTATGTAAAAGTTTTTTTTGGTTTTACAATAATCTTTTGGGCAAGATAGATATTTGACCACTTTAAGGCCCAGAAATTAGTTCACGACACATTATAGCAATCTATAAATTAAAACTTGTTGGAATTTGTAATACTGAAATTATCCTCAACAAGCCCAAATCAAAGAAACCTAATTCCACACGTTTCCTCCCTCTCTCTGTCACTTTTTCACTCATTTTCCCTTGCTTTCTTCCTCTTCTCTGCCACTTTCTCGCACTTTCCCTCTCCTCCAAAATTTTCTCGCTCATTTTCCTTTATCTCAGACTAAAACATCTCCACAATTTTTTTTTCTCGAACTTTTTCTCCATAAAACCTTACTGAAACTCAAAATCTAAACTTAAATTCGCAAAGAAATATGATATTTTCCGTAGAATAATCCCAAAATTTTCTACTTATCATCATGAAGAAATCTGATCAGAAGCTTGAGCTCATCATCGGAAGGTATATTTTTCTACTTTACTTATTATATATATATATATATATATATGCGTGTGTTTGTGTATGAATTATGATGTGCATGTATTTACGATTTAATCTAAACCTACAAAATTTTGTTTGTTGTATATAGATATAAAATCTTCTAATCTATTATATATATAGTAAATATTGAATTTTGGTTTGGTATTTAATTTTGGATAATCAGTTCATAGATTTTAGAGTTCATAATTTAGATTGTATATATTCTCTACTCTTCAAATATATGTAGATATATATATATATATATATATATATAGATGTATATGCATGTTAGGAAGTAGATAGTTTGCATTATCTATTTAATTTTTCTAAAATTCATTAAAATAAATTAGAGTTTCGGCATAAATTCTAAGATGTTGTGTACTTGTATGTGCAATTTTGTTTCTATGGTTGATTTGATTTTTGCTCAGGTAACTTTAATAGAAATAACATTTTGACTGTTTTATGGTAAATGTGTATAGTAAAGAATTACATGCTTAACATTTGACAAAATGCCCATCAGAAATGTTGTATCAATTTAGATATTAGCTATGGTAGACTAATATCTAAATTTGGTATATATGTTTATGTTTTTGACAAAATTAGTTTTGGTAAATACGTATTTGGATCTACTAGATCATAAAATAAACTTGATATATCTATTCTGTTTCTGTGAAGAATGATTAGATTTGAGGTTTAATTATAAATAAATAAATATATATATATATATATATACCCTATATATAAATATGTCTATAGGAAATGTATCGTATAAAACTGAAATATCATATAAAGGATGTTGGAATTTTTGCCCGAAAAAGTAGATTTTCAATTTTACCATTTTAAGTATAAACAACTTTCTCTTATATGCAATTATGATATTTGCTAGATTAAACTATTTTAGTTGAATAGTTTATTCTTCTGAAAAAGATTCCATGATTTTATATGTGTATAAAGAAACAAACATGATTAAGTGTTAATTATAGGGAGACTTGCTTCTTTATCTAAGTCTAAATGAAGAAGTTTACAATCTGAAAATAAAGATGGAATACTTTATTTACAATAGGTTGTAGTGTTTGTCTATCTCAACGAGAATGATGTGTCTCAAATCATTAAAGTATCTGACTTCTGATAGAAATACTAATACAACATAAACAAGTTATGTGTATTGTACTGGACCAGGTAATATAAAGAATTAGAGTACCATAACTCAATTCTTATATTATCACAAACTAACTCTTAGCATATAGATCTTAATCCTTGATGTTTGACTTGACTTGCTTTCATGGGTTATAGCTTTTTGATTTGTTAAAAGACTAACCTCTATGAAATTAGAGATGAACTCTCGCATATTAGAGGTTATGACTTATGAATTGGTGGGAACACTAAATAATTAAGGACACTGTACATTAATGCCACTTTAGGTTCTTTCAAGATTTATGGAATAATTAAATCTAAGATCTTAGTATTCACTTTGTGAATTAGTTGATAATTTTGTCTAAATGGCTATTGAGAACAAAATTATCGACAACATTATTCCTTGATAGAACGATGGTAACTTAAAAGTAAATAGGAGTTAGAGGAGTATTACAGTAATTTCACCCATCTAACTATGGTATTATACAGGGATTCTATATGTGGTATAGAATATGCTAGATGGATCGATTAATCAAGGTTAGTTGATTAAATCTCTATAAAAGACATGACATTTAATCTAAGAGTGTAGTATTGGGCCTTTAGTGGAATGTCTCATTTACTAATAATATTTATATAAATACCATAATAAGAGTTATTATGTATTTATCATATTATTAGAGCTTAGATTATTTGGATCCATTAGGTCTCTTGTCTAGCTCAATTAAACTCATTAATTGGTTGGTGGTATTCGTGAAATTAGTTTTATGAAACTGTGTAAAATAATAATTCTACACAGAAGTTGGTATTTTTATAAATAAGTTTCATGAGTTGAACATATTTATAAAAAAATATACCCAAAGCCTAAATTGGAAAACAAGCCCAATCCTAATTAGATTAGGGTTAGCAGTTTTGGGTCCCATATATATAAGATATATGAGAGAAAAAACTATATAGTAACTCTTAGAGGAGAGAGGAGAATCCGGCCACCCTAGGCGAAGTGGGAGAGAAAAAATTTCCTATCATCTCATAGTTCCATCTCACATCCCAGTCTTTTATAGAATCAAGAATCAATTCTTGATCGTTCTCCTACATAGTTTTCAACTTGGTGCCCACTCATCTCATCAATCAAAAGCAAGAACATAGATAAGAAGATCTAGTGTTGGAGGTCTGATCACCATCAACAATGAGATCAAGGAGGAACACGCTACAAGAGGTAAACCCTAATCTTATCTCTAGAGATTTTATATCTAGATTTGATTTATTTTGTACATAATCTTGTATATGATGCATGTGTGTTATGAAAAACTATTTTCATATAAAAATTTTAAAACCTAAATCCGCTAATTTCCGATGTATTCATGATATGATTATGTATTTTCCATATCTGCATGCATGCATAATTTTCCTAAGTATTAGATCAATTTTTTCTACAAATGATACCTACGAAACATGAGTTGGTTAATGGATGGTGCCTATCATTGAGACTTATGAACTCTTGATTCATATACATGTATACATATATGTATATAGGTTTAATTTACTAGTTGTTTTATATATAATAGACATTTTGTGTACATATATGTTCTTTGACTTTGAGAGATCTCTGATCTCTGATATGAAGATGACAATTAGCATTCTATGATTTAAACCTATCAAACGTGGAAGAGAAAAAAAAAATATGAGCTTCAATTAAACTAGCATTTTTAGAAATAATTGTATTTTTTAAAAAAAAAAACTATTGTAGATATATATCAGAAATAATATACTAAGATCCTATGAAATTTAGAGATTGAAATGTATAAAATGTGCAAAAAGTGAGAAAAATCTAACTAAAGATGTAATAAGAAAGAAAGTTGCTCTAGCATTTCACTAGTAATAGATATTGCCCTAGAATAGATATACTTGTCTTTTGATTTAGACTTCAAATTTTGTTTTGGTAGATCGAAATTTAGCTCAGGTAGATATTAATAAGTTCTGGTAAATATATACTTAATTTCAGTAGATAATATAGTAAATATGGCATATGGTTTATAAAAATATAAGTAAGCAATACCTACTAATATTATAGAATAAAAATTAGTACATTAAAGAACAAGTTAGTAGATATAATTAAGAGCTATGTATATAAATTTTGGTAGATATTCTATCATTATCAACTAAATATTTACTAGAATTATTTCTCATAAGGCTTATTTGTGGTTCAAGATACTTTAAATTAGATATATGCATTTATGCTGTGGTATATTGACTATAAGTTAAGTGTTATTCAATGATGTTTTAAACTTTGTATTTCATATATAGGGAAGTTAGTTCCAGAATGGTATTTTCTATCGCAAAAAGTTTCTAAGATTTAGTACTTACTTTATTAATTGTAACTATAATTCAAGACATCGATAGAACTTGAGCGAGAACAATTTCCCCTACTTTTTCTTATAAATTTTTTTGTCCTCTACTGAAAGTGTTATGTATATCAAGATTTATCATTGCTTTTGATGATGAAAGGTAAAAATCAGAGTGCTTATTTACTTGGTCAATTGCATAGTAGTTTATGAAATTTTTATAGTAGTTCATGAAATTTTTCTAGAGGTTTATGAAATTTTCATAATGGCACATTATTTTTTAAGACTGGTTCATGATTTTTTTTATCACCGATTTAATTTGTGTTTGGTTAAAAAATTTATGTATTTCTTTCATAATCTTGTATATTTGGTTCATATATTTGCAAATTCCAGATAAAATAGACTACATTGTATTCCCAAACTATCCTATCTCTATCTTACTCACCTTTCGAACTTTTGAATGGTCTTTTTATTTTATATTCGCCTGTTTAACAAATACTTAATTGAGTCACCATCATATGTGCCTAAAACGCATATCAGGTTATTAGCTCACAAACCCATATTAGTTGTACCAATTAAAGCATTTGGATTTATTTCTATATACGAGAGCTCCCTTTGATTTATAAGCTTATGGTTTATAAGCATGTTTCATAACCATATACTAGTTAAAGCATTTGATAAAATGCATGAATAAAAATTTCTATCAATTTCAATGTTTGGTTTATGAGTTTATGTATTTCATTCATAAATCTTTTTTTTTTGGTGTTATTTTTTGCATATAGATCCTACTTTTTATTAAAAATATTTTCTAGTATATATCGGTATTTAGAGTTTGCAACTTATTCATTTCAAGATAATTCATGGTGTATTTTCTTTGTTTATGACTAATAAATTATACTATAAATTTACCTTGATGTTGATTTTAGATTCATTATTATTTAGGTTTATTATGTAGCTTTGTAATTGTGATTTTCTTATTTATAAAATATTCTGTTTGATTAATGAATTTTTATCTTCGTTTAACAAATTTATATATTAAGTAATTATTGTCGTACTTTTAATTATCGTTTAGTATATAAACTTGATTTTCAAGTATATGAATTTAGGTATCTGTTTAGTTCAAGACTTTTGCATATTGGTTCATATATTTTTCAGTATCTATTTAATTTGTATTTGGTTAATACAATTATGTGTTTCATTCATAACCTTATGTATTTAGTTCATATTTTTGTAGATTTTTTTATTAAAATATAGTACATTATACCAGAAATTGAGTGGGAAGAACCAAACAAAATCTAAATGAATTACTCCAAGATACATATACTACAACTCATCCATGATAAGATAAGTATATAACAGCAGAGCCAATTCAAAAAAACATGCTTTGGACATTTTATCAATGTGAGAGTAAAAAGAACTATTCCACAACTTGTTCGCCATTTGCTTCTGAGATCGATACCATGCCCCAACAATGATGAAGTATGGTTCAAGATCAATGGACTCAAAATACATATTTAGTCTAAAGGAGTATATAGCAATTATGGGGCTAAAGACAAAAAAAGTAATAGACTTGAAAAAACATAATCTACAAGGCATAGGAGGTTTCAAAAAAAATTTCTCCCTTGAAAAAAAAAGTAAAAAGCAAGAGATCAAAGAAGATTTTTTATCATATAGTGGGAAGAACGATGAGAAGATGGTAAAGCTTTGCAAGCTATATATACTTTCGGATTTCTTGATTAGAGATCAACAAGAACTGATCAAAACAGAATATGTTGACATAGTAGACATAGATTGGATGTGAGAAGACTAGCATTGGAGAAAAATCTCATTTGAAAAAACAATAGAGTACATCAAGTCGGCACCTAGTAAGCACCATCTCTCTCAGTACCCTCTATATGGGTGTCCAGTTGCTCTTCAAATTTAGGGTTATGAGATACTAATGAATATGGGTATATATATCGAGTCAAGAGAACATTTTTATCAAAGAATCACAGACTGGGATTCAACCAAATAACCCAACTTTGATGAGCTATCTGAAAATATTTTCTAAGACCCTAATGTAAGCAACGGATTCATGATTTTTATATAGTGGCTAATTTTTTTTGGTTTTGTTAATTAGGTTCACATTAATCAAACTTATGACAGCATGACATCACCAGTATATCAAAATAAGGTGAGGGAAGCACTTACTATCTACATAATTATGATCTTATTTCTCTTGGAAGCCACGACATTTTATCAAGAGAGAATGGATAATATTTTTTTTCATGGATCTTATGAATTGAAACTTAGTATATATGCTCAAATACCATAATATGTATATAAGTTAGTCATTATTGTTCATATAATTTCAAATAAAGGTATATATATAACATGGTATATAGCTTAATATACTATGACAAAAGTTTAATATACCAAGAACAAAAATTTATGTACTTGGAAATGAAAACAAATGGAAACAAAAAAATGAAATATCAAATATCTAAAGGAACTTGGTATATAAACTCATATACAATGATAAAAATTCCATATACCAAGACCAATAATTCTGAAAGTGTAAGAACAAGAGTTAGAAACAAAATAAGAATATCTTATATTTAAAGTAATGAATCTGAAATATAAGACTAAAATTTCATATATCAAAAATTTAAATAGCCTTTGGAGCACAACAATGTATTTATGTAATATGGTATATAGTTTAATATACCATGATAAAAGTTTAATATATCAAGAACAAAAATTCATATACCTATAAATGAGAATAGATAGAAATAAAATAATAAAATATCAAAAATCTAAAAGAACCTAGTATATAAACTCATATACAATGATAAAAATGCCATATATAAAGACCAATAATTCATGTACCTAAAAGTTTAAGAACAAGAGCTAGAAACAAAATAATAATATCCTATACTAAAGTAATGAATCTGGAATATAACTTCACATACTATGACAAAAAATTCATTTTGTAAGAACACATGGAAAAAAAAATAAAAATATCCAATATCTCAATGTAGTGAATCTGAATCTCGTACATAATTTCATATACCATGAAAAAATATTTATATACTATGACCAAACTTTCATGTAACAACATATGGAAGAAGAAAACAAAATCCTTCATTTGATAATAAAACAAACTACAAAATCAATTAAAAAAAAAGACTACTAATCCATGGCTTTTTTTCCTCTTTGGAACACAGAACTCAATAGGAATTGGATTTCGGAAAATACCATAAAAAGGTATAATAAATTTCCATCTTTATCAACTTCATAATCAGTATATGAATTTATATGAAAAAATTAAAAAAAAAAAAAACACATACTGGTTCAGTAGGTATATATACACATGTACCGAATTATAATATCTATATACCAAACATAAAAGCCCATATTCTAACAAAAATCAAAACACATAATGGTTCAAGGTACATATATACATATATCACGTTATAATATCCATATACAACTAAAAATTGGAACACATACTGGTTCAGTAGGTATATATACACATATACCTAGTTATAACATCCATGTACCAAAGACAAAAAATCATATATAACTAAAAATCAGAACACATACTAGTTTAGTTGGTATATATACACATGTACCAAGTTATAAAATTCATGTACCAAATACGGAAAAAAATCTACCAAAAAAAATCAAAACAGAAAAACAAACATACTTGGGTTTAAACTCTTTAAAGCTACTAAGAATGATAGAATCAAACAATAAGAGTCCTCTAGATGACTATCAACATCAGCATAAGCAAGTTCCCGAGCAATCCAAGCTTTAAAATAGCTAATGTTTACATGATATTCTATAAGTATGTAATTAATAATGTCTTGGGAAATCACTTGTCTATTTTTATCTTCCTTAATTTTATTCAAAATACACTCATAAACAAGCTCGCTAGTCGCCTGCTTATGATCATGGACAACAACATTTAATGAGCAAGTTTACTCACTAACATACTTACGGATGATCCATAAATTACTTTGTCTACATTAAGAAGTGCGAAAAGACCATGAACAACAATTAATAATAATAGGTATCACTACCATCCCTGTAATAATAAAACAAATAATTAACAAAAATTTAATAGTAACAACAAGACAAAAAAAAAATAGTACATGATTCCCTACACAACATAAATAAGCATATGTACAAAAATTCATGTAATTGGAAATGAAAAAAGATAGAAACAAAATAACAAAATAATAAAATATCGAAAACCTAAGGAACCTGGTAGATAACCTCATGTATAATGACAAAAATTCCATATACCAAGACTAAAAATTAGTAAACCTCAAAGTGTAATAACAATAACTAGAAGCAAAATAACATTATCATATACTTAAAGCAATAAACTTTGGCATATTGCTCCATATACCATGACCAAAAATTCATTATGTAAGAACACATAGAAAGAAAATAAAAAATCAAATATCTCAATGTAATGAATCTGAATCTGGTACATAACCTTATATACCATAATAAACTTTTTATATACCAGGATGAAAAATCTATGAACCAAATAGTAAAATAATTGACATAGTAATCAACAATAGCCACATAAAAAAAAATATTATATACTATAACAAAAAGTGCATATACAAAGACCAAAAAATTATGAACCAAATAAGAATATTAAATATTTTCAACAAATAAAATAATAGAACAATAGTAGCATATACCACCAGAAAAAATAAATATACTACTACAATAATAATACATATCACCACAAAAAAAGTAATGAATCATTACTAATTATATAGTATTATTCCAAAAAAAAAAAAACAGCCATTAGAAAGAAAAATAAGGATTAGACTTAAATTAACAATAATTGTAATACAAATAAGAAGAACAAATAAAAATCTCCAAAAACATACACAATATAATCAAACACAACAAATATAGATATGATTAAAAAAAATCAAAATCAAGAAAATAATGCATATCTAACAAGATCAAATCGAAAGTTGAACTCGACCAATGCAAAGGAAGAAATCGACCAAATCATCGGAGAAGATGAAGCAAAACTAGAAAAATACCAAGAATACGAAGATGAGCCCAAAAATACCGGAGAAAAATAAGGTGAACAAAAACAACGCCAAAAAATAATGCCTCTTCACTGGAGATTCGAGAGAGAAGAGAGAGAGAGAGAGAGAGAGAGAGAGAGAGAGGAATGAGAACGAGAGAGAAAGAAAGAAAATGAGAACAAGAGAAAAAGAGAGAGAGAGAGCAAGAACGAGAAAGAAAGAGAGAGAATGAGAATGAGAGAGAGAGAAAAGAATAAGAGAGAGAATCACTAAAAATTCTGAAAACCCAAACGAAAAAAACTGGAAATTTTAATTAAGGGTAAAACCAAAAAATAATAATATTTATTAGCTAATAGTTTTTTTATTTTTAAACGGGTGGACAATTGCTATAATTAAAAAGAATGAATATCAACTAAGTCAAATTTAAAAAGATGGACATATATCCCAGTTTCTCCAATTTCTTTTTATTATATAAGAATTAAAAATTATCATTTCACAATCATTAAAAAATAAATATGGATAAAATTTGAAATAGAAAACTAATAGATAGAATTAAAACAAACATAAATTTAATTAAAAAACCTAAATTTGAAACAAATAATTAACAATGAGCACTAACACGATTATAGCGTAGAAAATGATTTAAGTTCAACATCAAGCACTATTAGACATGAAAATCAAATAATACAAAAAGAAGAGAACAATTAAATAAGAAAATAGTGTAATATAAAAAACATGCGTGATTAATATTGCTTTAAAATCACTATCTCTTGAACTATAACAATTCTTTTTTTAAATGTCTTTATTTTTATGGGAGAAGGGTGGGACTGGAAAAGTGGGAGCTGAGGAGTTGGGTATTTGGGCAGACAGTTTGGTGTGGCATGATTCGTGATACAATGTATTTAGTTTTAAGAAGGAATCGTTCTTTGATCAAAATGGTGAGCAAAAATTAATCAATCATATCTGATAATATGCATTTTAGATTTGGTTATGTTGACCATGTTAATATGGTAACATTACTTAAATTATATATTTCAAAAATTAATTCGAAAATATAAAGTTACTGTTATAGAAATACATAGGCAAAAGAAGTATTTGAGCCTTTAAAAAAAAAAAAAAAAAGACAACGCGATAATCAATATTAACACGAAAAAAAATAAAGAACAATTTATTTGCCATTAATACATGTAAGCTAAAACTAAACAAATCTTCTTACGAAATTGAACCATAGATGAATTGCAAAGCCTAGATTCAAATTGATGAATTTGGGTATTGATTGGATTCCAAAAAATAAAAATCATATCCCACTAGATGAGATTTTTTAAATTCAATTATTGGTTAGTCATACTATTAATTCTGGAGCAATATTGTGGTGCATAACACTATAGTAATATTAAGAAAAACAATACTGTGATGCCTAATATTATAATAATATTAAGTGATTTTAATTATATACGAATTCTAATTAAAATATAATTATATTATTCAATAGCACAATGATACACTGTATATTGTTAAAGATGCCCGTAACATTATTCTTTATTTTAAATTGATATTACATCACGATTCGATGAATGGTTTTTCACTTCTTGATTTTGTTAATTGTCAACGAGGAACGATTTTGCTTCTTCTTTCTATAGTATAATTATTATTATTTAGTTTGTGATGGGTGATGAATGTAGAATTAGTCTCGAGGTCGAGGGCATATCTTAATGGTCGATACCCACTTCCCCAAATGTTGGGGGCTTAGGTCTAATCTAGGAAAGCTTTCTTTGAAAAAGTGCACATTACGCATTAGTTAAATATATATCAAAAAAACATGGGGAATTAAAGTACTCTTTCAATAATTTTAAAATACTTATGGCAAGGATATCTATTGATATTGTGGGGCTGTGTGGTTTAATTTAATTCAATTGATAATTGGACGGTTAGAAAATATCCATCGCCGGTAAGACATTAGTCATTATAGGACAGCCATTTAGTATTTATAAATTGAGAAAAAGGGCTTTTTTTTTTTTCTTTTTTTGAGAGTGAATAGAGAAGAAGGACATTTACAACTACTATTATGAGAAAAGAAAGGAAAATGAAATATATATATATATATATACATATATATTAACATATATTTGACCCCGTTATAGGTCTAGCAATACCATATATCAATGCCATTTACAATTTGGGTCAATGCTTATAATCCTATATGGCTTTCCTTTTTAGAGAATATAAGGACTTCAAGGTAGGTTTCCTTTCAAGAGAGAGATTTACACGTACATTCTACCTTCTTTTGCCGTGGTGTCATATCTCTTCGTGCAATAGATATTGTCTACTTGTGGGGCATTATTTACTTATGAAATAATTTAAGAAGCAGTGAATAACTATGTTTTATAAATATTTCTAGATTGCAATTATCCCGATCCTCACGGTGACTGGAATCCAGAATTTCTTACAAGAAAAATGAGCATCATCGTCATTCACCCAATGATGTAGCACTTCTTTAGGGTACTATTCTTGAATATGAGGGATCTCAGTTATTCATTATGATAGAATTTATGTGAGTCTTATCAAACTATCTTAAGATATGTTACAAAAGAAAGAGTGAACAGGATTTTTAAAAATTTTCTATATTTTTTTCAGTGTTAAACTAATAAATCACAATTTTCAAATAATTGCAAATCAATGTGAAAAGCAATGATACAAAATAACAAATATCTTGCAAAAAATAAACAGTAGGAGTTTGGGAGATAATAAAACACTATTTTAATAAGATTTGACAAATTCAACGATCCGTTTACATTTCTAATTCTAGGTGCGTTGTTTTAAATTTTTACTATCAGATCAATAATATAAACTTGACCAGTTTGCTTATAAATGAGATGAATTCTTCTTAAGTCTCATCTGAATTTTGAAGAATAATTTTGACTCTAACACTATCATTGTCATGGATTGTTTAAAATCCGATAATGACCCCATTTAAATCAGATTATGTTAGACACATGTGCCAAGCTCATCTATCCTAAGATCTTTTTCAATAAAAGAGTGAATATTCACTCAAACTCTCTCTCAAGATATTTAATACAAATTTAGCTTAAGAGATAAGAAATGATCGTAATTGAATATAAATGCATGTTCGACCAAGAAGTTTAAATGTTATTAAATAAGGTATTTTTCTTATAGTTTTTTTTTCCAAACTAATTGTTTATAGTTGTTATTAATCTTTGCCGTAGAATCAACGGTCAACCGTCATAAACTAGTCGTTATAATGTGTGATGTATCAGACTGGTCCTCTGATTATTTTTAATCTAGACTAAATAATGATCGATCACTATCGATCGAGTACCATTTTGTGCTGGAAAGCACAGATTTTTCAAGAGACTTAAATCATGGGACTTTCTAAAACTTTAATAAACGACAATGTGATATAAAAAGAAAGTCTTCGGGCTATTCGCTAGTCATGATAGTATTTTCAAACTTCTAAAAATGTTTTGTCATAGCTCAACTTATTAAGAGGGTTTTAAAACTATTTTGGAAAAACTTAAGGCAATGCAAAATAATTTATGCGTAATGGAATAAATCAAATATACCATTAAAGATGTAACTTAATTACAAATATTTATCCATCTTCGAGCTTTACTTTTTTTGCATATTTCTATACGCATCCACTTGAAAATTTTATCAACCTAAGATTTTATGTTGAATTTAAATCAATCTACTACGTACTTAATAAATTTATTTGTAAAAAAATTAAATGTATTTAAGATTCAAACCTACATATATCAACATATGATAAGGGTGACCCGAATGGATGGTTCGGATCCAAAAGATGCAAGTAGCATACCTATATTAGACTATTACTTTTGTTGGCATAGGCTTATATGCATCATTAGACGGATTATTCGTATTCAACCCTCTATTTGTAAAAGAATCGCGCACTTCAAGAATGCAACACTAAATACTAGCGTCACTAGTAACTTTCCTTTTATATGATAAGGTATTTCTCTTAATTATATTGTATAAATGGGGTGGCAGTGGCACTACTAGTTATTGCTTTATTTGTTTTAATTTCTTCGGTTTGAGAGGCGTGTTTGGCTTGGAATTTGAATCGATCATTGTGGGGTGGAGCTTGTGTTTAGAGTTATCACAGCACTTGACGATTTAAGTTTAAAAAAATAAGTGGTGGGGCAACAGACAATGCCTTCCCTAGACATGAATTTCAACATTATGCTCAAGTCAACCGTGGAATCTTTAGTTCAAATAAACCCTATTTATTATTTCTTTAGTTGGCGCCTTTAGGAAGAAAAGCTGAAAAGGTAAAGAAGTTTGTATTGTTTGAAGCTATTTTTATAGGATAATTATTCATGTAAAGCGTCTCTTATGGGAGTGGGTTTTCTAACCAATGACAATCATATTGCTGCAAATAATAGTGACTCTTTTGTCTATCGAATCTCAATACTTAGTGTTGTGCGGTCTAAAATCCTAAAGTCGCATAAGTATTAAGTTCAACCTCCTCCGTGATGATTATGTGCGACCTCTTCCACAGGTTATATGCGACCTTCTCTGTGTAGTCTCTTTTGCATAAATATGTGCGACCTTCTCTGTATAGGTAGTGGGCGACCTCTTCCGAAAGAAAAGAGAAACAAGTATATGCTATGTCAAATAGGAAACTTACAAGGAAAGGGAAACAGAAGTCTCCTATTTATGATCAACCAGTTACCCGTTTTGAGTGGTTATCCAATTATGTTGTTACTTAATTTATGTTACCCGATTGTATAGTTACCCTTTTACACAATTAGGATCATAGGGACATAGGGTTACCTTTACCTATATAAAGGGGACTCAATGTTCCGAAGAGGGATCAAGTTTTGAGTATTCCAATTACTTTTCAGTTTTCTAATTTCCATACGAGACATTGTAATCTTGAGTGCTTGTAATTCTCCATAAAATAGTGAAAAAACAGTAGACGTAGGCTCATCTTTTTGAGGGCTGAACCACTATAAAATCCTCTTTCTTTATTTGTTTTGATTATTAACTCAATTCGCACAAGCCACATCTCTTAATTTTTTCTAAATTTATTGTTGATAAAACCTCTATCAACACCTAGCTAGTAATTTATTTTCAATGAGTATTGATTTTTGATGTACGATATGAATCAATTTGAGCAGACCAAATAAAATTAAGCGACTTTTATCAAAAAATTATAGCAATAATAATAATAAATTTATGTGAGATGCGAGTATCTTGAACTTAGAGAACTAGAATCTTTTTTGAATGCTAAAGGTTGTTTGATAACACTTTTACTCTTCGTTTTATTTTTCAAAGAGGAATAGGGGATGAAGATCTTCTAAATATGGTACTTGAGAAAATCTCCACCATTTTTTCTTTCTTTACTTAAGAAAATAATTGGAGCACTTTGGTTTTCTTTATAACAATTAGTTATTTATTCTATTAATTTTTGTGCTTAGTATGAATTTGTCTTATAACTTTTGACTTTGTATTCAATTTGCCCTGTACTAATACCATTGGAAGACTTTAGTGGGTAAGAACTTAATAGTCAATTTATCTTTTAAAAAGTTTTTTGATATAAAATTATTCATCTTTTTTGGACTTGAATTCTAAAAAAAAATCATAACACTAATGAACAAATGAAAAGTGCTATATTATGCCTTTTTTCTTTTTTTTTTTTTTTAAATATATATTTCACGATAGAAAAAGTATTTTTTTAATCTATTAAAAATAAATTTAATCATTAAAAGACTAATTAGTTGGAAATTTCCAACAAAAGAAAGAAATAAAAACTAGAAAGGGCATTTATCTCTTTTTACATTTTTTTCCTCTTTTCCATTTTTTCCATTTATTTCATTTATTTAATTATAAAAAATCTAATAAGGGCATTTATTTAATGCTTTAAAAGAAGAAAACCATTTGACCTCACTGATTGACGGTTTTCTAACAATATTATTATTGACACGGTAAAAAAAAGATCAGATATTTAGGTGCATGTAATACAAAATCAAAAGTAAATGAATAAAATACTAAGGCTAAGACATGGGGCAAAATGACTACTTCTTCTTCCCTTAACAGTTTTGTTAGCCTCACTTGGCAGCTAGCTGGCTGAGACCTTGAAGTGGGCTTAGAAAAATAGAGAAAAGGATATAGGTAGGACTACTTTGGACCAAATTGACTTTGTTTAATTTTATTTAAATGACATTTTAGAATGTCAAAAAGTTTTGCTTAAAAAAATTTCGATCATTATTTATGATTTTTTTTCAGAGATTTTCACGGCAAATAAACTTTTGATTACACGTCAAAAACTCTTCCTAAAAATGTCATTTTAAAATAGGGGTTTATAAAAATATGACCAAGTTTTAGGCTCAATTTAAGTAAATATCTGTTTGTTAAATGTTATAGTAAAATGTCTAGTATATATGCTTATATACCAAGTATAAAATTTTATATATCAAGTATAAAAAATTATATACTTAGTATATTTCAGTACATTAACTAAAATTGATAGATAAACATATTTACTAAGTATAAAATTATATATATATATATATATAAATATTTAGCTATAAAATTTAAAAAATGAATATCTACTCAAACAAATTTAAAATATTGGTCATTCACCTAAATTTCTCTTTAAAATATATTCATAAAGTTATTTAGGCCAAAATTACTCTTGTCCATGTCTTTTTCCTAGTAATATGTATATTTTTTGTTAGTATATATATAGGTTTCCAATTTAGTAGATTTTTTTTTACTTATATAAAAGTATTTTTTTTTAATATTTGGATCATTATTTAATAGTAATCTAATGATTATAATGATATATATATATATATATATAAAAAGATATGCATCACTGATGTTATTTCTCTCTTTTATTTTTTATTATAAAAAAATTTTTATTATAAAAAAAATGAACATTATAAATTTTAATTGACGAAAATCATACTTATATATATAAAAAAAAAATAACTACCGTCCCATATATATATATATATATATATATATATGTGCTGCTTAATGGTGCAGAGTGGGTGGCATTACAGTGGGTTCACGGCAAGTAAAAAGTTGCCTTAGGAGGCCAGGAGGATTTATTTTATTTTATTTTATCACGTTTGATGGAACATTTTTTATTTTATTTTTTAGTTTTGGTTCGACTCATGCTACTCGTATAAAATAGGATTTCCTTGTTTACTGATTAGAACTAAATATTTTTTTTGTGAAAACTAGTGCTTGTACGGCATTTTTAGGGGAAAAAAACAAAATTAGAAAAATGGGATGGCTCTATTTTTTCAATCTGGTTCTATTTTTATTATAAAAATATCATTTTTAAAAAAATATTTAGAAAATAATTTTTTTGATAGTAATTAGTAATCAATTTTTAGTACTAGTAACTAATAATATTTATAAATAGTATATAACTAGTGACTAATAATCAGTAATGAATTTTCAAAAACTAGTAATTAGTAACTGTTTTAAAAATATTATTTTTCTAAAATAAAATTTAAAAAGTGATATTTTTTTAGTAAAAAATGTTCAAAAAGTCTGGCCTCCATATTTTTGTAATTCCTTTTTGTTTTTATAGGTAAAAGTGTTAGAAAACTAATTTTTTTTTAAAAAAATAGTAATAATAATTGTTAATTAAATGTCATACTACGTCAAATTATGAGGTAATTAAAATGGTAATACCATGCAAACATCACGATAAGAAAAAGATTATCACACACAATGAAATCCATTAGATCAATACTTAATTAAGAGTAATATATATTATATTCCTTTAATAGTATTCATTAATTGAAACATCACAGTTTTTTATTTATTTTTGTAGACTTTTTTTTGTTTTTTATTTTTATTTTTATTTTTTTTTTAGGTGGGAGCTGAGGAAGAATTTGCCCATATGCGGCATCCAGTTTGGTGTGACATGATTCATGATGCTCAAAGAAATTTGCTTATTTTTCTTTGATCAAATTGGTGGTGGTGCAAAAGTGCAAAATTATTCAATCCTATTGCCGGTTTCATTTTACCTAAACACTCTTTAGATTCACTTTGTTTACAATTCTTATTATATGTGTCAAAACCGTTTTGAAAAATATAATACTAGCTATCCCAATTATTTTATTAAAATTTTAACACCAACATATGCAAACTAGCTATCCCAACTATTTTATTAAAATTTTAATACCAACATATACAAATTAACAACGTAAGATTGATATATTAGAATTTACTATAAATAAATTTAACATCATTTATTAATTGAATAATGTCACTCATATGTCAAATATGTTTATATTAAAATTTTGATAAAATAGTTGAAATGTCTTCTATTCAAAATAAATAAATAAATAAAGGGATACTAAGCATTATCATTTTCAAAATAATTTTGAAATTCCCACAACAAAATCTAACGAGAATCACTTTCAAGCACATTATTTGACTTCCTTCAAAAATAAAACATAAATACTTTGTTCGACTTTTGCCGCATACATTTGACAGAATCGAGTGCTAAACCGGGAAAGATTTGCTTTAACTCAGCTCTTCAGGCTAGAACCACTCGTTCTTTCGGTTTATAAGGTTGAGGCGCACAAGTTCTTTCATTTCTATTTACGCGAGGCTTTTTTTTTTTAAAATATTTTAATTCGAGTCAAGGACCAAGCCAACTAAAATGAACAAATAAATAGATGGATAAAAATTAAATATTAAGATTTGAAAGTCCAAGGGACTAAACTGAGGCATTTCCTACGGCACAACAAAAATCACAAGAAATAGTTGGAGGGCTCAATTGCAAGCAGTGGTTGATTCTGTGTTCGGTCCAAGCCAACCTCCTCTCAAAATTTAACACCCCAATATGCATACACCGAATTTCCACTTGGGCAACCTTAGCGCAAGCACGAAGCAATATGTAGTAATCTGCGTGAGCAGCGTACGTCAATGAACCTTCGTCTTTCTTCCTCACGTAATGAAGATAGTCAAATCGTTTCAAATATACCCGTGGCGGAATGTAACAGAACCTGTTTTCCTCCATGTCTAGTTTCATTTGTCTAATGGATTCTTCTTTACGAATATCAGCAGTTTCGTCATTTGGGGTGTCGACTGAAGCTTGGTCATTTTGTTCTGAGCTTTGTTCATCCTGAGAAGTGTCAAACTGGTTGTGGTTTTCGCTCCGTTCCTCACCTGCACAACCACTTTCATCTTCGTCAGATGGATCATTGAAACATCCTTTATCCCTGAACTTCTTTTCCATAGGAGGGAAACTTCTAGACTGTTCATCAAGTCTTGCTCTTTTTTGCTTAACAGCCGTACTACAATGATTATGGCCTTCTTCAACTACTGTTTTGGAATCCTGTATTGCAAGACAAAATGTCATGAAACTCGTGTTATTCAAAGCTCAAACCTACTAGGTACAGGCAAGTTTCGGGAGAAAACATCAATAACTCATTTTCACTACATCTTACATTTTCGTTCTGATAAAAATCCCATAATTCTTCTATTAGGTTTTTTTCTTCCTCATCCTCAAACGATGGTTCTAATCCAGCAAAGGCCACATCCTTGCAGAACTGGAGATATGTTGGCAAGTCTTTAGAATATTCTGTCAATGCAAGGTAAAATGTTAGCATATGAAACCGACTTAGCTAAAAAAAGTAAGAGAAAGATAAGCAAACCAAATTGCAAAATCATTCTCAATTTCATTATTATACATACCTTTTAAGAATACTCAAAAAATAAAGAAACTTTTACCATAGTTTTCATGAATGCCATTATATATTGCTTCAAGGTTGCACAGAAGCTCTGCGGCATCCAACTCAGATTCCTGAGCATGTGATGTGTTTCGAATATGCTTTGTATTGGAATCATCCAAAATGTGAGGAAAACCAGAATACTCTTCTCCACGTTCTTTCAGACTTGGAGAACCGTAATCCTCTTCACCACACTGTTTCATACGAGGGGAACAATCCTCTTCACCACATTCTTCCCTATTAGGACCGTGTTCAGGATCTGATTCTTCTGTTCCATCGGCTGTGGAAGAAGCATGACCTCTAGACAAACTCTTCTCCCACATTCCAAATCCATGAATATTATAGAGAATCCTTATTGCAACAATCAATATTGACATTACACAAACACGAGTAGGAAGCCTCAGTTCATTAGCTGATAACCATAAATCTGGAGGCATTGACCACTCATATATGCGGCAAGCATAAGGAAGAATTTTTCCCAACGGAAGCGATAACTTCTGAAGATAGCGTGAAGCAACTGCATAGAAATTCACAGGAGGTAAAGCCAAGCCTATGGATTCAGCTATAGACGCTGAAAGTGATTCCAGCTTCTGTGCTGTTACAGATTCAAGAGGCCTAAACATGAGACTTGAACTTACTGGACAGGCCCTCGATGGTGGTCCAATGCGTTTTTCAATTTCAACAAAAGCAGCAAAATATGGAAGTTTCCCTTCTAGTGACCACTTTACTATATCTGTTGTCAGGACTGCCTCCCTGGCAAGATGACAAACTAGAAAAGAAACAGCTAAAGAACAAGATAATGGTATCTTCTTTTTCAACGATCTAAACCATATCATTACTGCCCGCTGACCATACATATTATGGGGTTCTGTACTATATTTAGCTCGTGGCTTCAAATCTTTAGGCATCTCTCCTGAAATAAATAAAATTCATTAGGAATGTTACCATATAAGACACCAACAGAATGAATCAGGTAAAAGAGAATATATATCTGTTTACTTCAAATGGAGGAAAGAAGTTGAAAATGAGACCAAATGTTAACTGATTAAACTCACCAAGCAACAAATCTCAAGACAAAAGAGTTACAAAAAGTTTTGTCAACACGAAACATAATCTAACAAGAAAAACATAAAAGAAGCAACCATAACATTACAGAATTCAGCTTTCTCGTCATAATTAACTGGATAAATAATCAAAGAGGAAAAAGCGTCTTAAGTCCATTTCTTCTCCTGGAATTTTCGTGCAAACACACATCTTGACAATCAACATCAGTGGACAATGCTCTAATCCAATAAAAATGACACCTATTGGCAAATCAAACAGCTCCAAACCCTGAATGCTAGTTGAATATATGTTAGTGTACAAAGTCTCAAATTTGGAAAGGAATAATACCAAAAGTATCTCTTCTATTATAACAAAGTACCTTATCACTCCATCTGTTCCCAAAGGTTACTTCTTGATCATCCTTGGAGTTCTCCCTGTTTTAGAAGGAAAATACAGATTCAATTAATGGCCTATTGCCACTTTGCAAAGGAGATCTAAGAGCTGTCTGCCGCTTATCGAAAAGTGATATATGAGTGCACCAAAAGATGAAGCCTTCTGCCATCTATAATTAGAGCAGTTCAGAGTTCATTTAAAGAACATTCGTAGAGAGACAAATCAGATGATGAACTCCTTCAGACATTCTCTCTTTTGCCTTCTTTTAGATTTAGGCGCACAGCTTCTGAATTTTATCTTTAGTTTCTAGCCTATTCTCCTAAATTACGGCCTGACTTCAAACTTTACATAGATATAATAAATACATATTGGGCTACTAAACAGCCATCAGATCAGTCCATCCATATATAATCACATCCTATTCCTTGTTCTCAACAATTTCAAGCTCTAAAATCCATCTTCGTAAACATGATACTTTACTAGATTATCTTCAATAGTTAATTCTCCTCATTCACAAGACTCTTAAGTTCATCATTCCCTCTATGCTCTCTCTCTCCTATATTTTAATTCTCTATCAATTTTATCATCAAGGGAGCTTAATAAGTAGCGAGCTACAAGTCCTTGTTTGTATTGATTATATCCTCCGTACACCTAAAGTTAAATTGTGATAATTAACAAAATTGTCTAACTTCTGTTATTTATTATTGTCTCATTTACCATTCCAGCTATTTGCTTTTAGCCCGTTCCATTTCATGATTTCAATTTTCAGCTACTTTATTTTTCAGCAAGCTAACTACTGTAATTTAACTTTTATGCACAATTATGCTTGGATTAATGTAGTATTAGTAATTATCACAATTTAAGACAAATAAAAGACAAGGCATTCAACATGGTTTCAAGAACCAAACACAAGAAACTAACATGACATAAACACGAGTTGCATTGACTTGAATGCTCATATTCATCATTGCAATTGTGTAAAACTAGATATTCAGCTGGTTTACTCAAGGTCTTTGAAGTTTCAAAATAAAAACAGGGTAATGTTAAAACTGACCTTCGTGCTGACTCTCAGACTCATTAATGGCTTCGTCAACCCAAGCATCATCAAACACCTGAGTGGCAGCCACAAACCGTAACCAAACGGTCCCAGCCAACCCACAAATCAGAGGGCTCACCTTAAACTCCCTAACCAAAACCTCACACTGAAACTCAATCATCAGCTGCAAGCCCATAACATACCTAATCCTTATTTCATTATAATAGTCCTCAAAGCTTGGAACAACTTTCCCGACCAATCCAAAGTCCTCCGGCCCAGTGGGTCCCAGGCCGTCGCTCAAGGGTCCAGCACTGTGGCAATAATCCACCTCCTCAGTCTTGACTTTGACTCGATTTGGAGTTTCTTCTTCATCTTGCAGGGTTAGGGCTGCCCAAAATTGGGATTGGATGGTGGCGTTGAGTAGGGACTGGGACTGGGAAATGGGCTCAACTTTGATGGCAGAGGCATGGCGATGGCGGCGGTGACTGGCCAAATAGAGAGGCCCACCTGCTGTGCCTCCCTTATCGGCGAAATCCTCGTCGGCGACGCCAGTGTCGATGATGTCCTCTGCCTGAGAGCCGCACTGGAGGCAGTAGAAGAAGCCATCAGAGCCGTCAGCCATGCCAACGTTTCCGCATGTTTGGCATGTCCAGGTCAGTGAGTCCGCCATTTCTGAGGGAGGGGAGGACTAAAGAGAAGCAGAACCAGATCAAATCAGACAAAATTAATTAACCCATAGGTTTGCCATCCAAAAGCACAGAAAAATTACCAGCAATAAAATGACGTTCAATCCATTTCTGGATACAAATGCAAAGACCCCAAAAATCCCAATCAACATGATTATCAGATTATAAGCTTTCCCAACATCTACTTCAGAACCATAACTCAAGTCTCTCACCACCTCATTTGCCACTAAAGCCACATCTATCTCCACAACAAAACAAGTTGTTAACTTTCTCCTCCGGCAGTCTCTCCAAGCACTCTACCTTCTTTGAACTATAGGGCTCAAGTATAAACTACAACTCTCCAATAACTCTCAGTTAAAAACAATTTTCAACAAGTAATGCAAGTCACAATGCAAACTCAGTATTCAGGGTATCCAAAAATAAAGCAAGTTATGCAAGTCATAATGCTAAGAGTATGACAGGATGATATTTTCCGGACACACTCTGCTTAAACTGCCAACAGAATCTATGCCACTTTCATCATAACTAATGTATCAACCCACTAAACTGAAACCAGATATTAATATGCAAGACCAACTGCACATGCTTATATATATAACTAAGAAGATAAAGTAAAGTTACAGTAGATACTAAGCAACATACAACAGAAACGAATGACAATAAAATTTGCTACCTTTTGATGACTGTAACAAACAAAATATAATTTCTACAAAATTAATTAAACACATTTAACTAGTAGCTGAACTGTATAAAAGCCAAAAAATGAAAAACTATTATGCTTAAGGATATACCACAGTAAGAAATATTATATTACTAGACTTACAGTGTGTTGCTATCAAACTAGATCTAGCAGAGAGAAGGCCAGATTATCCAAATATTTTGCCAGAGTAGCATCTGATTTCTCTCTATTTGTGATATCCAAGCCTGCAACCATTTCAATGTACAACACTTTTAATGCCAAGAACATAGCAGACCATTCATCACAACATGCAATAGTAGCTTACATGCACACTGAAAAAATATGAGTATGATACTTTTGTGGCCATGACTTTTGCCATAATTTCATACAGCCTCTATGCTTTTATTAATTTTCTGACCATTACAACTCCTCAAATAGACTATGACATTGAATACTCAAAGAATCTATTTCAGGGAAAAGTAGACTAGAGTTATTCTCTTGTGAAGTTAAGAAGATGCAAATTGAGAGCAGATGTAATTTCACGTAAAAGGACTCATTTTTTTCCCCCCTTGACAAGAACTGCATAAAATGCAAGGCTCACATTTCTACTTCCTATAACACATCTGACAATATGTATATAGTTCACCACATTAGCATAAAACGAATTTATAAGTACAAGGAAAGAAATTGTTCAACTTCTTTTGCCTCGTAACTTCAGAAATATGTAGAAACTCATCACGAATCAATAATCAAAAGAGTGAAATGTAATTAGGAACGTAACAAACAACAATCAAAAGAGTTACATGTATCAACCAGTTAATACATCAAGAACAAAGTGCATTGTAGACAATCTGACACTATTTTGATACTAAAAGAAACAGCGGATTGACACCTACAACTTAACATACCAGGCGTTACAAGTCAAGTTGCTAGTTGCTTCTCAAATATTCTAACACTTTTCCGAAACATTACATCTTCAAATAGAAGTATACCAATCCATTACATCTTCAAATAGCTATTTAAATATCAGCATATGCCTATCATACGCATAGTCTAAAAGCTCATTCCAATATTCTAACACATTTCTGATTCTAACACTTTTCTGAAACTGCATTGTTATTCTATAATGTATGGACTCAAATTAACTATCCAGTAAATATGTTTCAACCATTTTTTTCCACTAGCTACGCTCTCAATACTTACTGTTGAATTAATGACCAATTAAAAAAAGAAGGAGCTATTAGTCTAATTTTTAACAACTATTTACTGAACTTATTTTACTAAATAAAGAGAATGAGCTGGCCAAGCATTACTACTAACATTCTTGCTAAAAAAATGTACATGGACACTGTAAGAATGGAACAATAGCATTAATAAAAGACTAATGCTGAAACATTTTTCTAATTAAGTAGCATGTCAATTTATTTGAATAAAAAAGAAAAGAAAGATGCAAAAATCATAGCTTAATAGTTCTACAATTCTTTAATTCATGGGAATGCTTTAAACCCTTTACTGCATTTCAGTTAATCAAATCTCGTCTGTTCAGTTTATTTATAAAGCTCTGAACTTAGTTTGAAAACCATTTATGAATCAAAGGACAACTCTACTGCTCTAAACATCCAGTTAAAAACAGAATGTTGTTTAATCAAAAAAAAAAAAAAAAAAAGCAGAACATTGGTAGCTACTTGAAAAATTGTTCAGTGAATTCACAACCCTCAATGTGTAAAATCAAGAACCATAGCAGAAATATATGCTTGAAACCACTTTAGAATCTATCTCACAAAAAAAAAAAAAAGGAGACTACGAAAAGCTACTTGCAAAATTGTCCAGTGAATTCTCAATCCTCAATGTGTAAATAAAAAATAAAAGTCACTCGATATCATCAAATGGAACACTATACCTCCGGGGAAGAGGGAAAAAAAAAAAAAATGGCCCAAATCGAAATAAGTGACCCAAGACCAATTGATCCTTCAACAAACTCTTGAGCTCCTTCAAAGTGCGTTTTGATGCTTTAACACTTAGCAGAAAAAATACACACACGAACAAATCAGCTCTGATTTCACCATGAGCATGCACAAAGCTAAACTAATGATTCAATGAATGAAACCTCTATCTAAACCTAATTTCAACAGTACGACGATCTGTGAAACTCAAATTAGAGAGAGAGAGAGAGAGAGAGAGAGAGAGTAAACAAACTGATATCACTGATGACAGAGAATGCATAAAAAAATTTCCAAGAATTGAAACCAGATTCAGGCAACAAACCAGAGAAGGGCGGCTATGGATGGTGGTGAAGGACGTTGATGGAGAACAGAGGCCATCGGCAGCAAAGGACATGGGCGAAGCGAGAGATTGAAGAAGCAGAAATACGGCTTTTGGGTCTGCCTGTTGATAATTTATTTATTATTATTTTCTTTCAATGTGTACAAACAAATGAACTTTTTCTAAGATACTAGTGAAACAGGGGTTCTCAAGGATAAAAAGCGTGAATGGCCCTCATATTATACATTTGGTCCCAATTTCAAACGTCCCAATTAAGCCCTTTAACTATTGACTGAGTTTTAAAATAGCCCACAATATTAACAGTGTTAGATTTTTTATGAAATATTCCTTTGATGCCCTAACAAAGTAAAAAAAAAAAAAAAAATAGTTAATGGCTGAAAAAAGATAGATCACCCATCATATTTTTCACCCAAAATATCTCAAATCCAAATTATATAGGCATTGTTATCATGTCAATTACTCAATAATCCTTTTAATCAAATCGTAAAAGTTCACTTCATAAACCAAAAACTGCAAGTTGGCAATATCCCCCATTTACCAACCCCAAAATTAGTCTATCAACAGTTTGGAAATACATATTGTTGTTACAAAACAATCCAACGTATATAATCTATAGCCTCCAATCTGAAAAAAGATTGTCATATCCCTTTCCCTTGTTTTTTACAATAATCCCACAAAAGAGCATATTGTTGTTGGTAAGTACCCTCAATCAACTCTTGTCTTGCCCTACCCACTTGAGATTTTGACACTTCTAATACTACATATTCCTGTTTCACAGTCGACATAAAGCTTCCAAGAGACCATTTTTCATTTTTTCGAACATTATTATCTACATATCTATTTGACATTGACAACCACTTGGAAGTAACAAAATGATTTCGCATCGTTCTTCTACATTCATTCATGCTTTGCAACATTAACTCTTTACAAGAAATGACGAAGTGCCATCAAACTTTGATGCACAATATCTTGCATGGACAGTTAGGATGAGAACATATTGCTCTAACCCAACCAGGCTCAATTTTTGACAAACTTAATCTTTCTGCCATTCACAATGCTAGACTCCCTTGTTGCATTTTTAAACACTGTACCACTCTCAAAAACTTGTCCAATCTGAAACACTGGGTTCCTAATGTCAATATCCTCTCTAAATATGGGAAATTTAGCAAGTTTCTTCTTACTCTTTTTGGGGACCTCAACTTCCCCATAACCCTGAACCATTTTCACTATCAATGCTCCCCAAGTCATCATCAGGAGCATGGTCAGATTGCTCAAACTCCTCAATTATTTCTTCAACATCATCTATATCCACATTCTTCTCAAAAAGCCTATCATCTTCTATATTGATACGATGCTCATTGTCGACGAAGTAGTCATCTTTAACAGAATAAGATTCATCGCTATTGGATTCCTCGTCACACCCATCTGCTTCCCTATCTGATTCCTCATCAGGCAGGCCTTTATCTTCAAAAGTCCCGCTGTTTGTAACACCTCCAAATACAAAGGTTGAACTTCTAATATATAGTTTTCAGCCTCTATTCACAATCATGTTAAATTATAATAACAATAATTAAAAACAAATATAAAGTGGTAACAATATTATTAAATTAAAGAACCCACACATTCAGAATACGAAAATAATTTAAAACCCTCTAAACACTATTTGACCTTCTCTGTCATTACAAAGC
The DNA here is from genome assembly GCA_002914805.1 of Parasponia andersonii. Taxonomy (NCBI): domain Eukaryota; kingdom Viridiplantae; phylum Streptophyta; class Magnoliopsida; order Rosales; family Cannabaceae; genus Trema; species Trema andersonii. The sequence continues at coordinate 617,479 of JXTB01000016.1, forward strand.
CACCCTTCTACACGTCCAAGGCGCAATGTTCAATAGCTAATAATTGAAGCCCAAAATCTTCGAGAATTGAAAGCAAAAACCCATAATAATTGAAGAAGAAAACCTCCTGCTCAAACCCTACTAGGTTTTTTTATGCCTCTCCTTCCTGTCTTTGATGAATTCTCCTTTCTCTCCAGTATTGTTGTTTATTTATTTCTTTTTTTTTTCTTTAATTTTATAAAAATATCCTTCAATTGACAACCAACCCTCATGTCACATGGTAATCACGTGCCTTTTCCAACCCGAAATCAAACTGCGTTTATAATTTGGGCCATTTTAAAACCCAGTCGATAATATTAGGGCCAAGTTGGGACTAAATGCATAATTTAAGGTTTGTTTATGTTTTTTTTTATCAGGGTCCTCAAACAGAGCACTTGACTAACACTCTCTCTTTCCATCTACGTGTTTTCGACACAATACGATTTAATAAATATTCAGTTGACATTTGTAATTAAACATACACTTCGACAACCATTGAACACGTAAATACTTAGGCAGCAGAATTTAAACACCAAAACATGGGAAAAAGAAAAATCGGATTAACTCGGAAAACAACATTAAAATTTTAAACATTTAGACTGAACCATGTAACAACTAGTGTTAACTCAAACTCAATAAATAACCATTTGACATCTTCTTGCTACCTCATAATAATAAGAAGGAAAACAACATAAAACTCGGTATTGTCGTTATATTCTATTTTCTGTTTTTAAAGTTGTATTTTCAAATATGAGAACAAAACTATTTTTAGTATTTTTTGAAAATAAGAAATGTTTGGCAAATGTCTCCGAGAAACACTTTTAGAGAACAAAAAATAGAAAACACGTTTGGATAGAAATAAAACAATTTTTCAGAAAACAATTTCCTTTTTCTTTCTACTATAAATTAATACACATTGTCTTAAAGTTACCCAAAAAAAAAAACATAAACATCGGATAATTTTGACTAAACTAATTTTAATAGTACTAAATATTTATTTATTTAATATAATTAAAATATTCACAATATTTGTGAATAATAGTTTTTTTTTTCTTTGATCCGATATATAAATCTATATGAAATTAACATAAAAATGAATATTTTAGTTCAATGTGCAATGTTTAAACAAACTTTAAAGACGTACTTGCTTCACTAGGATGATTAAAACACAATAATCATTACTCTGCACTATGTCTATATAAAAGTATCAAACACTTAATTATTCATTCATACATTATAATTAACTAATTAATATTATAAAGAATACAACATGGTTGTTGTCTCAATTCCTCATCCTCAAGAGTTAACATCAAGAATGTCACGACCCAAAACTCAGGCTAGTGGCAGAAGGGGAATTTCACAAAAGTGAGAAATTCCTTAATTTATTTGAAAAGTGTCAAAAGTTCTAGTTTTTATAAAAACAGTCCATTTAAATAAAATGTTCGGAATTCCATCCCGTAAACCACTCCCACAGTTCGTATACACCACCAAACATAAATTGAACAATTACTTAAAAACATGAAATTAATTTCAAAACCCATCATCATCATCATTTACGACAGATGTCATATACCAGAATGGCATACATAAGTTTGCAGACAAAATAGAAAGCAGTAATCTTGGTTCAATGCTAACACAAAAATCCAAATAGTCCAAAGACTATGACAACAAACTCCTAGCATTACCAAGAGGCGAACTGCAATCAGGATGACCTCTTAGTCCTCTTGATCACCAAGATCACACTGGACACCACCTGAGGAGGAAGGTAAGGGGGGTGAGCATACAATGCCCAGTAGGAAAATAGTTATCTCGGGGAAAAACAGTTCAGTGATGGGAATCTCCTGCATGATTAGTTCAAATCCAAAACATACACACATGTATATATATAATCCAAACCGGGAGCCAATATATATATAACAGTGTAATAAAAACCATCACTCCATATGCACATGACACAAATCAACCCATACCCATGAGCTCACATCCTCTCATCTGTGGAAACTCAGGATGATGGCACTAAGTGTACCTAACAGCCTGCCTGATACCTAAGCCCATACCCGGAGGGGACACCCATGTGTCGCCTACCAAACCTGGAGGGGCAACCGAATTGCCTACACCTGCCAAATGGGGAGGTAATCAGAAGTAACAAGACCTTGCGCAAGTTTACAGACTTTCACCGACGGTGGGGCACATAGCGCCACACTGTAAAACCCACGATGCTAACATGGTGCTCATGTATGATCCTATGACACGTGCAATACAGAACTGAAGTGTAAAAACTACTGTACTCTGGTTTTTCAATAAAACATGCATGTTGATGGAGGTTTTATCAACAATAAATTTATAAATAATTAAGAGATGTGGCTTGTGTAAATTGAAGTAAATAGTCAAAGCAAATAAGGAGAGAGGGATTTATAGTGGTTCAGCCCCGAAAAAGATGAGCCTACGTCCACTGTTTTCTCACTATAATGATGAATACTCAAGGTTACAATACTCAAAAGCTATTGAAGAATGCTAAAGAATTAGACTACCCGAAGTTTGGAATACCCTAGGTGTGTATTTGCTCTGAATTCTATTCTCTGTGACTTGTTTCTGCCCAGAATTGGTGATGACTTCTTCGGAACATAGAGCCCCCTTTATATAGATTGTAGTGACCTTATGTCCCAAGGTTCCCTATGCCTCTAGGATCCTAATTGTATAAACGGGTAACTATACAATTGGGTAACATAAATTAAATAACAATACAATTGGATAACTACTCGAAAAGGATAACTTAGTTAATCGCAAATAGGAGTCTTCAGTTTCCCTTTCCTTGTAGGTTTCTTCCACAGCATTTACCTATTTCCCTCTTCTTGTAGGTTTCCTTTATAGTGTTTTCGTGTTTCCCTTTTCCTATAGGTTTCCTGTTTGTTAAGGAAAACTGGACGGAGAAGGTCGCACAAAAACCCGCGGAAGAGGTCGCATATAAGCATCACGGATGAGGTCGCATATATCCTTCTTGGAGGAGGTCGCATATAATTCTTATGCGACCTTAGGATTTTAGACCGCACAACAATGCATAATAGGGTTTTATAGAAAAACGAGCAGCATAACGGCCCTATTTTTGATATACCCAAAATAACCTGCACACAGTAAATTCCCAGAGCAGTACAGTATATATCTTATAACCAGATTCCATCACATATAATTCAAATCATTAAAAACACGCTTGTTCTTATATGTTGCAGAAAATAAGTTTTAACTCAAAAATGGTATAAAACGAAGGTAACTAAACCCCTACCTCAACAGAATAGCGACACCACACTATTAGGTCCTTAAAGTGTCGTTGACGATCGCCCGGAGGGTCGGGAACCAATTCCAAGCCCTCGATCGTCCTCATGCGAAAAATCAGCTTTCTCACTGGAGCTTCAATTCCACAAACGGACCTCTTCAATGAATTCCTAGCACCCAAAATAGCCAGGTTAGACATATAATTTGTCTAATTCGGGTCCGGGTCCATACCGGACCGGTGGCACGTAAAACGAGACAAAATCTCAACCGTCCAATCTCGATTTTTGTGCCGATCACCAAACTACACAATATATATATCAAACTTCTCCATTTTCAGAGTACATTCCAAAAATGCAGTTGAAATTACAATCCAACGGTCGGATCAAGAACAACACTCAAAAACTCGAAATGGCCAAAAATGGCAACTTTCAATCCGGGCAAAATGGAGTTGAGATATATATACCTTGATGATCCTTGCGACGATACGAATCCAACAGGACCGGTTTGAAGCCAAATGGACGCCGGAAACGTCGCTGGTGGCCGAAAATCCGATTCGGCCTCTTTCTCTTCTCCGACGACGGCGAGCTTCCAGGCGGCGTCTGGCGGTCGGGATCGGCACAGGCGCGATGATGGCGAGCGTCGGCGGTGGTTCCTGCGGCTGGGCGACGGCGAGGACAGGCGGCGAGCGGTGGTGCGGG